>VZTA01012209.1:311073-338573 GCA_013398855.1 Mohoua ochrocephala | reverse complement strand
TTTGATTCGTTACCAAGAAGTTGCAGATCTTTTGTGTGCAAATCTCAACACAAACGGTGAAACCACTCCAAGGAGAAAAATGGGGTGAGCCAGACACAGTGCTGTAGGCGTGGATTTAAGGAAACATTGCAACTTCATTTGGACAATAGCCCCTCTTAACGAGGCATACATATGGGGAGGAAGGTATGTGTCCCATCTCCCTTACCAACAGGCTGCACTAAGCCTTCTATTAATGTTACCCCATAATATTCTCAAAAAAGTTATTCAAAGAGATAAGTAAAGCACATGTCACGAGCCAAAAAGCTGACTTGTGAGGTCGATGTGAAAATAAGTAAGAGCTGTCTTTTTTCAGTGAAAGTTTAAATCAAGTAACAACCAGGTGGAGAGTCTGTTTTAGTGTGACAAAATTAAGACTGGTATTTGAAACATACTGTTAAAAACCCTTTGAAACTGCACTCCTGTTACTGTGTTCAAACATTTCCGTTCTGATGGACAAGTGAAATATGCTCATGCCCTAATAACTGTACTTTCAACACCCAGCAGAAGGCAGACAGCTCTTCTGTCTGGGCAACTACGCTTCACTGCAATTTTGCAAACCTACTTTAACAACTACCCAGTTCTCAGACATTAGTTCATTTGAGACATTGCTTTCTATATCCCCTTGTGCCAATTAAATAATGAACCCTTTCAACAGCAATTTATAAAATATTAAAAACTTAAGTTTCACTTTTACCTTAAAGTTATCATAAAAAACAAACTAATTTGCAAAAGAAGAAGGTCATAACCGCCTGAAAAGGAAACACAGCTTTGCTAAGACTTAAGAATTGGGGGAAAGAGGGCACAATTAAAGCCTTATACTAATAATATTAATAGACTTGCACTCTTTGTTCAACTCAAAACTAATACAAATGCAAATTTTCAGGAGGGAAGACTTACTACATAAATTAGTTTCAACTGAGGATCTCTAAGACCTTGCACCTACTGGTCCTATATACCCTGAAGGAGCTAAAAGCCTTTGTGAAGAAGTAAGCTGATTTTCTATTTTAAAATTCCTTTCTGGAATCATTAAAGCAATACAGAAGAAGATGTCTCACACAATACTATGAAGGAGGCAAAGAGATCATCTCTAACACAGGGTCATCAAAGTCACACTCAAAGAAACTTTTTTAAGCTAGCTCCTGCCTCAGCACAGCTTCTCTCCATTAATGATACCCACATGAACACCAGCACTGCAGCACATAAAATACCTCACACACCCTAATTATTTATTTTCACAATATACAAGTAGAGCAGAGCACCCTGCTCTCCCCATTCTACAGAGGGAAGACAATCACAAAATATTCCAGCTGAAAAAAATTATTTTTAGAGTATTTCTCCATATTTTAACTCTTAACTCTCTTTTTGCCCGTTAATTTTAGTATTTAATTAAGTATCTTGCTGGTCTTGGGGCTAATCCTAGAAAGTTTTAAGTACATACAGCAGAGCTACTCCCCATACAGTTTTCTGGCAATGTACACAGCTGTAAACGTTTCAGAGATTGTATTTCTTATGATGATAGGCCTTTCAGATAAGGATGTGTGAAAATACAATAACAACCACAAAATTATTACAAAATGCATCTAAATAGACAAAATGAGCTTGTACTTGTACTTAAAAATTAAACCTACTTATTGACTCACTTCTACAAACAGGTTCTTATCCCTCCTCCCCCTCCACACACACAGGAGAGGGAATTATGCATGAAACAGTCAAGGCAAAACACAACTACCACCAAGCGTGTGAGATTACTCTCACGGTTTTATCATTTTCAGTATTGTATGCTTTTTTCCCTGTTGATATTTCACAGTGTCTCAAACACAATTGCTTAAAAATTTATTACTTGCAGTAAATAGTTTAGAAAGAAATTTATGCATTTTGGAAAAGGCTACTCAAGCAAAGTCCATCCTTTCCCACAAGGAGCACAAAGACAAAGCTCAGACTTTTAGGGTATTTCAAAAGCATTAGCCTTTAAACCAGACAGCAAGCTATGTGTCAAATGTGCAGCCATTCTCCATTCCTCAGGCTGTTTCTAAGAAATAGCTTAAGATTCTTCTCTGAAAAAAGCTGGGCATTTGCATTGCCTCCTGGATGAAATACCACTTCCAAAAAAGTATTTGATGTCTCGAGCAGTGCCAACACAGACCCATCAGAGGACACGGCTCCTTCCACGTGCGGTCAGGGTCCTGCTCCCCTCACAAGATTCCTTCGTCCTCCATCAGACAGAGCAGCTTTTATTATCAGTTAATTCACATCAACATCATCTACAGCTCTTTTTGGTGTCTAACACACCCTCCAAAGTTCAAATAAAAGAGAGGTGGTGATAGTTTTTCTACCAAATGCTCCCATCCGTGTCTTCAGCTCTTGAGCGTACTCTCAGTATACATAAGCATATACACAGTTGGGGCCAATTTTCCTCTAGTTTTTATTTTATATTCATAATAAACGTGATGCTTAGCTGTTTCTTCACCACCACAAGTGACTCGCTCCTTGCCTGCATATCTAAATACTGTTCAGCAGCCATCTAGGTTACGCTGCTGCTGGAGCACCAGACTGCGATGCTGCTTCCCGGCAGGGAGCACGCTGGCTTGCTCCGTTAGGTGAGGACACCGAGCAGTTCCACACAGCGTTTTATTTTAAAATGCTGTACAAGCATTAACTAATCTGCCCAGCGCCCTGTGAGGGAGGTGAGTATAACTCTCTCCTATTTTACAGATGAAGAAACAGACAGTTTAAGTGATTTGCCCCGGGCCACACAGCGCGGCAGTGGACAGCTGGGATTACCGCAACGCTCCGTCCCCGTGTCCCCAGCCAGCCTGTTGGGCTGCTCACACCTCCCCTGGCAGTGGAAAACCAAGGTTCCTGCCTGGCCAAAGGAGCGACCGTCCCTTGGTCAGGCCCCTCAGCAAGGAAGGGGTCTCCTGGAAAAAGGCTCACGCACCTAACCGCAGGGCAAGCTCAGGTCTCGTGTTTTAAACTCGCCACTGTGCGCTCTAAAAGCCTCCAACGGAATTCACTGAGTTTTGAAACACACAGGAACTAGCGAGAAACAAGTCTCTGCAAACTACAGGGGTTTTTATTAATTGAGACCCCCATAAAAATACTGGTAGAATAAGAGAGGCTCCACAGTCTCCTCCTCTTACTACCCCGTGGTTTAAGCTTCTTAGAGCCTTTTAAGACGGATTGAACCAGAGGCTGTTGTCCAACTTTGTCACATCCAATAATCTAAGCAAAGTCTGACATGGCTTTCAGGTGAACCCGTGTAGTTCCTATTTACATGTCTCAGCTAAACCACTTGGAAAGACAGTTCAGTGCCACAGCCCGCCAGAGCCTCCAGGACTGTTCTCCTGGACCACCAAAAGGAAAAGGTATTTGAACCAGAAATCAGGATATGTAGATTTCCTCTGCACAGCAGCCTTTCGATATTTACAGGCAGCAAGATTTCTTTACATTTAGATCATTCTTTGCCAGCTCCCTTATTAGTCTGAAAGGACTTGACTGGATTTCCTTATACCATGATTAGTCATTTTTAAGAAGCAGCCCTCTGCTTGCTACAAATACACTGGAAGAGGAAAAAATAATTGGGGAACACATTTCATATTGCTGAAATGAAGTTCACCGAAGCCAGATTTTACACGACATGACAACGTACTAATGCCAAACTGACACAAATTCTCATCTATGCGTTTTGGCTTTAATGGGTTAATTAGCTTGGCTGGATACAAATTTTAATTATCTGAGTTTGACATTAATGTCCTTGGAGTGTTGTCTATAAGGATTTGGGGAATCATAGACATTATTTTAGTTACTTCTGGAAACTGTGTGTTACACTGGGATTTAAATAGTAAGAACAGACAAGAATAGTGAGAACAGGTTGATCTATTTTGAAAAGTCAGACTTTGTGAAACAGGACAAGCTGAAGTGAAGCTGAAGCCTAGTGTACCTGGTCTTCAGGGGAGTCTCGTGGACATAACACAGGAAATAAATCTCCTTCGAGGATAGGTGACAGGACAGAAATTTTAGATTAAGTGTAACAAATAATTCTGTATGCAACTGAGATTTAGAGTAAAGATCTTCTTGCTGCCTAATACAGTTTCTCAAGTAGAAGATAACCAGTCTTAAACACAGTTATATATACACACAGTGCTGATACAGGCCAGGAAGAACCACCTACCTCAGTTACTGACAGTGGCTCAGTTCCTCCAGAGCGACAACCAGGAGGTACAACCTGAAGGCAGAACCTCAGTAGCTCACACTCCCACCATGGAAATTAAGGGTATTTTAAGTAAGTAAGTGCATTACACTTACTTTAAGTGCATTTTCTTACTTTTAAGGGTCTGCATAAGTAGATCTGAGGATTTTTAAATGTGTTTCAATAAATATGTATTTAATCAGCTACAGGATTTTTTGTAGCCAATACTTTTCCAACAAACTATCACAGGTTACTTGAAACAAGTCAGATCTGAGGTTCTGCAGAAAGCAGTATCTACTAGAAGCTTTTCAAAACACCCTTCTCTGTTTTTCTATTCTTTTCTGTTCATTTTTCTAGAAATGGGTTTAAGAGTGAAAAGAGAATCCTGATGACTTTTTGTGTATATGGATTTAAGCTCTCTTTTTGCTTGCAACAAGACATGTAAATTCATTCCTTATAGAAGCAAATGCGGTAGTTCTTTAAAATGCAATGCAACCCTTTGTGCAGCAGCTTTTCACCTTTTAAAGACAATCTTCATTCTGTTTTCCATGTTCCCTTGGTACCAAAACCAAAGTCATTCGGATTTTCCTCTGCAGAAATTTGTACAGGCAATTTGGCTTTAGGAACACTAAGTAAATGCACTGCATTTCTCTTTTAGGTTCACACACCTATGTAATTGCTAGAATTATCTGAATACATTTAAATTCCTCCTAAACGAAGGAGGGTGGTATTCAGACAACTCCTCTGTTGCCCAGTAAGAATCATAAAAAAGGTAAGGGCTTATTTGAATCACAGTATGTAACTTACAGAAAGGAGTCTATTCTCCTTACTTTGTTCCAGTGTGCTCTGGTTAAAATACCCAGACTGTGGTCCTGTGAGAAGCCAAACACCTCCTGGGAACTGCAGAGCAAATTTAGAGCACTTAGCACTCCATCGAATCAGCTCCTAACTTAACAAGGGTAAGGAAAGAACTGAGGGAGGTTATCAAACTAAGAAGTGATAATCGCAAAAAATGGTAAAAAAAAAGTTCAAAAGCACAGTGGAACAAAATTCTCTGCTGTGCAGAAAAAGAGCAGAATTTTTTTTTTTTTTAAATAAAGAAAAGCAAAAGCTGAATCTTTCTGTAACATCGCCTGCACTTTTTGTTCTTAACCCCAAAAACTATGAGTAGACAAGTTTGTGTTACATTCTTTAGAATATTAGGGAAGATATTTTTACCCTTGGATAAAACATTAAAACCTCTAAAGGCCTCACTCATTCACAGATGGGAAATGGAAAGCCTTCCTATCATGTATTTTGGAGACAAAACCTTTTTTTCTGGAAATGCTGATAAGGAACAAATTCAAACTGGTCCTCATCCACCCGGATCATCTCATTAAAACAATGGTATCTTTTAAACCCTGTATCCTGAGCTATCGGTCAATTTTGATTGACACAAATATTTGTATTAGGGGTTACACACTGCAATTTACAATTGGGGACTATCACAATACTGTATGTTAATGTAATCAGTATTTTCATTTCATGAATTCATTTGCAGCGTGACACTGCAAGGGTATTCTTACATATACAGAAGACACAATTGCTAAGTAGTTCAACAATTCTCCTTTAAGTGGGATTTTTTTTTTTTTGTCTGATAAATTTTTAACACAATAAAACCACTCCTAGTTCTGTGTGCATGTTTTAATTTCCCACCTTTTAAAATGTTTAGACACTTGGAATACCTAGCATACTGAATTAATCCACAAATATTTACAAGAAAAATCTATTTAATTTCTTTCTATAGTAACTACCACAGGGACTATTGTAATGAAAAATTTCCCATCTTAAAGAATTAATGCGATTACTGATATAGAGAAGAAATGTAATTTATATCATCACAAACACGTAAAAGATATAATCCCATATTCACAAAAAGAATCTTTATTCCCTCTTTGAATTCTGAGACAATACAGTCTTGCCTTGAGGAGAACAGAAATATTATGAAGTACCTTAAGCAAGATAATTGTAGGAGAAAAAAACTACAATTGCATTATTGTTGTGCTAAACTGTGACATACTTAAAAAGCTAATTTCTTTTATTTTAATGGAATTTGGTGTGCATATCCTTTAATCTACTTCCCTGTTTCTTCACATTTTTACACACAGACACATGTGTGAAGTGTTTCCCATTATCTGTATTACCTGGTTTAACAAACTGCAGTGAATTTAAAACAATTAAAAATATACTTGGCAATTCCATAAACTTCACTCTATTTATTAACTATTTTGGAACTAACTAAATATCTAGAATGTCACAAAAATGCACAGCAAATTAAAGATCTACTGCAACTCAAATATTATTCAAGAAGACACGATCAATATTTGATGAAAAAGTAACATTTGACATGAGTGACTGTCCCAAATTTTACCAAATACATTTCAACCAATCACAGTGCTGAACAATTTGCATCTAAATCAAAAGCTAAGCAAACAAAAATGGATCCCCAAAATAGGGCTTTCTACAGCTATGTCAGTTAAAGTGCATTTAAAATTCAGTACAGTCACCCTTCAATTATTCCTTTCAATTAAATAAATTTTAACCAAGAAATTAATCTACTGTGGCTGGGCATTTCTCTATTCCACAGAAGCAAACATTTTTTCACTCATTCTCCTTTAAAAAGCAAATTTAACAAAACTACTAAGACAAAAAGGATGACCTAATTAGTACTAAGTAATATTTAAAGCTTTTATATATAGTACACTCTTATTGCTACCCCTAACTTCCAAGGCTTTAGACTCACTGATACTGTTTGATTTATCTGGCACTACTGCTGCTTAAGCATGCAAATTCACATTTTCCATTCTTGTATGCATCCAACATACACGGGAGGAGTCAAACTGTAACAAAAATGTCCTGTGAGCCTTGATTAAATTACCTGTTAGGCACTGGTGTGCTCCAAGGCCAGCGGGGCCAGCCGTGGTGACCAGAGGTCTCCAACACACAGACCCCCACATCAGCCAAAGGCAAGAACGAAAACTCCCCAGAACCAGCAAGGAAGAACACTCAAAACTGTTCTAAGAATCTCTTACCCTGCTCTACCTGACAGACAGTCCCCCTGGAAAACTTAAACCCTGAAGAGATGCTCTCCCACTCCTCACCATTCAGCAGTGAGACACGAGGGATGACATGCAATGAAAACGTGTCTTGTATTTATTTCCTTATAGTCCTAACTCCTGTTAAAGCACTGAATTACTAGGGCTGTACTAATTAAGTTTGTTTCAGTTATCTGCACAGATCTGACCAGCTAGTTACGAAAAAAACACCCATCTAAATTAAACAGAGTAATATCGGATAAAAAAATGTAGGTCACTGAAGAAACAAACCATCAACAAATATCGCCAGGTTTATTAGTTCAGCATGAGCCTGCCTTCGCTCTGTTCAGACCCCAGTTCCTACACATCAAAGCCTTTAAGCACACACTGGCCTTAAACACATGCTTAAAAAAGCTTTGCCCCGTTAGGACCTTCTGCCTGGCACACAGGACGTTGGGGACTGCTGGCACTGTAATCCCCCGCAGTGAGCCTGCCCTCTTTTCCAGCGTGGGTGACCTACTCTCGGAATTTATGTCCAAAACAAAAAGATTATGTACAAAAAATCAAATCACGTTGTGTCAATGTGATGATAATGCCCAATACACATCACCCTGTAAACTGCGCTCGCAAAATGCCGCTGAAGCCAGCGGTCGCACCTGTGAGAGTAACCACAGTGCAATAAACACACAAAAGAGACTTTAAACTAATACCTGCCAAACATCAGTCTCGCAAATTTGTGCCACAAGCAGCCAATTCCTACTGCACAGCAACGGCCTACAAGTCTTTCACATACATAACTTTTTTCCTCATTAGAACAAATTACTAAAATCTCCAATATTCTTCTCTAAGTTGCATTCGTTTAGCATGAAAATGGTTTAAAGAGTTTAAGTCAGTTGTATTTTTTAAGGGAGAAAAGTATATCTAGGAAAGAAGTATCCCTTTTTCAGAATCGTATGTACTAACATGTTTTTTATCATCTCAAACTGAAAACAGTCCTTAAAAAAAGTTTTTAGTTAATATCAGTGTTTTGGAGCCTCCCACTGGCAGCCATCACACAGCTGAAGTGAACTACCAGCTGAAAGGAGGGTTTATATCCAGCATTAATGACTATTTTGCTTTGAAAGAAATTAGTATTTCTGAGTTCGTATTTTAAATGCAATTTAAAAGATCATAAAGGAAAAGAATCCACCATTTATTGTGTGTCTCCCAGCAGACTACTTAATGTTCAAACATCTACTATGCAAAGGTCAAATGATTTCACTGAGTGTAACGGTGACAAAAGTATTCTGCAGCACTGAAAAAAATATCAGATGATCAAGGAAAAAGATCTGGACCTGAGATCTCACAAGAGTCACAATAAATAATGTAGATTCAGTTCAGTAAGAAAGAAAATTGCAAAGTTGTGTCAGGAGAACCAGATTAAAAAAGATAATAGGTAAAATACAAATTACATACTTTTGGCAATGCTCTTCATAAAGGAGTATTTTAAAGTAATACAGCAAATGAATTTTTATAAAAAAACGCTCAACTCTTTTTACATAAATATTGCCTGCACAGAATTGGAAAAAAAAGCTTATTCAGATGGGGAACCTCTAGGGTATTCTGCTGCAGGCAGCAACATGGATAGCTGCAGTCAAACAAAAATCCAGTGTAAATACTTGTGGTAGTTTTAATATACACAGGGCAAAGCTGCAGTGAGCACCCACTGAGGAATGAGACAGGTTACAGGTAAACCAGTATGACAAAAATCAACTCAAATGCTTGGCTGAAGCAAACAACGAAGGCTAATCGGCACCAATTTATTTTCCATTTTGTTGTGCTTTTTCTTCCTTGGCATTTACATCAAATATTTTAGGCATTCTTTCTAACATAAAGAAGTTCCAAAGCGCACCATGCACAGCTCTTGCTGGTGGGCCTGGCTCTTCAAAGATCTCACCACCAGCTACAAAGAGCTGAAAACCAACCCAGGAATTGCCTCTCTGCCCCTGTGATGTGTTTCTCTAAGATGAATTTGGTGGTGATCAACTGCACTGATCTGGGGAGATCCACACCAGTGGAACGTCAAGGGCAGGAGGCAGAAATGCAACTGAGCAGCAAGTGAGAAAAAAAACCAAAACAACAACAAACAGGAGCAAAGTATGTGTAGAGAGAGAAAAAAAAAATGGAAAACTACATGGCCAAAAAAAAAAAAAAACCAACCAAAACAGAGGACAAGGCAGCAAAGAAGTAAGAAATGAGACAAGGGAACAATATATAGAGAATAAGGTAACTAAGAGCAAAAGCACAAGGCAGTGTCCACTTATGCACTTTCTGGAAGAGAACACAGCATTTGTCACATTAAACAAAAGTGAAAGGGTGTTTTTAGTTTGGTTTGTTTTTTCTCATTAGACATATCCAATCAAGTGTCAAGCAAGGATGGAAAATGAGGTGCTGAACAGATATTACACCTGAATGGGACTTCTGTTTGTGAGCTCACAAAAACAAAAAAAAGGGAACAGTGTAGATACCACTAATTTTATATACGTTAATACAAAGGCACATAATTTTAACTATTAAATTATGTTCAGAAATATACATACGTTTTTTCCTGTGCTCAACCAGCTCAATAGCCTGCTTTGCTGAGCATTTTGAAAACCAGTTGTCCCCAAGCAGAACAGTAACCTCATTGGTGTGGACAAGCTTTCCTGGCATGAAGGCAAGAGGACCAAAAGGTACCTGTCAAAGACACAGACATCACTAATGAAAGTAAAACTTAGACAGTCCTGCATGTCTTAGTTTTTTTAAAAAGTAAAACACAGATTTAAAGAAAAAAATTCTACAGCAGCTATTTAGTGACTGTTCATAAATATTCAAATGACCAGATCCATTTGACTTCAGAACTGTACTTAGAAAATCTGAAAACTTGTATTTCACCAGACAACTTCTTTTGTGACACAGAACTATAGTACAGCTGGATGCTCACATGGAAAACAAATTCACTTAATCTGAACATATAAACTTTGATAATACAAATTATTATTTGAGTTATATGCAGACTACATTCATTTCCTAATAAAAGCCAGACTAGCCTTGCTAAAATTTTTTTAAATACTTAAATAGGTATGATTAACTCAAAGATGAGTTGCCTTTCTCAGCATCTGTCTTGCTAATAATAAGACACTGGGGCTACCAGCAGGACTGCAGACAGTGCTTGACGTCACTTTGCTGGGGCATTCACCAGTCTGCAAACCTCAACCTCCAGGGATGCTCCACAAGCAACTCTCACCCTCTAACTGCTCTCCAGGCACAAGACAACAGATAGAAGCAGGACACTCCAGGCAGGAGTACACAGGTGACAAACACATTTTAGAACTTTACATCTGCTTCCTAACATGTGCATCCGCCATTTTAACATGCACTGCAACATCCAGGACACTTGGTTTTATGATTTAAGACACCTTCTACTGCCCACATTTTACAGGCAGTGCTTGGGCAAGTCCTACGAGTGAGGAGGAGCCTTGGCCACCCCTATCCCTGGTCCCCAGCATTCTGACCCCCAGGCCCACTGCCACCTGCTTGTGCGCTTCAATCATGAAGAAATTAGGAGGCCAAAATCAAATTAGATCTAAAATGGAGGTGGCATAAAGATAAGAACCACACCCACATTAAGCTCTCTCTTTTTTTAGGGTAAAAAGAGATCTATCTCAGTTTGTATCGGCTCCTTCTACTTTACTCCTCAGTTTACTTCCTCAGTTCCTCAGCACAGCCACTTGCTTTCTCATTGTGTTTGTGCTGAAGCAGAGCACTCGGCCTAGTGGATCTGTCTCCTTGGAAAGCAATCTTCCCTCTCTTCACTATCCAGGAGGGTACCAGTGCTGGGAACAGTTCTCCAGCAGGCAGGACCCTGACATTAAGACTATGCAGGATGTGCTTCTCCTACACATGTGCCCTCCCTGACTTGGTTTTAAAGTAGCAGACTGCACGAGTTGCCTGTTCACTCTTCCCCCAAAATGATGAAAGCAAAATTAAAAGCATATGAAAATATTTGGCCAACAGGATAGGAAGTGTTTCTATACATTTAAAATAACAGATGTGAGTTAGCATTGCTGCTTCAACTAAGAATAAGCCCTATCTAGCTTATTAGTTTAAAAATAGGGGAGTTTCTATGCTTCGAAACAACACGATCTTTATGCTTTGTATCATGTGGCTAAATGATAAATGTGGCTCATGACAAATGGCCTACAAACATAGAATCCAGAGCTCTATCACCAGCACAGGAAGGGAAACTCTCCCCTTTCCCACATGGTTAAGTGTACTCCAACACTGCCCTACTAAAAACCCAACTCTGTCTCTGAGCCAGACTGCCAAGGAAGGCAGCAGTCGGGCGCTGAATGCTGAAATCAGACACTCAGGTACGTGCAGCACAACTTCCCTGCCTTCAAAGATGTATCTTGAATTGAACCTGAGAGGAGAAAAGGAAAAAAAGAAAAAAAGAAGCCAATTTGTTCAAAATTTTGGTGAGCACAAGCCAACAGGGCAAATTTTACACAGGGAGCTGTGCAGTTGTTAGGGAAGATTCAGAGCACCAGAAAAGATCGCTATGTCAATGGGAAGATTGGTGGAACAAAAATTAGCAGCACCTTTTTATGTAAAAATCAATGTTCTAGGGTTTATTTCCATGAATCAGGAAATACTACGGCCACTTTCTTCTCAGGAAATGACTAAGTACCGTAATTCAGTCATAATTACAGTTTTCTATACAATAGATTTACATATCAAACATGTCAGGTTTTGTGTTAAGCATTTATGTCATCAGCTTTCAGTTGTCAGTAACACTGTAATTTATAATGGATTTCAAAGAAAAGAGAAAGAAACAAAAGCAAAGGTTTAACCATTATCATAATAAATACAACATGACTAAGTACTGGCAACCTGCTAACACCTCACCCCCGGTGCAGGCGGCCCAGGCTTTAACAGTTTTAGCCCATTTTCTTGTGTGACCTCTGCCATGTACATACCATGATATCGTAGGACAACTTGTCAGGCAATGTTCGGAGTCGCTCCTGAAGAGCCTCATAATCACTCTCCACCTTCTTCCTGTTAACAAATTCAAGTTGATTCAATTTCACAGCTAAAGTAAAGAGTTAATGTTTTCCTGCTAGTAAATCAAAAACACATCAAAAATACAGAAAAAATGAACTATTTCACTCAAACACATACAGTTGATAGATTAATAACTCATTTATAAAAGACAGGGGATGACAAACCTAATAGCTAGATTATTTTCTAATAATGTGTATTTAGATAGGCACGTGATTATTTTAGATTGTGCATGTCTCGTTCTGAATTAGAATTTTCCACGGTGCAAAGAAGCAGTTCTTTCACTGGGATTTGGAGTATCTCACTCCATGTTCAAGTTATAACACCACCAATATTTAGAAAAAGAACTGAAAGTCCAGTTTAATGCTTTGTAAGAGGCAAATTCTTCAAACTATCATTTGTAATACAGAGCTCATGACCTTGGTTTGAGCTGACACAAATGGGCAAAATTTTAATTAATTCTGATTTTCCCACGGACTTTGTGTTCCTACAAAGAGTCAACACTCCTGAAAGATGGACTCCTGAAAGATGGCTCAATCACCAGGATTCTGTCACATCTTCAAGCCCTGACAAGGGACAGTAGAGGTGAGGAGCATCCCTTCTGATACTCCTCTATCCAAAATGCATATAAGGCTCATGCTACATGTTGCTACCCAGGAGAGAAATGGTTTGGTGGACTGGGACAAGGTATTCGTTCCCATGGCAGACACCTGGCATTCCACAGGACTTTGCAAGAAACAGCATTTCAGTGGCTGCAGGGATTTTACTTTGTGTGCAGAACAAGCAACTACGCTTCCTCTAAAAAAAGCCTTCTTTTGTAAAGGCATTCTTAAATACTTAGATTTGTCTGGAAAAAGTCTTTTAATGGACCCCTGCCATTCTGAAGATGGTCAGAAATCAGCTCCTGCATGAAGGAGCTGGCATATAAATGTCAGGTTTGATGATATTGTTTACTTATACTTCAAAACAGTAAACATATATATATGGTGGTAAATTCTGCAATAAAAGGCAACTGAAAGCACAGAGCAGCACGCTTAACAACGCTGACCCAAGATGCAAATTACAGGTTTTCTGAGGATGATTTGGGAAAGCAATCTATAAACGTGCTGAAAAATGAATGTCATAGTTGATAACACAACTCTCAAAATATTACCATTGATTTTCTTAAGATTCATAAGCAGAGTGAAATCTTTTTTAGCATTCGTTACAAAAAATCATCTGATACTCTCACGTTTTGACTCATTTGCTTCACAGCTGAACTCTGGTGTAACCACCCTACCTCATAGCTATTTTAAGTTGTTGAACTCATCCTGAAAAAAAGAATTTCGGTTTTCATGCCGCTTGGACATGAAAACCATATTCCACGTAACTGATTTACAAAAGATGCTTGCTGCTGCTTTGCTCTGACAGCAGATTTCTCCCGGACATTTTAGGCAAGTCCTTCTGTCCGTTGCCCACATCAGAGTGAAAACATAATTCACTTCCTTCAAAGAGGAAGGACAAACTCATGAATCTTAACAAAATGCACTGAGATGTTTTGGGGGAGGAAGGAATAGAATGAAAACTTGTCAACAATAACAATCCATTACTTAATGCTATTTACAGAAGCCAGCCTTTGCCTCGGAGAGATCTGGATTTGAGAAATGGACTCCGAGCAGCCACCGAAAAACAAACACGAACCCCAAGCCGAAGGCCTGGCCCGTGTCTCAAATGCAGAGAGAGGACTCCACGGGAGGAGCCTGCTATGAAAATCACCCACTCACAGCAGGATTAAACATTCCCATCATTTCATGGCTGAAAGTCACTCAACATTTCTTCATTAACCTGAAAAGAAGGCACTGTCTTTAAGGTCTGACTGCTGCGTGTTACTGAATAATCTGATCAGGGTCCAGGAGAAATCACGTGCCACAGAAGCTGTGCTGCTTTAGAAGCAAAGCATTTTTGTTCTGGGACTGCTGCCCTTTGCTGAGCAAACCTCCACCATGGCAATCTCTAGAAGTAGGGTCACATCCTGAACTGGGCCATGGAGATAAAGAAAATTTATATTCATCCTTTTAAATAATTGGCCTGAAACAGCATCACTTAAGGAAGGAAGCTGACCTCCCTCTTCACGTATAGCTGATGGCTTCACGAGCTCTGGGGTGTGCCAGTGCTACAGTCGGTCACGACAGGCAATGAAGAACCCAAGTGAACAGGGAGGAAGAATACTGGGACTCCAGCTATGAGCATGTCCCTAGAAGGGGAAATGCATGTCTAGCTATTAATCCCATACCCAACCCATTATTGGATTCATGGCTTTAGAAATATACTTCAAAAAGTGCACTGAAAAATGAAAAAGAAAATAATTTCATGGAAATATATTGAAGCTGAGCATTTAAAAACCCTATTGTTATTCACCCAATTCTATTTAACATTCTTCTGTGTCACTGACTACTTAAAAGGTCTTATATGAACAAATTACTCAGCTGAAACAAGAGCACTCAGCTCTTGCACAATCAAGATCTAAATAAGAGTACTAAATTTTAATTTTTTTTTAATGAAGTAAAGATTGTATGGATGCTATACAAACTGCTTTTCTATATAAAAGTAATCAGTAAGTTGTTTTTTCCTTTAGAGGTTCTGTGCCCAAAACCCCCAAGTTCATGGGGTCATGGCCAGAGTTTGCATAAAAAACAAACACAGGAGCAATTCCCCCTTCCACAGCCAACACTCTCAGCCCACTCCACAAACCTCGGCCACTGCAAAAAGGGAAAGAATTGTCACAATTTTCCAAACTTTAAAAAATCTGTTCAAATTTTACAGCTCTCTGCCAAATAGTTTATTCCTGAAAAATACCGTCTCTTAGTGGAAGAATGCACATTCAGAATTTCGCACGGGACCCAAGAGGCACAGACACTGCAAAGCTCCTGAGAAAGTGCATGAGCTGGAGATATTCTGCCTGCCTTCGCCACAGCAGCACCAGTAGGCACTTCAATATTTCCCTTATTGAAAATTAATGCAGCCCCTGAATTTTAAACATAAATGAAACATATTAGTTTTAGATTATTTTTGCGAGCCAATAGTCAGAATTTAATATGATGATGTGTATAGATTGCCTTGATTTTTTTCCTCTTATCCAGCGCTTGCAGCCTATGTGCATTTAAACTAAAAACATTTGATACACACTAAATATAAATTATTTGCTTGGAAATCTTTCAGGCATGAAGAAAAAGCCTCTTAAAATAAATTTAAAATATTATATGCTTGATGGTGTATAACCAAAGGTTTAATCTCACCACTAAAGGGGCAGTTGCTGTGATTCTGCAATAACCCTGCAGACAATAATCAAGACAGCTCCTGTTGTTCTCTCAGTAAAATCATGGTAAACACAGCATGGATATATCGTAATTTGATATCTGTAAGATCAACTGTTATATCTCACAGTAACTCATAATATAAGATTTCATTCACCATTAAATGTACATCTTCCTCAGATGCCATACAAAACTATTATTTACTAGGTATGTTTTCTATTAACCACAGATTGCCAACAGAGAAAAAAATGCCCAGAGATAATTTTTTTACATAACAAACCATTTATTTTAAGTATTAAAAACTAAGCTTTAGCACGTAGTTTACTGGGGGGGGGGAACAGTGAAACATTACTTTCCCCGTTGTTTCAGCACATGGAGGGGGCAAGTGGAATTTCCCTACTTGCTCCATAGTTAGAACACAACAGCAATTCCACCCTGGGAGCACCTTTTCACCATTCAGGCAAATTAAGCATTCATCCAACAAGGTTACTTGGGCAAAAATGACAGACGAGATAGGTATTTAAGGCAGAAGTATAAACACTAAGGCTCACTGTATTCGTGATTTAATTGAATCCGTGAGAAATAAATATATTTTAAGCAGAGCACATTGCAACAATTCTGAGCTATCACTAACTGTAATCCCCAAAACACTCTAGCAGGATTTGACTCTCATCAGAATAAACAGCAATACTTTACTAAAACATAACTAGGTTACTGATCAGTATTTTAGACATGTAGACTTTTTTTACTTACCAGTGCTGGATTTTTTCTTGGCAGCCAGTGACCACCTGTCATTAAAACAGATAACTACTCATGAAAAAAACAAGGCTAAGCACACAGCTGCAATGTCAATGCATCAGAAACTAGAACAGGAGCTTTACAGATTTGGTGCTGTCTCTATGCACATTTTTATTTGTCAGGGCAAAGGCATGTGAATGGTCGTTCTTAAGCAGCACACTTTATCACAGGCTAATGCAGAGTGATAACCACAGAAAAAAATTACAGCTTTTCACTTCTTATTTTGGTACAATACCTGCTCCATAACTATTACGTGACACACGATTGGAGATAAGTAGCAGTTTGTGCAATCTGCCGATCTATTTTCAGTGTTACATGTTTGCAGAATAAGAAAACAACATAAATTATAACAAGACATCGATGTAACTCTCATACTCGGTCATTAAAAAGCAAAACAAATGAACCTCACAGCACCAAAAACATTTCTCCTCTATCAGTACATCAACAAATGTTTCCACTGGCCATTTTAACTTGAAAAAGCACAAATTAACTTTGTGCTGTGTAAATACGTGGATGTTTGACACCATGATGGGCTGCTGGCTTCTCTTCTGTTCTTTCTGGGTGTCAAAAAAGGTTAAGTTTTAATATAAATATTTCACTTACTTCCTTATGCCACAGGCTTTCCCAAGAGATACAAAAGAATTTACAAAATAAAGCACGTTGTTAAAATCAAATAATTTTATCTTTTTTTTAACTGCAATTTTTGAGACTATATATATAGCAAATAGGCAGGATGCTGAAACCTGTGACCTTCTCTGCCACAATTACGTGGAGATTTTGTCTTTCAAAACATATTCTGATCTCTGAATAATGGTTACCAAAAATACAACACAAACAATTTCATTCAATTATATGAAATGCAATGAAGCCATGAGGCAGTTAAATATGTCTAGACAGCTTCTCAATATAAGCATTTTCTAGATTTTTTTTTACAAATTTCGTTTTTCCTATAGCCAAAATAATGCTAACATTTGAAAGCAATTAATGAGAAAATTTGCAGAGAAAACAATAACATACATTCAAGTACCACTGAAATCACTGGAGCAGATAATTCTTTTTTTTTTTCCCAAACAACAGAATGAAAGACAATTTTTTTTTTTCAGTTAGCATATGTGCAGCTTTTGCACAACAGATCTCAGACCCTGCACTTCATACTCATGTAGGAGTAAAAAAAAATGGGAGTACTTTGTGAGCTATTAATTCTTTAAACAGAGCAAAGTTCTTAAATGAAAAGGATCAGCTTTACATTTGTGGTTACGCTATTTCATAATCCATCAGGAAAGTCAGCCAGGTAGCTCATCCCACGTAAGCCAAGTTTAAATTTATCATTTGCTTTAAACTCCTACAAATCAAATGCCTAGCAAATATCTCCCTTAATGTGCAAGCTAACTATTTTTAAGCTTGAGAGTAAATACACAGACTTGTACAGGACATCAACCCGGAAATCTAATTCGTACTATTAATATTAAGCCCATTTTAAGAGTAAAGTTTCTGCAGAAGGCATAAATTGTCTGGTAACAAAGCTAAGGCACGCTGGAGCCCACCACTAACAAGTCGAGGAGCTTGAGAGCCTATTCTGTCCACATCCTTCATCCTTTCACATTTGGCAGTGATTGTGAAGTACACAACATAATTTAGCATACAAAAATGTTTATGAAATCCTTTAAGAAAGTTTCAATTTAATTGCCCCATTACAGATGAAGATGGAAAAGACAGGAAGCTTTCCATTCCCAATACATGACTTTCCATGCATGAAGTGAGCTGAAAGCACAAAAAGAAAAGCCCTGCAAACCATAAGAGCAGCATGTTCATTAACCTCTACATGATAATCCTTTCGTAGCTGCATATTAACTAGTTACATATTCATAATCATTTACATTATTTAGAGGACCTTCTATGAAAATTTCCAGGCTATATCCATTAGCCACAATGTTAAAGGTTACAGAAGATAGTCTACTTAATGTTTCCAGGAAGCTTTTTTAATTAGTAAATATGTAAATTGGGCACATATGCTTTTTATATTTTTTAAAAACAGTCCATCAGTAAAACAGCATAGGGGCATATGCTGTTTCCATCACCCTTTATCCCCCTTTAAAAAATAAAAAAAAAAGGAGAAAAATCAATAACACCAATCAATTTTAATTTAATTCTTCTTCTTTGATATAATCTCTCTTGAAGGGATACCAAAGGGTGGAACCAATAACAAACCTTTTCATTTCAGTGGCCAGCATAAAATGAGACCTTTTACAGAAGTGCTAAAAGATACCACCTTAAAAATGTTGCAGGCTGCACTTCTGGAACTGAAGTCTATTAAAAGAATAGAGAGAATAAATATTGAAAAACAGATGGAGATCAATTATGCATATGACCTTTATTAGGTCAGTCCCACTGTTTGGATAACAACTGGTCTTATCACAGCAAAGAAACAAATAGATAAATATATAAACAAATCTCTGATTCTTTGCCTTTAATCAAACACAGGAAAATCATTAGTCTATCTTCCACACATAATTTATATCCAGAGTTACAATTAAAGAACGAAAAACCCTTTCAGGATAAATAAAATAAATGACCTGCTTGTTTGTACACTTGAGTTCAATTTACCTGGACAGCCAGTGCCACCAAGTACGCCTTACTTTTAAGACATCATAGTGAAGTGGTATTAACAAACTCTGAATTCTCCCCTTTCAGGCATAAAAATGTATGAGTTTGTGAATGCACATGGTTATCAGTGGCTTATCTGCATACTAAAATATTTATTGAACTACTCTTGCAGCAAACTTAACATTACCTAATCATGGGTCTGGTTATTAAAACAGGATCCACTGTCGGAAAACATATTCCACGGTCTTGAAAGAAAGCAAATAGGCAAATATCTTGTTTCCTTCTTTTCCACCAACAGCAAGCTATTAAAATATAGTGCTTCTCAAGCCCCTAACCCACCAGAGCCACACCTGCGAGCTCCACAAGCAACCCCTGGGGACAGGGGAAAGGCCGTCCCTGCACACCTGTAACCCAAGGTGTAATTCCTGCTGGAGTAAACCCAAACCCTTACAGCAGGAGATGATGTGCTCGTTCTGCTCTCGCTGCTACGTGCCTGAGCTATTTCTAGGGATGCCTGCGTTGCTGCTGTTAGGGAATCTCTCGTTTCTAGGTGTCACAAGCAGAGCACGAGGATGAGCTTTAGACCTGTGATCACGTCCCAGGTGTCCCCAGTGCCACCGTGCCAAGTGTGATCCCTGGGCAGCTTGCAGGCTAATGACTCCAAATCACCCCCAGGCAACTCCTACCAGCCAGCCAAGGACTTCATTAGCTGACCCAAAGGCAGAGAATTCCTTCTGCCTGCAACACATTCTCTCTTCCCAGTCTACCTATTTATACTCTACCTTCTCCATGATCTTGCATCTGAAGAGTTCAAACTCTCCTCCGTGAATTCAAGTGAGCAGCACTCTGAAAAAGCACTGCACTGATTCTGCAGGCTGAGTTACAACCACTAACTCTGGTCAGGGCTGGGAAGAGAAGCCAGAGCTCCCAGCTCAGCAGGCAGGCACTACAATCACTTACGACGTTTCCCTGGCAGTGAGGACAGGTGAGAAGGATGCTGTGGCACAAAGCAGATCCTTACCTGTGTGTTCCAAGGGTCTCTAACCACATTAACCAAGGGTCTCTATTCCACATTACCCCAGCGGGTCTTCACCCTCCTGTACAAGGGCACTCCTGTTCTGCACCTTATTTTTCCTTATCTATTGCTTCTGCACGTGCTCCCATTACTAACAGCTGAATATAATTCTCTGTGGTGCTTCTGATTAACAAAGTGGTGGCACAAGGAGTTCTGTTCTCCTCTCCATTCCCCGACTACGTCGTTTTATTCAGGTACTTCTCCAAGGTGGAGTGCAGGCACGTGAATGTTTCTCTCTACTGAGCAGCTGGGCACTGCCTACAAAGGTGCTGGGTTTAGCACACACAGGGCAATTCTCTCCCATCTCTTCTGAACAGCAATAAGACAAGCTGCCAAGTCAGAACCTTATCTATGTCTCAGCTTCTCAAAAATTGTAAGTAACAGAGCTGGTCCTGGTATCACCTGCAGGCAGTTTGGGGTACCAATGCTAAAACCTGCTGCGTGTGAGTCATGCAGTTATGGTCGAGAGAAGCAGAAACTTCTACGTTTTTAAGATGAAAGTTAAATTCAATGAAAATGGTGAAAACAAAAATGTCACATCAGATTAGGAAGAGGTCCTAAATGAATGAGAGGCCATCTCCACACCTGCAAGTGCGAAGGTGGAAATGCCCAGCACAGCACAAAGGCAAAGTTTCCCTTCAAACGAATTGCAAGCTAGGCATCTAAGAGGCCGAGCAAACATCTGCTGGTTCTACATGCACACTTGAGTATTTTGCTTCAAAACTGTGGCTCACAATCTGGCTGGTCTTCTGAAATTAGAAGCTAGGGACACAGATCTAATCCCAGCTCTGATTCTGTTTCTTCTATATGGCCTTGAGCAAATCACAACCTCTCAGTCTACATTTCTTCATCTGCAAAATGGGGATAATAGTATTAACCTACCCACCTCAGAGTGTTTAATGATGATTAATTAATGTGAGAAAAGCACTCTAAAGATGTAAGAGCACTATATAAGTGATAAAGCATTATTTACCACTTGAAAAGTAATCTGAATAAAATCAGATATGCAAGTAATTTGTTTACATGTAGCAATAATATAATTTGTGACTATTTAATCTTGAATTAGTCTCACTTTAAACATCCCTTTCAATCACATTTCCAGTTACTTAGGGAAAATGACAGTATGGAATACTTTTTGTGGAAGCAAAGCAAGTAATGAGGTGGTAATTAAAGTAAGGGTCTAATAAAGTCTAAAACCAATGACTTGCCTTCAGGAGACTGTCCCTGCCATTTGGGACTGTAAAAATATCTCAGTTTCAACCTAGGTCCTGTTGTTCAGAACCCTCCACCAGTGTATGCTGGTTTCCTGAAACACAGATCCACGTTTTCAAGGCTCGTGATAAATCCAACACCATTTCCACTCCTGACTCCCTTCAGGTGACTCCAACTCCGCACAGTTCTAAATGTTAAGTCTTCCACATTCAAGTATTCGCTGCAGTTGATACATGCACACGAGCTGCCTCCATCTGGAAACGTCTGCAGCATCAAAACCCTCTCTGACATGCAACTCATGCATGAGATTTCTCTCTCGTACCCCCAAACACTAAAATTTTACTCATGAAATAACCAGTTCACAATACCACTTTACATTACAGAACAACACCAATGGGTGGTCAAATATTTAATCATCTCTTGGTAACAAGGATGTAACAAGCCACAGAAAAAATAAACATTTTAAATGAATTTTCATTTTTTCCTCTAGGAAACTACACAGTACTTGCCTAAAACACAGCAATCACTGATGGAGAAAGACAGAATTAACATTTGTACAATTGTTTTTCCTAGAGCCCCATTTTCAATCAAAAAATGAAATAAAACTATTAAAAATTCTTCAGTCTGTTGGCACACTGTATGATCTAATGCAAAAGGAGGAAAGTATTTCTGAGCTCTCATATTCATTTATTAAATCACTTTACTAAAAAACACTACATTTCAACAAATTATTAACATAAAACCCCCTTTGGGTGGAAACTTTTGCCTTTTGAAGAAATGTGTTTGGGAAGAATACCGAAGAAAAAGAGAGAAAGAAATCTGAATCATGGCAAACATTTCTTCCTAAAGGAAAAAATCTTACTTAGAAATATCGCCACAATTTTTACCTTTCTTTACAAGAAAACAAGTGAAGAGCTACTATTTTTATATTCATTGTGTACACACCTGTGGGTCTCGCAGTTTTGCAGAAAAAGTAGCACATAACTATTATTTATCCATAAATAAGTACTAAGTTCTGACCGAAATGATTTTGGGGGAGCTCGAAAATTCTCCACAGCAAAAATCCCAAGGGCAGCCGGATGTCTTCTGCTGGGTGAGTTCCATTAACTCCGAACCAGCTGAACTGGGGCAAGTGAGGAACACACTGGAGTGAGATCTCATCCCTCACTGGCACCAAGCCAGTGCCCATGTCCTGTAACTTCATCTTGAGACAGAGTTAAGAACGCAAAACTTTATATTTTAGCTGAGGTCAGGGAAACATATTTGTGTGGCTACACCATACCCAGGCTCATTCGAGTACCCAGAGAGCAGCAGAGCAGCACAGGCACAGAACTCCCACGTGACCTAAGCAACCAAACATCTCAAGCAGGTTTTGCAAGCTTTGATGGGAGTTTATGGTGCAACAACTATGCTGTTAGCAAAACCTAAGCTTAACTAGCTTAAAATTGCCATGAGCTGTGACACCTGCCTCACAGACGTAGCTGCAGGCTGTGGTTCAGCTTTCAGTCGCAGTCCTGAGTGAACTCAGCATCGTCCCTCCCTGGCTCCTGCTACTCAGCTCCACTGTCTCATCCTCCCAACCCCGACACAATCTGCTGACAGACATTTGTACCCGCATTAGGGATCCACACTGGATGAAAAATAGCCCAGGAAGAAAAAAAAAAAGGTCAACAGTAAAGTTTGGTTTTAAGCTGGATCCCAGCCCAGTTCACTGAGCACTGTCACAAATGTGCCACCCTAGAACTGCTGAAAGACTGAAAAAAGCAGACACACACTAAAAAGTTGTTCAAATTTAAGTCATTAGGGCAATGCACGTGATCATTAATGAAACTTTTGAACAAGTGTCCGAGACTGTTGCTCCTGTGCTGCAGCCCATGCCAACAGACAAGAGGAACCACAGAACCAGCACCTGCACGGTGAGCAGCGTCCCGATGCCCTCACCACACAAACACAAAGCCTCAGTGCACGTGCTGCTCTGAAGGCCTCAAGAGGCAAGCTCTGAGCCAGCATATCCACCTGCAACACTGCAGGCTCAGATTAAAACAAAATACAACTTCACAATCTCAAAGGATGAAAGAAGTACTTGAAACAAGGAGCATCCAAATGGACTTGAGAAGACAAGGTTCCAAGCTTAACTTATGGAACGGAGATCTGCAAAGATACTGAGATGATTCCCAAACAGTACCCTGATCACTGCATCTACTCACAGCCATCTGTAGATAGCTGTAAGAGCAGCACAGTTTTCAGTAATGTTTAAATTTTGTGCATATAATCTCATCTGCACATTTTAGTTACCAATGAAGTCGGGGACACACACTGGAGAGGGCCTGCCCCCTCCAGAATAAAGGCAATGCTCTTTAAACTCTTTTGTGAATAGTCTCCTTCAATTACCATTAAAAAACCTACTGAGGATCTGTTAATTTATCTCACAACTCTCGACACTATATAAATTAGTGGGTATTTAATTCATACTAATAAGAACATGGACAAACATTGACTAAAAAAGTAAAAGCGATGATCAATTAACACTGGAGGAACAGTAAGTATTCCATAAAAAGCTTCCCCATAATGACTGAATTAGCCCTTTTTCTTGAAAGTAGCACATAAGAAAACATTTGTGGAACCACTGGACAGGGTGGAGTGTATGTCATCACAAGTTTCCAAAAAGGTTATTGTCCAGGTACCTTCTAAAAAGGAATATGGCAAATAAAGCTTCGTACGGGTTATTTTTAAAACGAGCACATCAAACCAAGCTTCAGACACTGTGCTCCCTTTTCTCAAACAGTTATTGTGCAAAATGAAGTCGTGATGCACCGGTGGCTCACGCCCAGGCTTCCTCTGGATTCTGTGAACGTGGACATGGGCTGGAAAAAGTGCAAAGCGTGGGAGACACTGCACTGGAAAGCACATCTGAGTCTCATCTGTGAGTCCGCAGGCAAGCACTTCCAGATTTCCAGTGGCTCCTGCAGCAGCATGGAGCGTACAAGACCCTACTCAGCCTCACTGCTCTTTTTCAGACTGCAGGAACAGCTCTAGAACTGCCAAGTTGCTGATTTCACAGCACAAATATTGCTTGGAAAAGACAAACAGAAGCAGTCAGCCCCAGAAGTAAATCATATAAGAAGAGAAAACAATCTAAAGGAGTTCAAGTTTAGGATTCTGTGATTTGTTTCTCTATAACCCACCTACAAGGTGTTTAACTGCCAGAAAACTTTAAGTACTCAGGATCTTGAAAATCATTTGGAAATTAAAGATCATACAGCTCTACCATTTAAATTCATAAAAATTAAGAATATGTCACAATGCACAATGGCCAATGAGTTACAGTAAGAGCTGCACTCAATCTAATTGTGCTTTGCTGTCGTGATGAGTGACAGGAGAGTCACTTCCTTGTCCTAATTTTCCTAAAAGGAAAATAAAAAAATGTGTTTGTCAGTGCNAAAAAAAAAAAAAAACCAACCATATTGCCATCTAATACTGGAATCCTTTAGATTCTCCGTGCCTGTGTCTGCACTCTGCAAACGTCTCTTGGGTCTAATTGGTTCTGTAATGTCTCCCATTACACGTATCGTCATTGCATTGCTCAGAAACTATAGAACGTATCATCCCACTGTAAATTCACTGTCTACACAAGTCTTTCCAAATCATACACATCTGACTTGTCAACTTCCCATCAGTCAGTAATCCCAACCCACTTGATTACGGGAATAAATGTATATCAAATATTATGTTTAAACGCAGGCCCTATAGCACGAGAAACCTCCTATTTAAATATTCATTCTGTAATTCCCGTACTAACTTGCAGTAGATTTACTGCAGTATTTTCAGCTAACATATATTGCTTTTTCAAGTAATCCATGATATATACATTATACTCTTCTTACAGAAATATTCAAAACTTTACGCAGGCATTGTGCTTCCAATGATGGTCTTTATCATGAAAATTACTAGATATTCTTCTATAATTTATCCCCAAGATACACATTCTAAGTCATGTTTTTATACAAAGTGCCTTTAGTAGGAGCACTGAAAATTGCTTTTAACAGTTTGGTCTTACTATCACCACAAATTAACAAGATGAAATCTGTCCAACAGGCAAGCAGTCCTAAACAAGAATTAAAATTACTTTTCACCAGGGGTCCTAAACCTGGAAGTTGCAGCCTCCATCCGATTGAAGACAGAAAGTCATGAACATCCTGTCCTTTCAGTATTTTTAAGCAGGAAGGAAGCCTCAGTTCACAGGTTCTCCAGGGCAGCTCTTTTGCATTTAAAAGCTCAAGCCCATAGCTGAACCAGGGTTGTACAATGGCCTGGGTGTTAAAATGGCCAACCACAATTCAAATATTATCTTTAATGCTGCAGATAGGGACTGCTGTATTCCACAATTCCACTAAAGGTTGCCTTCAGATTAATGGGAATAAATAGGTTTCCTTATACTTAATCAAGCGTCACTGGGACAGCTTGATTTAATCCCAGTGATTAAAAGGCATGTATTTGCCTGCTTAAAGGCCAGTATATAGAGATATTGTTCTGCCCAAGTAACTTTACTATTTGCTATGATCCTCACACTACAATTACTAGTTTCCCGAAGTACTGTTTAACGAATTCTCCTTCATCTCTGTGCTGAGACCAAAACAGGAGCCTACAACTTCAGTGATTTTGTGGGAAAAATACAGATCTCAGAGAAGAGGCAGCTGAAATAAAAAGACCTCCTCCATCTTAAAATACAATATTTTCATAACTGAAAATACCGTTGTAATCCAATTATATATATTCATTGCATAGAAGGAAAGTCTACTATATCTTCATCATGACACTCCATTGTAACCAAGATATGTAGTTCTTTAGTATAATTTCATATTGAAGCTGAAGTGTTCCATTTTTTTCAGCCAATTTGCAGAAATTATGTAAAGTTTCCCTATGATAAAATATAACTTTGGTACATCAGCCTAACAGAGGCTTAATTAATGGTCTCCTGGGTCTCTTTTCCACTGGAGCAGATCTGTTTAAGAAGAGTCTTAAACTTGCTTACAGAGGGGTCTTACCATGAACTGGGAATAATTCTCTGTGGCCACGGCAGACATGTGCTTACACATTAGGCCTGACACTAATGTACCAGGGAAATTATTCTTCACCAGATCCCACCACCTTGGAAATTAACCGAAGGAGCCCAAGCAGACGAGTTCCTATCACCAATTATTGGCATAATGGGTTCCTATCCGTGCAGAACAGACGATGCCGAATATTCCAGCAGCCCCTTACTGTTCATCCACATTACAGGTCAGGTGGCTACGCAGGTCTTTTAGTAAAGACCTAATGGGTATTCAAAAGGAGACACATTTGTGCACATAATACTCCAGACAAGGCACATTTTTATACCACCTAAGCGTTACTCACTTTTCTTAACTAAACCAGCATGTGACAAAATACAGAAATACAGGCTGAAGATAAAATCTTCCATTGCAACTGAGGAACGCTAATGTGCATCTTACAATCTGCTTAAAAAAATTTCAATCACATGAGCAGAAGTGGAAGGTCTGAAGACTGGGCAAACGTATTTGTGTCAATAAACACCCTGCACATGACCACAAGTTAATTCCACAGTAACTCCTGCACCTACACAGAGCTCACTGCAAGGCTGGAACCTACGAGCCCCAGATGGCACTCCTTCGGTTTGCAGGGCTCCCTTGAGTCAAATTTTGAGTGTAATCTACAGGAAAAAGTATCTCGAGTTTTATGCTATGGTCTCAGGTGGAACCAGCCTCTGAACTCTTGGGAATAATTTCTACAGAAGAGTCTGATATGACCAATGATTTTTAAGGCAAGTCATGAACAATTAAGTTTTGATGCACGCTTTCTTCAAGCTGGCCCAGGAGCACGCTGCACCCCGGGATGACGCAGGTCACAGACACGGCTGGGCCCTGCGCGGGCAGTTTTGAAGGCGTGACTGTTCCGGAGGCCGGAAAAATCACAGAGGGGCGTGAAGAGGATGAAAACACGCGTTCATGGGCGCGCTGGTGCCCACGGCGGGCTGGGGCAGGGCTGGGGCAGCGCTGGGGCGGGCAGGACCTCCCCTCCCGCCGCCCCCCGGGCGGTGTGTCCCGGGGGCGGTGTGGCCCGGGGGCACTGTGTCTCGG
>VZTA01012209.1:283163-310317 GCA_013398855.1 Mohoua ochrocephala | reverse complement strand
GTGCCCCCGAGGCCCGGTGCTCGGGAGCGCAGGCCCCGGGCGCCAAGGCCTCGGCGTCAGAAAGCGAAGCAGCGGCTGTAAGGCGCTCAGATGGGCCTGCACTAATCCCGGATCCACCTACGGACAGAGCGGTGTGTCCTTTGTAACTGCGAGGTGCTGTCACGGTGACTGCCCTCGGGATGCCGGCTCTGGGGAGTGTGTGTGCACTGGCAGGGCGGCTGGCGGTGAACTATCATAGAATCATAGAGAGGACCTTAAAGATAGAATCATCAAGATTAGAAGAGACCTTCAAGATCATTGAGTCCAACCATCCACTCAGCACTACCCCTGTAACCCCTAAACCACATGGCCCAGTGCCAGACACCTCTGTGACCGTAGCACATCCCCAGGCAGCCCATTCCAATGCCTGACCATCCAAACAGTGAAAAACTTTCTTACATTTCTAATCCGAGTCCCCACATCCGTTGCCATGGGCAAGGACACCTTCTGCTAGACCGGGTTGCTCAGAGCCCTGTCCAACCTGGCCTTGAATGCTTCAAGGGACATCCACAACCTCTCTGGGCAACCTGTACCAGGGTTTCACCACCCTCTCAGGGAAGAATTTCTTCCTAGTATCTAACCTAAATTTCCCCTCTTTCAATTTTTACCAATTATACCTTATCTCTACAGTGGGCTGCCAGATTGCAAAATATTCATTAAAGTCACTTAGAGCAGCACTCGGGCTTGCCTACATGGAAAACTCACTGCATGGGAAGCGAGTGGTGTACAGCCACCCTTGGAATACCACAGAGTAATTTATGTGCAGTAAATTCACTAGCTAATTCTGTGAATGCCATTAAACACCTCCAGCGTAACACGTTGGTGCTGGAAGGGAGCCATGCTTTAACAGTGTGCTGGATGGCAGCGCTGCCGAAGGCCTGAGCAGCTTCTCGTGGTGCTCGATGCCACCCTAGCAGGTGTATTTCACCTTGTACGCTCCGAACACCACAGAGGTGTGTTCAGCCATAGACCAAACTTGTGTTTAGTGGTGAACCTTTCCCTTGAGTGAATGGGGGTTTGTGCTGGTTTACGTTTGCCAGTAGAGTTGAGGGGCTCATGTTGTCTCCCCCACAGTGATTAGTAAGTAAGGCATAAGATGGAGGTACAAAGGGGCATCATGCCTACATTTAGATCAAGGGTCTCCCTCTCCTGCCAAAGAACCAACACTTCCTTTCCACGAGCAGAACTAACCCTGTACACACCACAAAACAACTGTTTGTGTTATACGCATGACACGGAAAGTGCCGAGCACTTTTCTAAATCCATGTTCCCATCCCCCTTGAGGAGCTTGTTAAAGCTCTGTAGATGAGGAATTTAGAAACAATTTTCAAAGCATGGTTACTCAAGCTAGAAGTTAGTTTTTAGCCAGACCTTAATACAGCTTCCAATATTGCAAATAAAAATTTGCAACTGCAGCTGGGTAGTTTGGTTTTTGAAATAACTACATCCATAATCTTCAAGAATAATTGAAAGTTAGCTAAAATCTCTGGCACGTATTTGTCATTGAGGGAGGGATTCTGGATCCTTTAAACGGACAAGAGATGTCTATATATTGTCATCAGGAAACGGCTCACCAGCAAAAGGATATCTCAAGTTTAAAGAGGTTACACAAATCTTGCAGTCCTTCTAAATGCCCATTGTAAGCAACTCCCTTTCAGCCTGCTCAGAACCTTTCTGAACTTCACTTCAGGGCTCATAGAGGAGATACTACGAATACAGGTCATTTTTAAATGCTCTAGTTGATCTCATTTCATCTCAACTCCATTGGAGGATAAAACAGATGTACGATATAAAGATACAGTATCTTATTTGAGATTTTAATTTCTTGCCTGACATAAAAAAAACCTTAAGTAACAAGCGGAGCCACAAAGTAGGAATTTTGTATCACAAGACACTATTTTCTCAATAGAATGTAAAGACATGCAATCATTTCTCTTGGTTCCTCTTCCAAAGACTTCAACATTTCACGTACCCTAAGTACGCCATTTAGTCACTGAATGTGTTGGGCTGAAGGCCTCTGACAGTTCCAAAGTGAGAGGCTGCATCATTATCAGAGTAATGTTTGCTTGCGTTTGGTTGCACTGGTGATAGTATGGAATAGTTTACAACATCCTTTTGTACATTTTGTTTTTCATCTGCCAATGAAGAAATGTTCTAATAGTGACAAACAGATGGGACACAGCATTTGCCAAAGATGAGCATGAAGCCTTTCTCACATTCTTTTGCACTTATAACCTGTACAAAACCACTGTCACCAGTGAAACTCTATGGATTATGAAATAAATCAAATTGAAATTTGGCCTTCTAAGCTGCAGATTTTTGTTTACTTGTTTACTACATTAAATCTGTAGATGCCCTACCAGATGATTTTCATAAAACCTTGGAGAAAACTCTGGAGGACTCTGTAATTAAGTGAGGGAAAGGCAAATAAGCAAAGCTTACATGTTCTCTTCCAAGTGGCTGGCTTAGTGCTCAGCAGACATGCCCGTACTGTAGCTGAAGACAGGGCTGCTGGCAGAGCTCCTTCCAAGCCCCAAGCTGGCTAGATTGGATGAACTTTTAGAACGAGAAATCAGTGTCATGTTTTCAGTTTTGGTAGGAACAGGTCAGCTGTACCTGTGAGAGCAGGGGATTAGAAGCAAAGTTTTGGAGAGGTCAAGTGAAGTTTGCAGCAGAAAACTTCACACCAGGGCTCTGGCTCCAAGACATTCTCCTTTGGCAAAGAATTCTGTGCCTTCTCCCATATTCATTAAAAGTCGTTCACCACCACTCCGCAAAGGCAGCAGTCACAAGGGAAGTGGAAAACAAGGAGAGGACAAAAAGAGGAGACATGGGAGAAAATGCCCCAGCTAGCCTTTCTGCTGAGAGGAAACAAAGCTGAATCCATGACCCCTCTGTTTTGCAGAACCAGAGGCTTGGATCTAAAAACACAGATTCCAACAAAAAGTTGTGGATGAAGACGAGAGAGTTAAGAACCTTTGGAGCTCACGCGTATGTGCAAATACACGCAGAGCTGTGCTAAGAACAACAGTTGTGTGGGGATTGGCTGGAAAATGCCTACAGGGGAAAACAACAAGAAGGAACTCATCGTTATCAAGTGGGAGAAAAGGTTACCCTGAGACAGAGCTCCTCCTCAGAGAGGAGGGCACGTTTGGAAAACAAGATGTGACCCCATGTGGTCAGAGATGTGACCACCTCTGTTGTCAGCACATGGAGACAGTCTGATAACAGGAACAGTGAAGGAACTCCCCAGGCCATCAGCAGGCTCCCTGATCTGCCTTAGGGAAATTTCATGCTCGGTCTTCTGTCACGAGAAGCACGTGCTAGAACTGTTGGGAAAAAACCCAAACCAGCATCCTCATGCTAAAGCTAACTCATAAACAAAATACCATAAGACCAAGTCCATCTTGGAATTGTATATATAATTCTGGCTGCAGCACCCACCCTGCATGCTTATTATGAACTTTTACTGATTTTTAAATTCCTGTGAAAGATTAAAAGCCTTTCCTTGTTGCTGTGACTTGCCAGGAGGATAAGTGCCCCAGCAAATATTTAAGAATAACTGTCTCCGCTCTGCCAGCAATAATTGAATATTTTTTCTATCCAAAAGTTTTATTCTGAACAAGACCACTATTAACTTTTCTAATGAATGTTCTTTATGTTGCAGATAGGCCCTTTTGGGCCTTCCTGTTACAAAAAAAAAAATTATGGCCGTGAGTCCCCCTCCTTTGGTAAATCAGGAAGGCAACCCAGTTCCACTGGAGCTGCTTGGAGGAGTGAAGCACTGCAATGCTTGCAGAACCATGGTCAAAGCCTGCATTTCCTTCAGTTTAATCAGCCTGAAACAGCCAGTATTTTTTGTTCAGATGACGACAGTGGAGTCAAACTACTAGACACCTTTCATTGTCCAGACATAGAACAAGTAAGGTTTTTATATGGTTGTTGGTCTGAAACATCATGGTACTGACATTAGCATGTTCCTCTCTCCTGTCTTTTCTCATTAGAGAAAGGTGAGAGGCTTCAGGGATGACACCAACATGCTATTCACTTTTGGTTACATACTTAACTTATGCTTGAAATGTAAGGTATGGGGCACTAGGTGACAGCTCAATATTTATGTACTCTGTGTCACCAACTTGGCCTCTCCCTTGCTATCCATCCACACAACTATCCCACGTTTAACATTCTGATATCTGAGAACCATCAAACTGACATTCCCTCAGGTCCAGTTTTTGGACAGGATTATGTATTTAGGAGGTTGATTCGTTTGTCTCTGCAGGGAGAACAAGGGGCCTGATTTTCTGTTACGTTATGGTTGAAGCTACTGGACCTTAAAGTCCATCAATACAGTGTGTTGCGTTTCTGCATTGGTGTGCATGAAGAGGAATCTGAATCTGTGTATTGGATTCAGCCAGGATACATAAAATTGTCAGAAATCACCCATAGTTATGTAGATACACATGCACATTGCCACACACATCTAGGAGAAGCTAGTTAAAAAAAGCTGGGAGAGACCGTAAGGTTCCTGGTGAGACCATCTATTGAAATCGTATATTTCCTGATAAAAAAGGCATCTATGTAAAATATAAATAAGGCAGGATAACCAACTATTAGCGTGCATTATGCTTTAACCTTATTATGTGTTTGCTAATAATAACAACATAGCTTGTTTTCATGTTACTATCACGCAATAAAGTTCTGGGCCCCTCGCAGCAACACAGCTGACTGTAGTCTAGCTGCTATTCTGTGAGTACTGTCATGGTTGGTTTAGTACATGAAACTTGGATGCTTTATTTGTATGCTTTGTAGTTGCTTCTGCCATCTTTGATTAGTATCACCTGGAAATCCCAGCTTTTCTGCATGTAGTCGCACCCAAGAGGAAAGCCTGACTCGGAAAAGATTAGTGTCACTTTGCTTTTTCCCCTCATCTTTTCCCTGTAAAGGAGGAGAGCTTTCTGATCATGGCAGTGTATCAGTAAAGATAGCCTAGATACCAAATACCTTAAGGGCCTCAATCTCCTCTCATATGTCCCAGAATTAAAGCTGAAATAACTCTGTTGACTTCAGTGGTGATTTATACCTGCATTAGTGAAAGGAGAATCAAGTTCTGAGGTTTGTATGAGGTATGCTATGAAATTTGTTCTTTTAGCTTGTTAAACAGACAGTACCAAATGCACATTTCCATTAACAAGAAGATTGTGACGTTAAAGATATCTGTCTTCCTCCCAAACTATTTACTCCTGTACCTGTGTGCTAAGGCGGTGATGAGGGTGGCAGTGTGAGGGCAGCCCTTGTACTGACCCAAGGGGCAGATTTAGAGGTCTCCCACACCACAAATGCACGGCTTCCTTTTTGATGTTCGGGTCCCGAACTCTCTTCAATGTAGCAGCTGTCAAACAAGCACACACAAACCAGAGCTGGTGGCACATAAAGTTTGTCTGAAAGCAAAGCCTGCTCTTCACTTTTGCAAGCTAAAACCAGTCTGCCAGACCTTGGCCCACAACAGCGTGTTTAATATAGGTCTTGCATCAGGTCCGGCATGAGCCAGCTGGGCCAGAGCCACAGAGAATTCTCAACCAGAAGTGGCCTTGTTAAATACTCTTTACTGGGTATGTTTTTCTGCCCGTTATTGACCAAGGGCAGGTTATACACCATTATTTTTTGCTGTAGCACAGGCAGCCAGTTTGACACTGTTAATGTCTCAGAAAACTCTTTCTCTGGTTTCTAGTTTGCAGACGTGTAGGAGGGGTACCTGCTAAGGGGGCATTCCCACTGCCTTCCTTCCAAGGGATCAAGGGGCATTTCTCCAAATAAGTGAATTCTTGTCTCTACAATGCAGCAAGCCAGCACAGAAGCCCTAAACTGCTTCCCAAATTTTTTACCTGAGTTTCTGTGGCTGAAGTAAAGCTTGTAACTACAAAGGTTGGGTTTATCATTACTTTCAATTAATAACTTTGTCTATCCTTTTAATTGTAATTTCTTATTCACTTCAGGGAACTATTTACATATATTTACATATATTTATTTATACACTTTAACAAATGTACTCATATTAAAACAAGGCATTTCCCTGACAAGCTTAAACCTGTTTCCCTATCATTCAACTTCCCTTTCATTTCACCTTTTGTTTTGTTTCTTGGCATTTTTTCTATTTTAAAACACTGCGTTTTGTTGCTAAAGACACTTTTGGTTTCCAGATATCCTTCCGATTTTGTTGAATTCCTCTCAGTAAAATCGCAAATGATATTGAGCATTACATTAATTTTTAACAAAACAACTGGGATGGGAATATGACAAACTGAAGGAAGCCAGAAGGCACGGTCCTCTACTTCTGCTGCTACAAACCAAAAGCATATTACAATTCATTCCTGCAAGTCCTTTCTTAAGCATGTAATCCCAATTATGGACACAGTCTTCGTGGCTTCAGGGAAAGTAACTTCATGATCACAGATCTCCTCAAGGGACAAAAATTCATTGAGTTGTCTAAGAAAGAGTTTCTCTGGAAGCTGTAGACTGAGGAGAGTCATAGCACAATTGGAACTCTCTTTTGCATAACCAGATCAAATCTGGCCTTGGTAATAGTGAGAAATTATTACCATCTGAATTCTAATCCATGGCATATGCAGTTGGGGCTGGGTGGTCTCATTATAACTTCTAGGAGAGCAAACCTCATCTCGTAAACCACCACTGCAGGTGGCACTTCAAATGGAGGTCTGTAGGCTCAGTGGTGTAACTCCACTTCTCGTTGAACTCACAGAGCATTTTCAGCAAAGGAAATGCAACAAAGTCAGTTGTCTTCATATTTTCTGACCCCTGAAGATTTCCACTAGATGTTTATGATCGTTATTTAGGGAAAGAAAATAAAAAGACTTTTAAGTGCATAGTTTCTGTGGAGTGGATGTAAACTACAAATATTTAAGCAAATATCAGAAAGATGACCCCAATCCTTAAGGCAAGCAACCACGGGCCCCAGGGAGGGGAATGCTTCCAAAAGATGCAGTATGCGTTTTCAGGACACACGTATGAATAAAACCAATTTTATAAAACACAAAAAATCAGGATTTATTAGACTCTTATGCTAAGACAAGTAGGTATTTCCATATCCTTTAGCATATCGAATGTAATTGACCTCGTTGACTAATAGATTTAGAGATATTCAAAGTGTTTTAATCAACCTGAACTGGGCTCCATATCCATTTACGTGAAGAGCCTTAACTGGTGTCTGTTTACTCTCATTTATCGGGTTCCATTGCAAGGAAGGTGCTGCCTGCCCATCTCACCTCATTTCCGTTTCCATCTCCATGCAAACCTGGTCCACCCTGCCACAGCAACAGCTGGCAGGCATCCTTGAGTGGCATCCCTGTGGTTTAAAATTTGCATGCAAAATTATAGCTGGCCCAAAAGCAAGTCCAAAACATCATCACCCATGGTGGCAGGACTGGAAGGGCAGCACTTCCAAACACCCCCTTAACAAGACACTTGATCAGTGGTGGCAGCTCAGTGAAGAGCAGATGCAGCAACATTTGCCATCCTCAGGAACGAAGAAGGTAGGGCTGCTTGTGCATGAAGAGCCCTGCACTTTGGGCCAGACATGCTTGCTCTTGGCTGAAAAACAGGTTTTTGACATGCAACAGCCTTGATAGGGCAGTTGCTGGTAAGGCACAAAAGCGGTGCTGGTGAACCGAAGACATTATTGTAGCTCAGTGAAGAGCAGGTACTACTTTTACATTTGATTTCAATGTATTTTGAATTTATTTGTTTTTAAAAGCATCTAGACTGTAGGAGACATGTATATATATATAATAAATCAGAATAAGTGAGGAAGTGACAGCATAAAGAACTGAAGACTTTGAATAATATGTTTCATTTTAAAATTACAAGAGCATAAATGCACAAAATCTTAGAGGCCTCCATCCAACAAAGCACTTACATGTATACTTAATTTTAAGTCTCCCTACAGTCACGCTTTGCTGAATTGAGGCATAATAATGGTAAACTTCTAGGCCAAATTCTGGACTGAATTCAGTAGATGCAGATGTCTTTAAAAGGAAACAATATGTGTATGTAGAAAGCACATCTCTAGACACGCATGCCTGATCGCTTGCATTCATGTTCAGAAACTGTCAAACGCAGGGAACATTTGTTTCCCCTGATTTAAAATACTTGCCTTGTTTGACACAGAGCCACTTTGCCAGCAGAAAAAATGGTCTCTGCCCAGAAGACCTTACAGTCTGAAATTTGGACAGATGAATAGCAGGTAAAATATAGAAAAGGATGAGAACAGAGGAGAACTGAAGTAACAGGCTCACATGGTTATTCATTATAGACATGTGCATTCCGTGGTTGCCAAGTTATAAGTTTTAAATATAGAAGTTTACTTTTATGTACAAGTAATAATTATTAACAGAACACAAATCTTAGGGGGCTCTACAGATCATTTTGACAATCCAGAGTGAATGGGAGTTTTGCCACTCATTTCAACAGAGTCAGACTTTTATTCTGAGGCTCTGCTTTAACCCATATGTCCCCAAAAGAGAGCAAAACCTTTCCAGCCCAACCAGCTCTGCCCTGACCCATAGAGCCTGGAAACCTGGGTGCAAACATCTGGCAACTCCCAGCTCTCAGAAAGAGGAAGTGTCATTCATCACACATCTGTAACAAACAGCAGCACGCTGAGCAGCAACAAACCTTCTCCAGCCTTTCTTTACAGCCAAGCCTCCCAATTAACCTCCTGTCATCCACAGGCCAAGTAGGAGACTCTCTCAGAAGACTTGCTCCACACCACCTCAACCTGCAATTCTGCCATGCTTTCCTGAGATGAAAGGGGAAGCACACGGTGTAGGACTGCTGGGGAGGAACGGTCTGTGCACATGGCCGTGCTCACAGCTCCCACCCCCTCCTGCAGCCCTGGGAGCTCCTAGTGCCTCATACCCCCAGCTCACATAGGAAAAGGGATTTAAAACTGTCAGGCAGCAGCTCTCACTATTAACTTTCAGTTTTGAAACAGCTGAGACTTAGAGGCTTTGAGGAAATCTGGGTCCGATTTTTATTTTTAGATAAACTGCCAGGGAAATAAATCACACAATAATGATTTTCAGTAATTTTTATAGGAAGGAGAGCTGACAACTCACTGTGGTGACTCAGTATTTGCAGAGTACTCTACAATATCGTGTAAGCACTTTAATTTCATCCACGATTGAAAGAATTCAAGGGCTCTGGGCTTTGTTCCTTCAGCACTTTGGAGGTGTTTCAGCATGAGGTGGGAAGAAGGTAGCAAAGGACAGACTTTGGCTATCTTGTTGCAGTAGACAGTTTCAGGAATCAAGCAGTTATATGGAATTAACATTTCTTCTACTATTTCAGAACTTTCACCTCACCTAAGAGAAATGAAATTCAGTTATTACAGAGATGGAAACTAACCTTAATGAAGTCACTGGTAAGATTGGAGTAATACAGGGGTTGGTCATGCTCTTGCCCCATTTCAGTGACTCTGTTGGGGAGGAAAGCTTTCCAGAAAGATGATTCTGATAAGCAAAATATCTTTGTAGTACTAGCAAAGAAAAACCCCTAAAAAGAGGGGGGTTTTTTTCTTTGCGAGTTTGGTTTCGTTCCTTTTTCGGGGGCGGAGGGGGGAAAGGGTTTTGGTTTTTCGTTTGGATGTTACTAAACTTCTCTCAAAAACCCGAAAACACCCCCATGTTAAAGTCAAAGAGGAGGCTCTGACACCCCTCTAAACCGAGGCACAGGCTCCTTGGGCTCCGAGTAAAGAAACTGGCATTAGTTCAGTGACTTCAACCCGGCTCCACGCTGTCTGAAAGGTCCTTTCACAGGGAAGTTAATGCAATATCTTGGCCTGAATTACCTCCTTTTTATCACTACCTCCATGCTATTTAGATATAGATTTTTTAGTTAAATGTACTTGTTAAATTTTAATGTTCTTTTGAAACACTGATGAATTCAAATAGCACTATATGCAGCTTGCAGGGTCCAAAGAGTCACACAGTGGGAGTAAAGCTGTACTCGAGCCACGCTGAAGTAGTTTAGCTGGAGCAGAGGAGTTTTGTTTTTTCACTATAGGCATGATGTAATAACCACCCAGCTGATAAGCTTTAACTAATTTGCAGTTTCCCATTTATTCTTATAAAACTCTACAGTAAGCTATGGTTGGAGTGGGTCTTCCCCCAGATTCCACGCACTGTGAACTGATTTTCTCCCTGCCACGTGGTCAGCACCCCCAGACACTCAGCTGTCTGTGCGAGACAGGCATGCCCTTGTCCAAGGGGTTGCACAGACAGTCACTGTCCCCTGGGCACAGGCCAGGCCGAAGGAAGCCACTGCCAAGTACACACAGCTGCAGTGCATTTGAAGTGTTGCACAAACTCAGACTTTGGAGAGAACTAACTCTTAATGTAGCAGTAACAGGAGCAACCAGATATTATGTGAATGAGAGGAAATAAATACTGGATTCTTTACTTGCAAGTGTTCTTTTGGTTGGGATGATGGTTTGTTATGCAACTGAAACGTGAGAAGAAACAAGGAACCAGTAATTTCCTCTTGCACTCACAAGATAGCACCAAATATTTGTTGAATTTCAATTATGATGGACAAAGCAGTATAATGCCTAGGTCTGGTGATGTCAAGGCAAGAAAAGATTATTAGATCAGCTACCCTAAATCGCACAGCAAAAGCTCCTAGACCACCAAAATAGCTTTGCATTAAGTTTAATGCGTTAGACTTCAATTAACAGCTTCTGCATAAGTGAATGATACTGTTCAGAGACACCTTGTGATAGTCTGAAGACCACCAAGACAGGCAGAACCCATCATGAAATCCAGCAGAGCTCCAGCAGGCACTTTCAAACAGAAGCCTTATTTCCAGTTTCCACTCCAGTTTACAGGCATTGGTTCTTCCAACACATTTCCCTGCTAGCTGAAAAAGCTCCCTGGTACCCTGTATTTTCTTCCCATGAAGGTGCTTATACATTATAATTGAGTCACTTCTCAATCTTCTTTTTATAATGAAAGATAGAATAAAACAGCCTGTGGCCTTTAGAGCACAGGCAGCTTTCCAGAAGAGTTTATGAAGGAGTAGAGGAAGTCTTAATTTCCCTATTTACAATACAGTATCAGTCATCTCCCTTTTCAAACTTGCCAGAAGCTTTTGATTCCTTTTGGAAAAAGCTATATACTCACATTAAAAAGCACATAAGCATGTATCAGCTCAGATAGCCCTTGGTCCCTCAGCCTGTTTTTGTGGACATGAGCACTATTTATGACAAACCAATTTGGACTTGCATGGCAGGTAAAAACGTAAATCTTGCCTAAAGCTAAAGCTCTCGTGCTACTTTTAACATCAGCTTTTATTTCACTGAAGTATTTTCTTTTCATAGAAGTGGATTTCAACTAATCTTACACTGATTTGAGAAAACCCTTGCAGATCCCAGTGTCATTACAGACTGTTTGCAAGGGCTTGCCATTGATTGCTGCCAGCACAGTCATCGATGGACAGGGGCTGCTCCCCCCAGCAGCACCTCCTGGAGACACTGCCCAGACACAGAGCTATTTTCTGAACACAAGAACCAGTGTGTTTTGGTTGGTTTGTACCATAAGAACCTGTGCATGATCTCATTATTAGAGAAGGAATCGGTGTGGAAAAGCGAGTTTCACCTCTGGTGGCACACGCAGCATCCCCCAAGAGCCGTGCCTCAGCCACCCCTCTGGGATGGCACAGCTGCACAGACCCGCTCACAGCCAGGTGTGTGCCAGGTGGCCCCTCCACGGCAACCTGCTCCTGGGATGGTTACACGAATCCATCCCTGCCCTTGCTGGTGCCCATTGGTGGCCCAGCCCCTCCTGTGAAAGCCATGCTGTCCCGTTCCTGCCTCACTGCCTGTGGCAGCGGCTCTCCTCGCTCATCACCGGAGACCCATTTCCATGAAATCTAGCAGGGGAGGCTCCCCAGTCCCCTTTTCCCCCTGTGCCCTGGCCAGCCCTGCACAGGGCCGTGCAGAAGGGACGTGCCTGAGCCACTGGTGACCATGGCTTGTAGGAGGAGAACGCTGCTCGGTTCCCTGACACAGCACAGCCGCTGGCACCGACGGCATCGCAAACCCTGTCAGGGCTTCCCCGTCTGCCACTAAAACCATACCTATTATTTATGGATACCCCTTTTTAAAATTAGATGATTACAAATTAGAAAATACATGTCCTTAAATCTGAAAGTGCAAAGAGGGGTTATAAATATGCTAAGTCATTCTTTTATGTGACCTGAATAATTATGGAAACTCTAAGAGTTGCAATTTAAAAGGATTTTCAAAACACATCATCTTTCAAAAGATACATCAGTAGAAGGTCATCTGTGACCCCTGCATTGTGTGAATTTTCTGATGGAGTAGATAGACCTAAAGGAAGATGACAGCTGCCCTCTCATAATTAGCAAGTAGGAGGCTGAAACAAACTGAAAGCCACCCAAAATATCAATATCAAAGCACACACAAGCGAATCGGCATGAAGATAAGCACTGTGCTTAAATCTCTGTGAGATGCTGTACTGGGCCTAAAGGAAGACGCCGATTTTTAATGCAGACACAATACATCTGTAATTATTATATACTACAATTATTGTAGCAGCATATGCAAATCCTGCACGGTGCAGCCCGAGACCGGAGCGAGCACACAGACGAGTTTGTGCAGCCGTGGCAATCACAGCACAAGCGGAGAGAAACCCGCACGTGCGCGTCCGACTTCCCACATTTGGGAGCCCACGGATCCGCCCTTCTGTCCTATTAACCGTGTGCCCATCAGCCTCGTGTCAGAGCGACGCTCAGAGATTCAGAAATCAGGACTGTCAGTTCTAATGGTAAGGGACAAGTCCCATTGTCTTCTGGCATATCACATTTTCTTTGAAATTACTTGTCCTAGATTTTTAGATTAAAACTAACGAGTATATAATTCATATATACCACATAAATTTTATATTAAAAAAAAACCTTAAAACCATACCTACAGTACTTTAGTACCTGACTTGTATATTTATGTGACTATTGTTAGAAGTGACTAATTGGGTTTGATTAGCTTCATCATTAATATTCTGTCCATAATTTAACATGCTTCAATAAAATACCCTAAAGCAGTATAATGATTAGATTTCAGGAATATGTGTTTTGCAATTAAGTTGCTCTTGATTTTGATATGCAGATTAAGAAATGGTGGTCTCATTTAAAAAAAACTGCCCTTATTAACTCAGCAGTATACTCTGAAGATTAGGTAAGAAATCCAAGATTTTCTCTTTGTATATGCTAGTTAAAATGTATTTCAATCAAGCATATGTGGGCAAATCAGATTTGATTAGTTTAAGTTCACAGTCATTCTATCTAAATGAATAATGTGTCACCTAACATTGCAAAAATTTGATTAATAGTTTATCAGTTAATTAAAAATGGGGTTTAATTTTTCTTTTTTAGGAAAATGCAAGGTAGATATTCCTTGTCTTCATCATAAATGCAAATTATTTCAGCTTGAATCTATTGTTCCTTGCTCGCTTCTTGGCCAACTGGCAAGAAAATAAAGCTTTTAAAACCATCTCTTTTAGAGAAGCAGTAAAACTTTGTTTGCTTACACATATGGCTGCCAGTTGTCCAAGTTCGAGTGGGATAATTCCTGTACATCCTTATTCCTCCCCCCAAAACTCTGCAGGCACTTTTTGCAGAGAGCCTTGGGCTGTCTTTGCTGCATCCCTCAGCAGGTCCAGAAGGACTCTGCGAGCGAGGAGTCCAAGTAAGACCCACCAAAGGGTTCAGGGAGAAGAGAGGAGATTCCAGCCACGCTGGGGAATAAAAGGGAGAAGCCCAGGGGACAGGCAGCCCCAGCCAGCCCCGAGAGGGGAACACACAGCACAGCCACGGGCAGCCCTTGGTGACTCCTGTTAGCCAGCCAGGGTGCCAGGCCTCCCTCTGCAGCAGCAGCAGCTCCGCAGGGCCAGCAGCCCATCGCAAACCCACCAGCCCATCGCAGCAGCAGCTCCGCAGGGCCAGCAGCCCATCGCAAACCCACCAGCCCATCGCAAACCCACCAGCCCAACGCAAACCCACCAGCCCACAGCAAAGCCACCAGACCACCGCAAACCCACCAGCCCACCCCAANACCCACCAGCCCACAGCAAACCCACCAGCCCATCGCAAACCCACCAGCCCACAGCAAACCCACCAGCCCACCGCAAACCCACCAGCCCACCGCAAACCCACCAGCCCATCGCAAACCCAGAGGGCACAGGAAGAGAGTGGCAAGCAGGGCTCCAGCCAGGCTGGGTGTCTGAGCACAGCTGCTGTGGGGTTGCACCGTGTGCGTGTATCTGTGTCTTATTTTATTATGTATAGAATATAGAATATTATACAGAGAGGGGAGCAGGCTGAAGCGCTCAGCGGTGTGTGCATTTGTGCAAGCGCTCTGTACTCGTCTGCTCTGTACCCCAGCTGTGTGTGTGTGTATATACATACATACATATATATATGTATATCTTTGTGGTGCATGCATTTGCCTACTGTAAATATATATCTTCAGCCTTGCTGCTGGTTGCTGCTGAGAACATGAAGCTGCAGCAGCTTCACCTCTCAGGCTCTCACTTCCTGCTTGACATGTTTGCCTCCAACAATACGGACGCAGAACAACTTGGAAAGGAAGCGGGGGGGAAACTTCACCTAAGAAGCTTTGAAAGTTATTTACAAACACTAAGAAAATGGCAGTGCTACAAAATGAAACAAACATGAAAAGTCAAAAACTGGGAAAACAAAAAACTGGTTTCCTTTAAGACCTCAATTAAGATATTTGGTGCAGCCACATCGTATAGTTTTAATTATATTCTCCCATATTACACTTTCTACATGATTTTACATTACCCAGTGCACAGCATGAATAGCACTCTCTGAATTAGCAAGCGTGAAATATGTACATCTACCCATGACATTACCCAAGCACACAATTTAAGATGCTTAGCAGAGTGTCCCCTAAAGATGCTCCTGCAAGCCCCCATGATACCCTAAGGAAAACAGCCAGGATTTTAGCAGGGAACATAGCACAGCCTTCACACTGCAGGAAACAGTCACAGGAGGTGCCTCTCATCACTCTAAGTGTGGGACTGCTACGCAGAGCAGCCTGTGTGCTCCCTGCAAGCATCACCATCAGAGCAGGTGAGATGGGCAGGATGGTGCTTTCTCTGGTAACTGTTCAGCAACAACTGAGAAAATTTGCCTGCTTTTCTTCAAGAAGTCTGTTCCTTTTTTTTTTTTTTTTTTTTTTTTGGCAGTTGAATTTTAATGTTAAAACCCATCCAGAATATTAAAACTACCTACTCCTAAACAGCTGAATGAACTCCTCATGCATCCAAGTTCCTTGCTTCTCCCCTCCAGCACTGTCCTCCCTCTGGCTCATACACACTGCCTCCAGTGCTCCAGGAATCCAGACTGTTCCACCCTGTTTTCGTCCACTCAAACATTTCTACATCCTTTTCAATCTGTGCAAATCAAACCTCTCATTTTACTCATTTTATCACCAACTCTTCTGTTTCCTTGTCACCTGTGCTTTATATCTTTATTTTCCTGTGTAAGGCAGCCTCACAGAAATGACTGGAAAAACTATTACCCTTTCTCCTTCTCTCCATAGCCACTATTGCTGCCACATCAGGAAGAAATCAGCTACTTAATTACAGCGTATGAGACAGATAAAATGCCAATTTTGCCTCCTATTTATAATGATCACTTAATTTTGCAGGCACCCCACAAAGAGCAGAATCTGCATGCTGGTCCCTCGTATTTTCATATTGTTATTAATAATCTGAGCATGAGGGGGGTGAAAGACAGAAGAGATCATATTTGCTGCTGTACAGCTCTACACTAGCTATCATAACTGTAGCACAATAATCCTATTTGTGAGCAACTAAATGTATCTATATTAATCACTGAGTCATACAATTATTGAGGTTAGAAAGGACCTTTAATATCAAGTCCAACCGTTAACCCAGCGCTAACAAGCCCACCACTAAACCATGTCCCTTAGTGCCACATCTACACATCTTTTAAACCCACCCAGGGGTGGCAACTGCCCCACTGCCCTGGCCAGCCTGGTACAGTGCCTGACCACCCTTTCAGTGAAGAAATCTTTCCCAAAACCCAACCTAAAGCTACCCTGGTGAAACTTGAGGCCATTTCTTCTTGTTGTTTTGCTTGTTCCCTGGGAGCAGAGCCTGACCCCCACCTGGCTGCACCCTCCTGTCAGGGAGTTGTAGAGGGCGATAGGGTCCCCCCCGAGGTTCCTTTTCTCCAGGCTGAGCCCCCGCAGCTGCTCCTCATAAGGCTTGTGCTCAGGGGGCAATCACTGCCCTGGTCCTGCTGGCCACACTGTTGCTCGTACAGGCCAGGGGCCACTGGCCTGTGTGCCCACCTGGGCACTCCTGGCTCATGTTCAGCTGCTGCCAGCCAGCACCCCCACGTCCTTTTCCACGGGCAGCTTTCCAGCCCCTCTGCCCTCAGCCTGGAGCAGCACGTGCTTTCCTGACATAAACAGTCCCTTCTGACCTTATGGACAACTTTTGATTGATCCAGTAGAAAGAGAAATAGGGAAAGAAAAGCATTATTTGATTATCCATTGAGTAAAAATGTAAGAAAACTGTTAACAGTAAAGGAACTTAAAAACCTCCAACTGCAAGTGGAAATGTACAATTACAGTGAGATGCTCACAGGTTGTGTCAGGGGGCTTTGAGTGACCCTGAAATATGGATCCAGCAGGAAACACAGCTCACTCCAGTGGAAGCTAGGAATGCTCAGACTTCTTAAAATCAGGTCCGTAAAGACTAACACCTAGAGAAGTGTGTCCCTACACTAAGATAGCCAGAAACTAATTGGTCATGGATAATAATATACCGTGCTTGCCCTCCACCATTAGTATGGGGCCATGTTAATGTATCATGGCTTGGTAGCATGGTATGACTGGAATCTCTATCAAATGATTATGTCAATGGCCCATTAAGCAAATAGTTTATTAAACCAATAGAAGGGCATCAGGTGTTTGCTGCATAAATGGGTGTATAACAGCAGGTTTAGGGTTTAACTAACTCCCCAATAAATGCAATACTGTATAAGCTGCAGATTAGCAACAATTTTGCTCTACCTTGTTGATTTCTATATAGAACCAGACATCAGGAGCCATCTTCTATCCTAAGGTTTGCACTGCAGCCAATTAATATGAAATATTTTCCTATGAAAAGCCAAAAAAACATGACCATGTAATTCCCTTCTAACAGAAATGTTTCATTAGTGTTTCTGATATAGGTCATCAATTCTTCTTCATCACGTTACTTCCATCTCGTCCAGCAATTATTTACGATACCAAGGACACCAAACATGTCTCCTGTGCTTTTCTTCCCCCACCAATGTTTGAGTTCAGCTTGTCACAAAAGTTTAGTGATGATGAAAACTCTTGGACAGGAGCCCATGCAGGATGAAAACAGGGCAAGCCTCCCCTTCCTGTAGTGCCCTGATGTTGAAAGGAAATTATTCAGATGAAAGAGGTTTGACTTCTGTACCCATTCCCCCTGCAGGGCTGCGATGAGGACTTCCAAAAAGAAAAGAAAAAAAAACCACCAACACTCACCATGACAAATTCAAGTTGTAATTGGAGATATTTATCCACATTTCCAGGAATGCATTGAAATTGCAACACTTGCACGGGTCACCATGCAGCCATCATCTGACATCTGACCCAGCCACACCAGGTGGAAGCTGGACAACAGTGTCGAGGTGAGAGGCACCACAGAACAACGGGAAGGTCACCAAGAGCTGAGTCCCTCCAATGTCAAGCTCAGTCTCTGGGCACAGCATTAGCCCCAAAGTCACTCCAGTTGTGTTTTGCTGCACAGCCTCTGCCCGGGACCTCCCAGATTTGCCTGGCCTCTCTCACTGCAGCTGCCAACAGGACTCTGACAAGAGGCTGGGTTGCTCTGTACCTCCCCAAGCCTTCCAGCCTTCATCTTCAAACCATCTACAAGGAAAATCCCTCCTACCTTATAAAGAAAACACAGGAGACCATTCTTCAAACAAACAAAGAAACTGAAATTAAATTATAAAAATCTTTAAGCGTATTCCTGTGTACTGTCCCACCAGCAGAGCACAGGGCTCATGTCCTTCAGCACACAGCTCAGTCATGGCAGCAGTCACTCCCCCACCAGCACCTTCCCAACCTGCCTGTGCTGTACACTAGATCAAGAGTCACCTTTTTTTGTGTATCCTTTAACAAACTCACATAAATAAAAGCCATGTGGTATTTATAGACACTATTACTCTATAACAAAGACTTCAAAAAACAACACAGATAGGAGATGCAGAACCCAAAGGTTCAGGCCAGTTATTATAAACTAAAAAGGAATTCAAAAATAAACCACTAAGTCACTCAGTACAAGCTGCAGCTGGGGGCCAGGGCCCTGTCTCTCCCGCTGCACGAGCCAAGGAGCAGCACAGCTTTGGGGGGCACAAGCCCTGCATCCCAGGGCTCCCCCACCACCGTGTGGGGTTCAGGTGTGCAGCCCTGGTTCTGGGCAGCTCAGCTGCAGGTCCGTGCCCTGCCCCCAGGGCAGGCAGGCTGCCACCACTCAGTGCCTCCTCTCCACAGCAGGGCTGTCACCACCACTGCCCTGCAGCACGCTCCTGGGGTTCCCAACACAGCTCTCCCCACACCCAGCCACCCCAAGGGCTGCCCAGTGCAGTTTCCACGCACCTCTGCTGAGGCCTCCCCCAGCCTCTGTCCCCTCCCGGGATTTTTCCCCAGCACACACAAGTTACAGCTCTTCTGGTTCTCTCACACATCGAGCACAAACTGCTGCCCTCCACATGTGTTTTCTGTTCACCGATACATGGATCTGGTGACAGTAATCCTCTTTCGTTTCAAAATGGTTAATGGTTTTGGGCTCAGCTTCTCTCTGCTGTGTGCTCAGCTTTCTGGCCTCTACAAAGCGAGCATAAAACAGAGTTTCAGACACTTCTGTTCACTGTGCACAAGAGTAAAGTGCTTGAAAAGATGCAAGATAGTGAAAAATCAGTGCGGTGTGTTTCTGCCTCATTCATGCCTGCCAATATCATTTTAAAAAAATCAATAGATTGCAATTTGCATTCATTTTAATACATTTGCATAAACTCAGGCAAATACATTGAAAGCTTTGTCCCTAACAACTTTAAAGTTATGCTGGAGCAAAACACCAGCACCGAGAGCTCATTGCAAGCTGCTGCCTCGGGGGGTGGTTAAAGTGGGCAGGTCTTCCTCTCCCTGCTCAGTACCACCCGGGCAGGCAGCGTGGGCAGGGAGCAGGGCTGGGCTCTGCCCTGGCAGCACACTTGGGAGGGATGGGCACGTCCCTGCTTACAGCAAGGCAACCATTGGGTGAGCCCAGACTGGTTTTATGACCGCAGGTAAGTTCTCAGGCTCAGGCTCCGAGTAGTCGGTGTTGTTTCACTCCCACATTTTGGAGCCCGGTGTTAGGTCCCTGAGGAGCTGATCAGGCTCACACTGCCTGCAGCAGTCACTGAGCAGGAGATAGTTCAGGGACACACAGAAATGTGGTTTGACATTGGGACATTTAGACTGGAGCAGGCTAAAAATCTTTCTTCCCTTGACTGAGCCTCTAGGTCAGATCTGTGAGTTCACCTGGCTCCATCAGCAACTGTTTCTCTTTCCAAGAAGGTGTGTTTCATCTCCCAAATCCATGACTGATCAGGTATAAAATTTGTTGCAAGACTATGGGATTGCTGTAAAAAGCATCAGGCTTGCTGGCTCTCAGTTGTGTTCAGCCAGAGCAGCGTCCCCTCGGCCTGTGGTACAACCTGCTACACAGTGGGACTGTCCCACGCCTCACAGGGCACCTGGCACTCCCTGGGGTGGCCCGGGTAAAACCGAGCGGGCAGGGCAGACAGCACTGGCAGGGAAAGCCACAAGCCCCTGTATCCACACTGCACATCCCAGCGTTGGCACTGTGCAGCTCGGTCCTTCAGGAGGGCTCACAGACCAGCCACAAGCCCCCTGTATCCACACTGCACATCCCAGCGTTGGCACTGTGCAGCTCGGTCCTTCAGGAGGGCTCACAGACCAGCCACAAGCCCCCTGTATCCACACTGCACATCCCAGCGTTGGCACTGTGCAGCTCAGTCCTTCAGCAGGGCTCACGGACCATCCTGGCACCCCAGAGCAGCCATCCCCCGCCTCTCAGCGGGCAGAGTCTGAGCAGAGACACGACTTCTCCAAGGTTTTTAAGCCACAATGTCCTGCAAAGTGATGCTGGTGACAGACAGGCACAGCATGGTGCCCCTCAACATCAGCGGTCAGCCACAGGCCACGAGCAATGCCACCAGAGCCTACCAAGAGTTCAGGGAAGAAAAATAGTGCTGCTTACAGGCCTAAAACCAAAAATACGAGGGTAAAAATGAAATGAGTAATGGCTTCTGCAAAATGTGTAAAATATCGTCGAGAGAATAAAATCTGTAGTTGGCTAGAATATGAATGGTAAAAAAAATTCACAAATACACCAAGGCCTTCAACATTGCATCTAGACCAAAGAGGAGCGATGCATTGGAAAAAATTCTTTCAAATTCAGTTCAGAGAAGCTGATTTCTGATGTTCTTCAACTCAGAGCTTGGAATAATTTTTTCCCCTGTAGGAACTTATACAAAAATGACAAAGAAGGAAAAATATATAAAAAGCCAAGAAATAATGACTTTTTAATCTTTGATGATATCTACTCAGAGGGTAACTATCTACAAGGATTGCAAAATTTAACCTATCATTTCCACAGTGACAACAGAATTTATAGATTAAAGATTTATAGAATTTAAACATTTGGAACGAAACCATCTGGCTCCGCAATAGCCAGCCCCAGACTTAGTGCTTCAATAGCTAGAGCTCTTCTCACTGAACAAAAGCCAAACCTCAAGTCATCAACAGCATCTGGCTATGATAAAGCCTTGCTCCAACACCAACTATTCAGAGATGCTCTGCTAAATTAGCAGGATGCGCCTGAGAAGTTGAGCTGCACAAAGGGGTGAGCGGAGACACAGTAGGTGTCCTCTGGGAGGGCTGGAGAAGGTGCTGAGCATGTGCCTCGCTGGGTCAGGAAGGGGACGATTGAAGCTGAGCAGACAGACTGAATTCTTTAAATCTGCTCTCACAGGGGTCAGTTGCAGTCTGGGTGCTTACAGATGTTTCCAGCTGGGGAGGAGGCAGCTCCTGGGAGCAGCCAGTGGGGTGGTGCCATGCCAGGGAGGGTGACAATGCAGAACCCAGCTCCACTTGCCCAAGGAAGCCACCTCCACACTCTCTCCCCGTCCCCATCCTGGGGCTGGGGACCCAAACCACCCAATTCCCCATCAGGGAACCAGGATCTCCAGGGCTGGGGTGGCCAGAGGCTTGCTCCCCACCCAGCCACAAGCCCATTTTGAAGCCACTTCTGTTCCTCAGTGTTAAGGTAGAAATAGAAAACTTGAGACAAATCTCTGACATTTTATAACTGCATTTGCACTAACAAATGTAGACGACACATTTATTGACATTGTAACAACTCCTCCAGGACAACTACATTTTTAAAAAAATGGAAGAATAAAGATAAATCTCCCATAGATATTGCAATGAATCTTACCCTGACATCCTAACAGCTCTGATTCAATCCTTGAATAGGGAAGAGCTCATTAAAAATATCTTCCCCAGCCGCTGCATGGGGCCGATGGCTCCTTCAGCCCAGCCCCAGCGACTCCTGCATGCAGCTGGTGATGCCAGACAGGCACAATTTATGGTTTCATGAATTTGATGAAGTGATATACACACTCAGATTAGTATGTTTGTAAGAATTGTAAAGGTTTCAGGCCCAGATTTTGTGAACTACAAGTTTAATTGGCCCGCGATTACTATGACTGCATATGCAAATTAGATCAGCGCAATTTCACATGTAAATGGCCATAAATTGGGCACGCCGAGCCTGCTGTGGACTCACTGCCACTCCACCCGCCTGGCGCTCGAGCCAGCCCCTGAGCTCTCCACACCTGCATCTTGCTGGTGCTGCTGCCCTCGGGATCCATCTACACAGCTCCTTCGGTGCTGCTGGGAATTGTGGCTGGAGGGTCGGGTTTGGGCTGGGGAAAGCACGGAGCGATGCACGACCAGAGCGTGGCAGGGGCTGCAACCCTAAACATGAGCCAGGACCTCTCCAAGGAGGCTGCTTCTCTCTCACCTCGTGAAATCCTCACCCAGGCCTCTGCCAAGGGCTTGTCCACACCGGTAACTCAGCAGCAACTAGAAACAAACTTTATCCCAGAGTTTTCCATACAGACTTGGTTGCACTTCAGGATTTTTGCAAGTTTTCCAGACTTCAGCACTTTGCTCCCAGGTCGGTCTCTCCCTCCTGGGTTTTGATTCAAGGCGAGAAGCGTGCACAGTTAATGGGAATCCTGAGCCACAGGTGTGAAAGTTGAGACTGAGCTCTCATTTTAAGGCAATTTGGCAGATTTGAACCTAAACTGGTGCATTTCCACCAAGGCCTGGAGCTTTGGTGCACTGCAGGGCAGCACCACCTTGCCTTTGTGCAGAGCTGGGGACACCCAGCTTTGGGGCCCAGGGGGAGATGCTTCAGCACCTGGGGACACTGCAGAAGAGCCAACTGGTCCAGATACAGCAGCTTCTGCTCTGTTTCCCTGAATATCTCATTTGCACACTGTATTTGTTGTTGCTCTTTTTAATGAAGAAAGACTTCAGATCTTCAGCCACAGACCTGGAGCTCTTCAAAAAGAAAAAATTCAAAGGCTAAAAGCCTAATATTAATGAAGAAAAACAGAGCTATGCAAGCCTGAGACAACTAATAACCTGTGCAGAGCTATAAACTGATAAAGATTTGCTGGTCTTTAGCAAGAAGTGAAGCACCAAGAGTTCTCATATAATAGGAAGACTCCAGCATTCAGTCTATCTGAACAAGATACTTTAGGCTTAGTTTCCTCAAGACTTTTGTGCCATTTATGGACCATTTCTGCATGTAAAACAGGAAATTAGTGCATTAAAAATGACTTATGCACCAAATTAGTCTGTTTTCATACCCACAAAATCCCAAAGCAGCTGTATTTAACTCTGACCCAAGTATTCACCTCAGGGGTGAATTACCTAGAGAAGCTGGAGTCAGATGGAAAAGCATTTGCAGCTTTAGGAAGCTTATTTTACATATTCACCAGTAACTTCATTTTCTGGAAACAAGTGCAGATTTGGTGCATGTTGTGCCATAACCCAGCACGGCAGGGACTATTCCCATAGCACGAGATCCCCACAGTGCTGCCCCTTCTGACCATGTCTGCTACTCTCATGTCTTTCCATTGCAGATGAGCCCTAAAATTATATTCCAAACTAAAAAATGAGTCCAGGGTTTCCAGCCTCAATAACCTGCACACGTCGCAGCTGCCACAATTCCCACACCCTGCTGCTGCCGGGCTGCAAATCTCACACGGGGATGGGGACGCAGGTCTTGTATTCCCACAGGGAATACCCCTTCCACATCATCCCATGCCTGACACTGGGGCCGAAAGGCACTTGGGAAGGAAAGCCAAACACGTTGTACAACAGCTTCCCAGACTGTGGAACTTGTCCCACCCATCTCACCCATTTTGGGGGCATTTCCCAGAAATACAGAAATTTCCTCCCAGTGAAGGAGGCCCCACTCAAAACTTCCCTGCAACTGTTGCTCAGCCTCTGGATGTGGGTTAGCCTTCAGGAGGTCACAAGTGAGAGCTGGAATAGAAATTTACTTCTTTTGCTCCCTTTAACTCAATGCAATCTCCTCTGTTTACATCTGCAAGCTACCTCAGCAAAAACATCCTGCACAGATGAACTCTACAAGTACATAATAAATAAATAATAACAATAACAGTTTGTGTTAATATAGCACCTCTAATCCAATTATCTGAAAGCTCTTTGCAAATACTAATTAATTAAGTCTTGCAACACCCCTGTGACATAGGTTATTATTATCCCCACTTTATATATGATAAACGGGAGTCACCAGAATTCCCCTTCCCTCAAGCACGTTCAGAGCAGCACGGGCAGAGCCCGTGGGCTGTGCTCCAGCACCACACATCACATCTCTCTGAAAAGGGGTTTTTTTGGTAGAGACCATCACACTACGACAGCAGAAAGGTGGGAAGCTTCCCAGCCATTACAGCACACCACCAGAGCCAGCCCTCACACACAGCTGAGCACCAGGCTCCCACTCGCTGCTTTCCTGACCCAGAGGATCCCTGCAGGCCTGCAGATCCATACAGAGGGAAGATGAGCTCACACCTTACCTCCCCAGCCGGCAGCACAGCATGAAGCAATCATTATTTGCCTTGGGTCTACTCCAAGGCCAGGCTTGCACAACAAAGAGGTGCTGAGAAAGAGCTCGAGCCCCAAAAGGGCTCACGGGACCACAGAACTCTTTCGTGGCTTTGGTTTCCTCCAGGTGCCCTGAATTTCAGCATCCTCTAGAAACGCTGTAATTTATGACAGGTGGAGCTATTTGTGTTTCATCAGGACATGGTCCATCCCAAAAGGGCAGGTGGGTGGAGGCTGGGGGGAGTGGTGGTGCCCGAGGGCTCCCTCGCCCTCCTGCCTTCGGCAGCCAGGGAGGCTTGGGCTCAGCCCCAGCTGCACAGATAATTCACCCTGCTGCCTTTTACCTGTCTCAGCAGTTTCAATGCTCACTTTATTCATCAACCTTTAGAAGAGATCCTAACATCATGAAAGCAAATAATTTTTTAACTTGCATTTTATGAAAGATTAATTGTTTAAAAGAAAGAGGGTCACTCTTCGCTCTCTGTGGAAAGCAGGCTGGGTTACTTTATGTGTCAGGAAAGTTGAGGCAAAATACCTCTGAAAATGATTCTTTTTTGCTCTCTTCTGAGAGGGAAACACATTTGAAAGGCTTTTGTTACAACTGTTTTATGCCCACACTGGTTTTAATCATCTCCTGTAGTCTGGGAGAGTTTTTGGAGCTCCCTGGACCAACCATCCAAGTCAGGGTCTCTTTGGCACACTTTGGGCAGCAATGTGGTTGGAGCCATCCATCGCCTCATTTCAACTTACCCCAACACCAATGAAATGGTGTGAAAATGGAAATTTTGTACATTCCAGTTGTACCTTTTCAGGAACACGCTGACCTTCGCTCCAGAAATGTGTTTCTGTCAAGCCCATCCCTGCTGTGCACTGAGCTGTGGTCTGCTTGGTAGTAACGGGGGGGAGCCACTCTTTCATCTGCAATGAAATCCATCCTCCCCATTTTTAACATCCAAGTAATAAAATTCACACAGCTAAATGAAAGATGTTGTTAATTATTTTATGGACTCGTTGCCAATTCATTCTCTCCCGTGTTATACTGAGGTCAGTTAGGTGCTGCAGCTTCCCCGCTTCCCCAGCAGCACCACACGTGCCATGTGGAGAAAAATGGGCAAGGAGGTGTATTGCTTTAAGTCAAACAAGATAAGGCATGTTTGCCAGTTGATTACTAAACCTAGGAAAGATCAAACGGCTCCACCGGAGGAGAACTGGGTACAGCAGCTCATAGCAAGTGCTGTGGCTAATTCCAGACCAAAGGGGAAGCAGGATAAGAGGAAATTTATGAGTAAGCTCTTGAAGTAATGAAACGAAAGTAATGCTGATTGGCCTCATTTGCAGCAGTTCAAAAGCTGATCAGCATCGCTGAAGTAGTGGAGGATCAACTGACAATCATTTCCGTGGCGAGGAGCGGAGCTGACCCGCAGAACACAGCGCGGGGGGTCCGGGCACGGGGGGCCACAGCTGCCGGCCCCCAAATTCCCTCTCTGCATCACCCAGACGTCCTGCTGGCCCTGCCGGGGCACCGGCACGGCTTCCTTGGGAAAAGGGGAATGCAGTGCTGAGCGATGACCGGAGCAGCTGACATGACGCTGTAACATGGAGGGACAAAGCCGGAGAGTGGGGAGTGCCCAGGGACACCTCCCGGGAGCCGAGCACCGTGCATGGAAAGCTCTGCCCAGTGCAAAGGGGAACCTGTGACCGGGCGGGCTTCACAGGGACGGGACGTTGGCCGAGATCGCACCAAGCGCTCACCCTGTCCTTGGAGCCGGAGGGGCTGTGGCAGCCCGGGGGCAGCAGGGCCCCTGCAGCACGTGGTCCTCCCTGTGCGCGACCACAGGAGCCAGGAACCAACAAATCCACGCGAAAGCTGCTGGATCTTCAACTACCCTAGAGCCTGTATTTGGGATAACCACGGTTTGTAGTGCGCTCACCCAGACGTGGGGCGGGGAGGAAGAGTGGCACATTTGTTACTAATATACCTTTGCTTCGAGACTGAGCCTGACCCGTGTCCCGGTCAGAGTTGTGTGGGAATACATTGTTTGTGAACACGGAGCCATCTGGGAAACATGTGATTCCACTGAGTTTGGGCAAAACCATCTGCCTATAGGTTGCACTGACACGCTGATGGAACACGCAGTTTATGGAAATGTTTGTCTCTTCCTGGCTGATGTGCTGTATTATGACTAATTTTTGAAGGCCACATTGCATTAAGTCAGGATGTGCAGTGGAAACAACATGCCTGATAAAATCTTATGTGAGACAATGAAATGTAATATGTACATTTTGAGACTGTGGAGAAAAAAGAAAACGGCCTTTTTCATCTACACATTGATTCAAGTCCTTATGTAAGCACAAAATCGCTGACCATAAACAAATACAGCCAAAACCATTGTGTTTCCAGTAGTGTTTCACATACCTGGAGGGGAAAAAAAAGATGAACCCCAAATTAGTAGAGTGCTTTTGAGCTTTGTATTTTGACACTGGATACAGTGAGCTGGTTTAGTTTAGTCACTGTAATATGGGGGGAACACGAATCCACAGCTGCACCAGCACTTTTACAGCACACAGTGGTTGTGCCTCAGTGAATTTCTTCCACACCAAACTTATATTAACGTGCAGAACAAAATCCTCTAAGGGCCCTATGGTTCCCGTGTGTCTGTGCGGAGGCCCCGCGTGAGGCTCTCAGGGCCGGGCTGCTCCGCCAGGAATTTCCCTCACGAGAAACTTGTTCTTTTGGGGGGG
>VZTA01012209.1:248801-282840 GCA_013398855.1 Mohoua ochrocephala | reverse complement strand
CGGGGGCTCTGCCGGGACAGCCCGGCCCCGCCGCGCCGCGGGACCAGCCGCCTCCGGAGGGGTTTCACGGAGCAGCGGGACCGGCCCGCCTGGGCGGAGCCCTCTGGCAGGGCTGGGCGGTGCGGGAGCATCTCCAGGCGGTACCTAGGAAGGAGGGACAGCATCCCCAGGCGGTACCGGAGCATCCCCAGGTCGTACCGGAGCATCCCCAGACGGTACCGGAGCATCCCCAGGTCGTACCGGAGCATCCCCAGACGGTACCTTGGGCTCTCCCCGAGGTGCAGGGGGCTCAGCCCTAAGAGGCGCTGCCCGGCCTCCAGCCCCCTCTGCCGCCCGCCCCGGGACGCCCCTTCCCGCTGCCGCACTCGGCACAGCTGCTGCGGGGCTGCCGGAAATAGAAGGAACTTAATGTTGTCGAGATTAAACGTCACAGCAGGAGGAAATTGTACCTGGAATAACTTTGGTTCCCGGGAACAGTCCCTCGGGACGAGCAGGGGGCAGCCTGCCAGGCTCTCGGGGCAGTGGGGCGGCTGAGGACACGGCAATGCTGGGTCTCACACGGTCCCTCGCCCACCCCGTGTGCCACGGGCGGAAACAGGCTCCTCTTTTCCTCTTTTTCTGCTTCATCTGCCTGCTGGGGCAAAATTAAGACCAAGCAGCCCTGCACTGTTCACCCTCCTCCGGGAGCCTTGTCCTCGGGCCCCGCTGCCGTGGGGACACGGATGCTGGGGCTGTGACGGGGCCGAGCGGGCGGGCGGCCCCCGCCGCCGGCTGGGACAAGTGGGGCTGGGTTCGACATCAGCTACAAGGCACGATCAGCGCTGCAAACCCAGGCAGGGCATCATCAAAATTCGGCGGCTGCCAACCGTATCTGGGGACCTGCGGGGTGATGGCAGATGGCGGGAGGAGCTTCTTTATAAACTGAGGATGCGGACGTGGAATTGCTGTCCACACCGATTTTCCCCCCAAAAGAGCTCACGCGCTGATAGAGACTGCTACACATCTCCGCAATTAAGCAGTCAAGACGTGCTGAATAATAAATGAGCACAGAAAGGCCTCGGCTGCAGCTGGGACCGAGTCCCCTGGTAACTGTGACAAGTGCAGCAGGCACACGCCACGCTGGCAGAGCGCTCCCAGCCCCCGGCTGTGCCAGGGAAGCTCCTCTCTGAAGACAGCGGCTTTCCCACCACGGCCAGAGCCTTCTCCCTCGCCTGTCCCTCCTTGCCTCCCCACCCAGCACGGGGGACCGAGCCCAAAGACGCAATCACTGTCCCCACCCGTCCCCTCTCTGCTCCCAGAGGCCAGTGCCCTGCCGCCTTTGCACCTCTGATACACAGACCACTGCCCACTTTAAATGAGTTGGGGAGGTAGAGTGTATGCACGTGAGAATAAAGTAAAAGGTAATTAAAATATATGACCTACATCAAGCAAGACCATCGAGTGCCTGTTACATTAAATGAGGTGGATGAGTCCTTCATCCTGCCCAGTTTTAGCACTTATTTTTGGGCAAAGCACGAGCACGATGGCGTTTTACCTCCCCCTCCACAGTTTGGGTGGCAATATACCTTTGTTTAAAAGACTGTAAGGAGCAGAGAAGTGAAAGGAATGAATGTAGTTTGAGGTTATTGCTTGAGTGGGCAGGAGAACATGAAAATTCAAAACATCCCAGCAGCCTATAGATGTAGGCAAACTCCTGGCTGTTCAGGCAACTGATTGTTCAATAAATGCAAATGGACAAAGCAAAGCATCACTGAACTTGAGAGATAAAGGTCCCCTAACAATAGAGGCTTTTTACGGCATTGAGTCCAATTTTTTTTCCTGTTTATATAAGTAAAACCCAATTTGAGCAACTGGAGCATCAGCTCTTTACAGTGAAAGATAATTTGTCTGGAGCAGCCAATAAGATAGTGCAAGATCCTCTAAAGAAAGCCCAAAATATGTATCCTCATTTCATTAATAAATGGCTTGAATCCAAGCATAAAAACGATGTGACTTTAATGGTTTTTCCAACTGGTAGCCACATTCCTTGTTAGCGAGAGATCCCATGTGGGAACATTAAAGTGAGACAACCCCACACAGGCTGGGAGTGATGAAACATGACCTAGCAGCTTCAGCACGCATCAGAGGATGGAGCTTGGTAATAAAATATTCAAATAAGCAATTCAGCCCTAAATGATGCTCACTGTCCAGGTTTTGAACCTGGGGTTTAAAGATCTTCGTATTTCAAAGCGCCAAGTTTCCATGAGTCAATATGAAACCGAATGTCAAAAGCTGGTAATTACGACCTGGTTGTACCCGAATATCTATCTGGTTAATTTAAGCACGTATTTTGGGCTAGTCCAGGAAAACTATCAAAATCTAGCATCTCTTTGTGAATAAATCTTTGTGAAGTTGGCATGCCACAGGTAGGAGAGGGGTCATGTGACATGGTATGTTCCCATTTTTTGCTTCAGTAGACTCATTTTTTATTGAATAGCAGAGTAAATATTTAAGCAAAACTAGTGTAAACTGCTGGCAGGTATGCCATGCTAAGTAGCAATCATTTACTTTTAAATAATTAAAAGTCAATATACAAGCATAGCATTCTTGTTGCAGTGCGGCACATGGTGCCACCGCTCTGCCTACATGTCACTTCAGAGCCTGATTTGCTAACAAAGCGTTTAGTTCAGCTCATTTGGAGGGGGGAAAAAAAAAGGGAGGTTTTTAATAACCCGCCCTCTCTGTTGTGCACGTTTGCAGGTATTTTGGCTACGCAGACCCCAGCTATTTCTGAGTAAGGCTGAGTCTGCATTACTTGTGGGGCTGGTAAGGAAAGCCCTGATTTCCTTTGCATTATGCATAGTGGAAGTGTCAGGATGGCTCTGATGGTGTTTAATTAAATATTTGGCAGTGTTTAATTAATTAAATATTTAAACATTAAATACTAAATAGGATGTGATGTCTGCTTAGTGGACATTATGTCTCAATAGCCATTAGTCATTAAATAGGACTCAAATTGGCCCTAGAAGACTCCCCTTAGCTAAGCAAGGTCTTAAGTACATGCACTTTTGGATCTTCATTAATAAGTAATAGAGGCCAATTCAGACTATGTAGCAACACAGAGATCCCTATTAATGGAAACGTTAATGTCTCTGTTTGAGCCCAGGCTCTCCAGTCTAGACAGCAGATGAGCTGCTGGGGGTGGAGGGTGGATGTGGCTCTCGGGCGGTGCACAGGGCTGTGGCCAGGGCGACAGGAAACATTCCCAGCGTGGCTGCAGGGTGCCTGCCAGAACAGCACCTTCCCTGCTGCAGCCAGCACATGCCCGTGGTCTCCCAGCACCGCGATGTCTCCGTGGGACTATTTTGGGTTAACTTCGGGGGATTTTAAATTAATTACATGGCTTAGTGTGCGCACACGTTTGCGCTCACTGCACGAGCCCTGCCCGCCCAGGGAGCCCTGTACAGCCACCTCAGCGTAAATGAGAATCAGGCTCTGCACGCCCACCCTTGGCCACATTCCCGCGAGTGTTGGCCAGGGGCTGATCCAGCCAAACATTCCCACACGCCAGCGCTCTCAGCCCGCACTCTTCCCACAGCACCGGCACAACAGCGCACACGCTGACAACCGAGCGCAGGCAGAAGCGCCTGGTGAAACGGGGTCTATAAAAGTGAAGGGGACTGATGTTTTAAAGATTTTTCTGTAATATAATTTTAGCAGGGGAACAACATTTTACAGGCCCGTGTGGTTTTGAATTTGCTAATTTATTATTCTCTATTCCCCAGACAACTGCTAGTGGCAAACACTTCATACTTTTCACCTCAGTGGTGTTTTTGGTAAGATTTATTGTTTTTACCATTAGATCCAATGCTGCACTCTAACACACATTCACACTGCCTGTCAGCACCGCGCTGCTCAGCAGGGCTTGTGTAGCCCACTCTAGGGACCCTGGCACCCACCCCGCCAGTGATCTGGGGCTTTTCAGGGCGTGATAAACTGATTGCAACTTAAAGCAACTCTGAGATTGTTTTAAATGATGCTAAAGTCAAATTAAAATCCAGCAGGGGCATCCCTAATTAACTCAAGGCTTTACTTCTTTGGGGCACTGTGGTAACATGCCCCCTGCCATCAGTGGGACTTGTGGAGGGTCGGGGTGGGCAGCCAGCAGGGCCACTGCAAGGGGCCTGGTGTGCTCCTGCCCCGGTGCTTCAACGAGGATTCAGCATCCATAGATCTCCTGTGCCTCTCAGGCTGCAAACACGCCGGTAATCGGATTGGGCTTCTGCCTAGTAGTTCTTACTTGAAATATCATTGAGTTAGCTCTTGAGGGATTTGTGTCTGGTGACATATATATTGGTACCGAAGTCAGAGGTCACCTATTGCAGAGATCATCTTGATGGGATGATTATGAAAAAAGCCATACTGGTTAGAAGACCCTCTAACTAGATTTGGCCGTCTTCTTCCAGCGTCACATTAGCGGATCCTGGTTTCTCTCTCAGTTTTAGTGATCCAATCTTTCTTCTTCTGAATTTCTCCCTTGGGAGCTTTCTACACAGACATTTTAATATATCACACTATTCTCTGCAGAAATCATTTGCTTAATAAAGAGACTGGATATTTTTTAATTGTAACATTAGCAGTGTTCAACAGCAGCCACGCTGCCCACACCTACGCCTGGCACAGGCTGGGAAGGGCCGGTCCTGGACCAAAGCCATCACAGCAGTGAGTCAGTGCTTTCACCTTCACATTTCCCCCATGCACAGCTCCCGGGGCAGCTGGGACTGGCTTTGGAGGGGACGGTGTGACTGCTGGGCGCAGTGCTCTGCAGAAGATGTTCCTCCACCATTTTGCTCCATGCAAACTCCAGCTGCACCTTTCGTAGTTTTTAAGAAATTGTCAGTGATGGGATAGGCACTATAAAGCGAGCACCCTATCAAATATTAAGCAGCACAGTCAGTCGCTGAATTACCAGCTAGCTGCCAAATGCAGGCTTATTTTTCACTTTTAACGCTTCTTGTTGCACAATGTCAAGCTGTCAGAAGACACTGTCTGCAGAACACAAAACAAATACCAGTGCCACGTTTCCTAACAATTCAGACAGCCTGCTCAGCATCCTCTGCCCACACCACCTTCCCAGGTGACACGAGGTGAGCCCACACGAGCTGCAGGTGGGCTGTGCTGCTCCCCGCACTCACTGCTCTCCCAGTTATTTCTCCTGGTAGCTTTGCATGCTTGTTGCGTGCTGTTAAAAGGCTTTTCATTTCCTGACAATTTATAAATATGTATTGGGCCTGAAGGATGAGGGTAAAGCAACTGCTGTTTCTTTTTTTAAAGAAAATTAAACATGACAAACTTAGTTATTCATGCAAACCATCCGCCTGTTATCTCTGATTATGCAGGATCCAAATGGTGAAGCTGAGTGAATGAGTGCATTCATCAAAGTAAACTGTCAGAGGCAGGAACACTGGGTTTAACCTACCCCTACCTATTCTCTTTTGTACTTAACGTTTCATCATCTTCAACAGGCAGTGCAGTTGCTTGGTATCAGGAGCACCTATTTCACTACCCTCTCTCTCTTTAAGGAGGTTAATTAGCCTCCAGAAAACAGAAGAGACCCTGTGTGTAGTGCTCTCTCTTTAAAACATCCCTTCACCAGGATATTTGAAGCTCGTGGACCAGCACATACGGTATTTCAGGGGCAGAAGCTGGAGGCACAGTGCACGTGTGTCCCTGCACTCACCCGGCGTGGAAGGAGGTGCACTGTTCTGTTAAACCTTGACACTCATGCACGGGAGAAATAAGTAGAAATAAACTTCACACACTGGAAAGTGACAGATTGATTTTCACCCATCCACCAACCTGCCCCACAGCAACAGAGAAAACCTGGGGCACGTAAACATGAGAAAACAAGAAAGATTGTATCATACTGTCTGAAATTTGTGGCAAGCGCCACTGTTCACTTGCCTGCTTTAATCCAGAGAAGCTGCCTCAGACATCAGTTCTTATACACAGGAACAGCTTTGATGTGTCTTATGAGGAAGATGCCCTTTACCTGGCCTGGGAGGATTGGATGGGGCCAGGTCCCTTCCTGAGGCACCAGCATCACAGAATGAGCTGAGTTGGAAGGGACCCACAAGGATCATCAGCTCCAGCTCCTGGCGCTGCACAGCACCATCCCCAAGAGTTACACCGTGTGCCTGGGAGTATTGTCCAAATGCCTCTTGACCTCTGTCAGGCTTGGTTACAAGCCATCCTTTCTTCTCCCCCACAACCATTACCACTGCACTGAATGGTACCTCCTGACTGTATGGTGCCCAGGTGGCCACTGAGGCCCCCTCTGTCCTGCACCACACTTCACCGTCAATTCTACTCATTTTGGTGCCAGCCAGGGACCAGAATTTTGAGCCCCGTGGTTCTGTGCCATGCCAGGGGGGTTAAACCGGCCGGGGACTTTTAGGGTGGACTGGAGGGCAAGGAGGACTTCTTGCAACACTTTCTCTGGTACAATATAATGCTTTAGCACCAGGAAAAAGCCAAACCACTCTCCCAGCATGATTTACACTCTGGTTGAGTCAGTGTGACAGCAGGACTACTTAACGCTACCCTCCGCCCCCACTGTTACAGAGTTATGACTTTAAACGCTGAATATGAATCAAAAATTTCCTCTCCATTCAAGTCCTCCTTCTGCCCTTCTTATCTGACTCATTTCCAGGCTGCCCACTGACCTTCATGCTAATTGATCGTTATTAATAGATAAGGGTAATGCAGCTTTTGAACTGTGCTTACTGTGTGCTTTGTGCTGCTTGATTGGCACAGGCGACATTTTTTGCCTAGACTGAAATGAAATCTGAAGCCAGTGGACAATACCCCTGCACACTGGAGTGAACTGCCTGGCTGCTGCAGGCACTCCCTGAAACGACTGGAAAAGCCCAATTCCATCAGAGGTGGGCATTTGCAGGAGGCTGGGTCTTCTCTACCACCCCCACAGAGCACGCTTGCTGTCACCAAGCCCTCTGACACCACCACACACCTCCCAGGGAGGTGCCTGAATTCACTGCTGTGAGCAGAGCACTCACCTCTGCCCTTTCCCGGAGGCAGAGGTGTTTCACAGGTGTTAATTAGCTCAGGAAGCCATGCAGCACCCCAGGTATCTGTGGAGCTGAGCCATGTCTGCCTCTGGATCCAGAGCACTAGAGAGGATTTAAGTGACTTGTCAGGAGTTATCGGAGAGCCTGAGGTGCAGCTCAGAACACACTTGCTGCCCGCAGCCTCCTCTGCAGCTATCAGATAATGCCAGCCCTCTGCGATGCACTAATACTGAGGAGCATGTTTCATACACAAATGGATTATTACTGGAATCCTATAGATAAAGCCATTCATCTTCTGAGGCCCTTGGGAGTCTGAGAAGTTAATACACATCACAGCAAAAAGACATATAAAGCGTGCAGCACAAAGACACAGTGTGAGGCACACGCGGGAGCGCCGAAAGGGAGAGAAGAACCAGAGGCAGGAGAGCAGACGTGCACGAGATACACAGATGTACGCACAAAGGTCACCAAAAATCCCAGATCTTCAAGCACTTCCAGGTGAAGCCTTCAAAATTATCAGCATGAGCTAAAAACTTCCAACTCCTTTTGTTCAGCCACCAATTTTCTTGGAAAGACTGTCAATGATAACAGCAATTATCAGCCTTGTTCTCAGACTCGCCCATGCATGGGAGCAGTCGCAGGTGGGAGCGGGTGCTGGTGGCACGGGACACCCGGCCTGCCCAGCCCAGGTGTTTGTACATCTGCCCCTTTATCCAACCACAGTGACAAAAATAAGAGCAGAAATCCCAACGCCCCATTTTCGCCAGCTTAAACCCTGGTGATGAGCACTCTAAGAACCCATTTCAGGCAGAATAGAAAATTAATGAGGGAATAAAAGAGGTTGAGTCACACATCTTACATCTCAAATATGCCTTGCACAAATCGGCCGTGATGAATTGTTGTATGAAGTCTGGGCAAGGCTCCTCGCTGGTCAGAATACAGATAAAGCATGTGTGGGGCTTCTCACATGTTAAACAGAGCTCATTAAGGGAGAGATGCTGTTTATCCTTTTAATTCTGACCACATCATTCACTCGTCATCTTATTTAGACCCTATGTTTCCCCAGACTGGCAGGTGATATGATTGCATTGGCCTCAATACAATCACAGCTCACACTTTGCCTGACAATCCAGCAGCAGTGACCAGAGCTTTTGTGCTGGTGCAGCTGGGAGAGCCGAGTGCCTGCTCATGGGCATCCCAGCCCAGCAAACCCACGCGGCCGGCACGGAAACAAAACCGGGCAACTCTCAGTCCATGAATATACATCTCGTTCAGAGCAAAAAGGAGGCTCTCCAGCAGCAGTGCCAAACGTGCAGATTAATGACAATGCTTTGCCTGTGAAAATGGCCTTGCTGAGTCTGAACACGTTCTCCCAAGATGCCAGATTTTGTAAGTTAGCAAAAATGTTGAGCTGTCTGTTTGCTTTAAACAATTATGTCAGCTCTGCAAGTAAAATATGTTCCCTTGCCTGACCTCCCCATGCTGCTAGGTAGAGCAGCATTTGGCTGGCTCTTGCTTTAACACAGACATCAGGGGACAGCTGGAGAGTTTCCTTGAGAGAAGAAGGGCACAGCCAGCGAGGGGAGAGGTGGCAGGACCAGCAGCACTGACGGGACCCTGCAGCAATGAGTGTTATCACCTGCTGCATTGCAGCAAAGCCCTACTACCTCAACAGAGGTAAAAGCCCTGGTCAGATGGGGGTTTAAGTCTTCAGTGGCAAGTAAAAACACCTGTTTTCAGAAGGCAACCCTTTAAATAGATACCTGGTGCCACACTATTAAAAACACAGTCCTAAAGCAAACAATACAAAGGCGCCTGTTATTGCTGCTCCCACCTCTCTCCCCAAGGGAGAGCTGCTGCAGAAGGAGAGATTAAATGATTTCTCCTAGGTCACAGTAGAAGTTAGTGGCAGACCTGGGAACTGCAGAGGCTCCCCTGGGTGCCCACCCAGTACATTAAGCACCAACTGAGCCTCCCTCTCCACAGCACGGGGTCGGAGGCCGGGTCAGGCACTCCCTGCGCTGGGACAGGCTGTCAGTGCCTGGCACTGGGCTGCTGAGCAGGAAGCTCTGGCTGTCAATGCCGAGGGCAGAGCAACAATATTTATATCAGAGCTAATGGAGGCAAACACCCATCTCTTTCCTATGATTTACACCCAACACACTGCAGCCAAGCTGAGCCAGAGGAGCCCATCCCTCCACCACCTTTCCAAAACCAGCACCTCGAACCAATGGGACCAGGCTAGAGCCGGCCTGCAGGGTATTTTCTCATGTGAGCAAACACTCACTGGACAAACATTCAGTAAAATGAGTCACACAAACGCAGTTTACCCTAGGGCTGATACTTGATGTGAGTCCACATGAGGCTCCCAGCCTGGAAAGCACACAGGAACACTGCTCGGACCAACCTGGGCTAGATGGCAACTGCCTTGAGTGAACTGCAGTGGGAACAAAACCTAATGACAGTGCTCAAACACACATCCCAAATAATTCATTACCATCATCTCCAGAGCCCATCTAAGCAGCTTTCTGGTATGTGGAAAATCATTTTTGGGAGAGCCAAAAAAAAAAATCCAGAATGGTACTGGGTGTTGTGCTGAGATGGTTGATTAGAACATGAACCAATTCTGAACACATGGAAGGGGGAAAAAACCAAACTCATGAAAAAAAAAGCCCCAAACAAAAAACCCCAAGAAAAATAAAGGGGTTATTCAGTTTTGCACTGCACTGCAGGGACTGTGGGATGGCACGTCTGGGAGTCCCTGGGCCACAAAGCTCCTGGAAGCTCCAGTACCACAGCCTGCTCTGCAGGTCTCTGCTCACACAGAGCTCTCTGGCCTGTGCATGGAACCTCCTGCACCTTTTAACTACTAATTCATAAAAGCAGCTGCTTGGGATGCAACTGCAACACAAAGCCAATATTCATCTTGTCTCAAACGCAGCAAAAAACTGTGTGAAAATACGCACTGGAAGGTACTTCCCATGCTATAATCATGTGACAGTTCTTCAGAGAGAACAGAACTGTGCAACAAATCCAAAAGCCATGACACTTCTGACTGTGATGATTTCACTTCCAAGCTAGCAGCAGGTGAGGACAACACAGTTTGCTCTTTCCAATATTCAAAGACAGTTTAGCATCAAAAAAATCTTTCAGAGTGATCACAGTCCAGGAGAATACATCTAATTCCCTTTAAAATAATTTGGAGCTTCACTGGGTAGAAAATTGCTATTTCTGCTCCAATGCCAGAGAATTCCATTTTTAATTATAGAAATTTCTGTTATGCACAATTATAATATTCTTTCATATTCACCCTCACTCTTAGCTTGAACACGCTCTTAGCTTTTTAAACTACTGCTATGCACTGGGCAGACACAGGTCCCTCCTGCTGCACAGGAATGCTGATGGTCCTGCCTCCAGAACCAGCTCAGACCAAATAACAGAGGATGAAGCATCTTTTTTTGTATATTCCAGGACAAATTTCCTAACGATTGATGACTGTTTGGATGCAACCTTCAGTCAGATGCCATTAGAACATAAAAATGTTAAATACCTTCTCCAGAGCGCAGATATATGGACTGATAGCTTGTGGAATGCAAGCTAAGGACCAAATTCAGTGAGCAGACTGAGAAATGCAACAGGAGAATCCACAACAGAAGTCAGTGAAAAAGAGTAGCCCTTTGCTACTGCCTGTGCTTGCAGGATCAGGAAATAGAGGGATAAATTCTCACGTCCCAAACCAATAAACACAAAATTGTCTTTACACAATAATTAATCATCCTGTAGAATGAATCAGCTGAACCAAAAAATATCAACCTGTTTCTGAGGAGCTGTTAGGGGCAGCAGCTGGAGATTCGCAGCTCAAACCTGTCCCAGTCAGATGAAAGGAGAAGACTCCAAACACACAGGAGTGTGTCCAGACACACATCTCTGGGATTAGTGTTTGTAAAGATACAAAGATGATGAATGAGTTGCTTTAATCTGTGGCTGCATTAAACAGATTGTCTCTGTACATTTAGTACCTGCTTCTCCAGTTCCAGCGGGAATTTAGTACCTTTGCTGATCAGAATCGATAACTTTAATTGGTAGTTTAGAGTCAGGTGCAAGGTGCATTGACACTAATGAAAATTAGTTGCTTAATTTGCCGGTGACACCAGGGAGCGTGCTGGGGAAGGCGGTGGGAAAGCCAGGGAAGGCTGCTGCTCTCCGTGCCCCACTCCTTGGGCACAGAGGGACGGGATGGGAAGGGGCCGATGCAGCCAGGCAGCAGGAGGGTCTGCAGGCAGCTGGCCAAGCACGCCCAGGAGCCCAGCCAGCGGCCACATCACTGTGAGCAGACACAAGAGCACAGAGCAGATACTCAGGGGCCAGTGCTGAGCAGAGCCGTGCTCCTCCTGCTGCCCAGGGAGGTCAGAGCACACATCAGGTGCCCTGGGACCCGAGGGAGGTGGGATCTGGGGGCCCCGGGACCCGAGGGAGGTGGGCTCCCCACGCCACTGGCACAGCCAGGCTGCCCTGTGGCACTGGGGCTTTGTGTGCACCAAGCAGGACCCTCTCTCCTCGAGGAGCAAACCTTTCCTCGTTCCTGAGCAAACACAGCAGAGCTCCGCAGGCAGGAGGGGAGGCAGGGCTGTGCCCACCTGCACACGGGAGCCTGGCAGCGAGCTCCTGGTGGCCAGGACAGCCACCCCACCACGCAGAGGCCAGGGACCACCTCTGGCCTCTGCTCCAGCAACAGCCTCTGCTCATCAAACTGAAGAGGCCACGTGCATCATCCCCCCCACTATCTTCCAATTAAGCTCTTTTGGTGTGGATCAAAATTAAAACACAGCTACCTTGTGGGCACGTTTGAAGGCCTCACTAGCCAGCAATGAAAGGGTTCTGGCTGGCCCCGTTCCCTTTGAAGCATGCCTGCTGGCTGTAGGTTTCTCTTGTGCTCACTCGCAATTACAGCACTTTTCAGCTTCTCTCTCTCCTTTTTTCTTTAATTTAAATAGATTGAGAGGAATTAAAAAACTCTCATCAATCAGATTTATCAAATAAAACTGTAGAGGTAGGGCCAGCTGCAGCTACATATGTCAAACTCAGCTGCAGATATGAAAGGAGAGGCTGTAATTCATAGGGTGCTCAGCTTTTTGAGGGTTTAGCAGCAAAGCTAATCCCATTGCTATATTCCTAAACCTATAGAGATGCTTCTGAGCCAGGCAAGGATCAGCCCCTGCATACACAGGTCTGTCTAGACTCTGCCCCCTGTGAACGGGGGTGTCCATGCTGTACTTGCTGCCTGGGCACATTCCTTCACAAGCTGCTGCAATGTCCCCCTTCTCAGGGCTTGGGAAGGACTCGAGAGGCCTTTGGTTTCTGTCCCTGTCCTTGTACCACCTGTGTGGCTGAACAGCCTGGATACATCATCTGTGTGAGACAGCGTGCACAGGTTACTCCAGTTGCAAGAGCTCAAGTGAAAGAGAAGAGTAACAGCAAAACTTCTCACTGATTAACATGGGGCAGTATTCCTCCAGCCTTTGCAAATTTTGTTTAACCGAGGTCCACTTTTGTTGACCACTATTAGCTGAGTGACAATGCAGCCAAAGAAAGCCAAAAGCAGGTAACACCCCCAGGTACCTGCACAAGGATCTTGAGGTGTGGGTGAGAGAAGTCTTGAGGGGCAAAAGCTGAAAATGAGGAATAGATATCTTGGCAATGGAGAAAGTCAGAGGCGGAGCAGTCTTCCCCCATTCCTTTAAAAATTACTGCTGTTACCATGTAGCCCCCTGAATGCCACTTTTCTGGGACACGGGTGACACCCATGGTTCTCCTGCACGTCCTGCTGGCCACTACTTTTTGCAAACACCCTGGTCACAACCCTTCTTCTGTCATGGCAAAGTGTCAAGGGGAGCACTGAGAAACCCCAGCACCCTCTCATCTCCCTCTGCTTTTCCACACTGCTGTGGAATGGCCAGCTCTGTGCAAGGAACATCCCAGCAACTGCTGACCACAAATAACAACCCCAGGACCTTCAGGGACAAACACATGTAACAAGAGACACTCAGGGATGCAAAAGTGTGGAGGTGCTTCATGGTTTTCCTCATGGTTATTTTAACAAAAGCATAGTTTAAAAGCTAAAAGGAGAGAGAAGGGCTTTCCCAGCCGATGGAAGTGCACAAACCTGGCACAGGCTCTGCCCCGGCCTCTCCTGCCCCCGAGCGCCCACAGAGATGCTCTGACACACCATAGCCTGCCTTTGGACATGTGTCCCAGTGCCGAGCAGCATCTTGTGCTGGGAGCTGAGGGCACGACATCCCTTGTCCCCCCAGCCCACCCAGCGCCTCTCCGGCAGCGCCGGAGCCGTCCTGCGGTGCCGGGCAGCTGCCGTGGCCCAGCACACCTCACTGCACCCCAGGATGTGCTCTGGGGCTGCCCTGCAGCTTCGTGCAGAGCTGCTGACACTGAAAAATACCAGCTGCCTGTACTGACATCAGAGCACGTCGGGTTTTGCACCACTCAGCAGAAAGAGGCGGCGATGGCACAAGCCCTCTGACCACTCGTGGCCAAATCCCTTCTGCCAGAGGCACGGGATCCTGCACTGACTCACCTGGGGGCCCAGCAAAGCTGCTCTCTGCAGAGGCAGGTGCTGCAGCATCCACCAACTTCCTCAGCAGAGGCTTCCAGACCACATCTCACATGGTAAAGGCTGTCAGTCTTCCCTCGCTTACACAACCGAGCTGGTTTCTCAGGCTGCTGCCAGACCCTCATGTCCTCCAACAGACTCCATCTGCTGGTTTTTTAGACAAGCAACTCCTGCAAGGACAAAATATATCGAGTTAAATAATATGCACTTCATCTTCTGTTTCTCTCAGCAAAACCGTGCAATTTTTGGAGGTATTTTGTAAATTCAGATTTATGATGATTATTTTTCATGCTATGGCTACCACAGTGACCACAGAGAATTTATGGAGGTAATAATGTATTTAAGTAGCCAATTTTGAAAAAAATTGAGCCATTGCAATGGATTAACACTCAAACCATTAATATTCAGACATATTAAGCCACTAGAAGGATTTTTTTGTGTGCATGCATATTTTGGGGTATATTCTCCTCATAATACGTGGAGAGAAGATATGCTTTACTGTTGACATTTAACACATTTTCTTTATTGCTTTTCATTTCATTGCGAGTAAAAGTGTTATTTGTCCACCCAGCCTTCCTTAGGACGAATGCCATCATTTCTGTTTGCAGAAGCAACCAAAAATTAAAGGAAATATTTTAGATGTCAACATTAAATGTCAAAAACTGATTTTAAGTAATTACTAATACCCTGGCACATATGCATTTTATTCAGAAAATTCCTGTTAAAAATATTCATTGGGGGATATTCAAATTTATTATGTAGAACAACACGGCATTAACGTGCTGGCTTCTATTTAATGCTTTGGTTCATAGCAACAAAGATACCAATGGGAAATCATTAAACAAATATGAGATTTTTTGCGGCATAATGGGTCTGTGTTTGGTATCACTTGAAAAAAAAAAGAAACCCCTCACTGAGCTCAAACTGACAGAAAAAAATGCAATGCTCAGGCAAAGTACAGCAACATTATAAATGTTAACAGATTTCAGAAAGTGATTTTATGTTAATTCAAATGTTAACGCTGTCCGAGGCTGCTGAAGGGAGCGTGGGGCTGCGGGAGGAGATAGACGTTGCCGGCAGGGAGCACAAAGGGCTGCCTCTTGCTGGGGAGGGGAGTTTTATTAATTATATTTCCTTTAGAGCCCTAACAATAACATGTCAGTAATCTACACATTCTGTACTTAATTGACGTTAATGATTTGGCCGGCCGGGAGCCTCCCCACGCCGTGAGAATCGCGGCCGTCCCGTGTTCCTCCAGCCCCGCGGCGCAGCCCCAATTAACTCGATGAGCGTGGGGCCGCTGAGCTGCTCCCGCCAGCCCCACGGCCCCTCTGCCAGCCAGGTCCCACACGGGCACCTCCCAGCCCACTCCCCGCGGCCCCGAAGGAGCGCGGCCCCGCACAAAGGGACATTCACGCGCCCCCAGAACTGACCACCCAGCACGCACGGCCACCCTGCCATGGGGGCAGAGGTGGGGCTGGAAATGTCCCTCTGCTTCCCCTCTGACACAACAGCTGGGGAGAATCGGGGATTTCTCTCTCATGCAGGTGAGCAACAGGTCCCAAAGCACACACAGCCGTGCCAAACCCAGCCATGCCAAACCCAGCCATGCCAAACCCAGCCATGCCACCTGCCCTCGAGGTGCCAACCCGTCCATAGGCACTCAGCAAGTCAGGTATGCAGTTATAGCGGGGAAGTGATTTCTCTCAGAACCACCCCCTGCCCAGCTTGCTGTGGTATCTCTACCCGTGGTGCCACTCAGCTGTCAGCCAGCACAGAGTGTCCCAGACTCCCACAATTTACATCTCCGGAGTCAACCCTTTCTGTGACAGCAGCCCCTGGAAAGGTGGTTTCTCTTTAGGCAGCCAGCTGGGGAGGAAGTCCAATGGGCAGCAGCAGCAGGATCCAAACCCGCTGCAGTTGCCAGCACCTCCAGACCTCTTGCCACTGGCAGACAGCTCTTGGAAATGGCAGGAGAAACCTGGAGTCCTACCATAGTCCAAGAACTCATGGAAGTTACAGCAACAACAGCACCAGGTTGCTCTGGGCAGATGCACGATGGCTTCCTGGTGTGTTGAACCAGCGCATTCCCTGCATCCTCCCAGCACAATGGTATGCAAGGAAGACATGCAAGTTTCTTCATGAGGACCAGTAACAGACCTGCTTTGGTGTATGGCATTTCCTCCCTCCTTGGGGCTACTCTTAGCCTCTACTCATCCCCCTTCAGGGCCAGATGTGCATCACAACTGCCAGTAAAACAGCCCCAATTCCTTCTTCTGCTCTTCCCACCTTTCATCGTGCCAGCACAGAGCCTCCACCATCGCTCATCCCGGGTGTGGCCAAGCACAGAGCGCGGTGGCTGAGCCTGTGCTGCCCCTTCACATAGAGGATCGGCAGCTACTCTGACTCCTTTTTCTTCTTACCTGCCTGAACAGAAGTCAGATCTTCTTTAAGTTGTTCAATGGAGGAAGCGGGAAGAGGAACCACAAAAACCCCCCACGAGTCCAGTTTTGGTAGGAAAACAGGCTAAAAAAAAAAAAAAAACACCAACTCAGTATACTGTCACTGCAAGCAAATACCACCCCCTATTAAGGGGTTTCTAGACCAGCCATCCCACAGCAGCACCTCTCCCACTCCCAGCAGAACAGGGTGGCCCAGGCAGCAAAACATTCAACAAATTGTTCCGTTGCCACTTCTCAGGGGAAAACATTTGCTTAAAAACAGTCAGATGAATTTGGAGTGATCTATAGGGCACTTTGTTATGTTAATGACTGTTACCAACTGTCTGTTCTTTATATTAAAGTGTTGACTCATTGTCAGTTGGGGCGAGACAAGACAGCTTGCTTGTGCCTTGCAGTCCTTTTGCACTCACCCAAACTACTCATGTGAAGACACTTTAATATGAAGAGACACTGTCTGTGGCTATTATTAATCTCCTGACTGAAGCTCAGAATACTAATAACACCACGCAGGATCAGCTAACCTTTCCTCAGAGCATTCTTCATTCTGCAAGATTTTGGCCAAAACGAAAACATTTTTCTCTTCTCTCACAAGGCTGACAACCAGACTTCCCTATCAGAGATGTAAAAAGGTTTTCACTTGCCCTCTCCTGTGCTCAAATAACATCATCATCATCATCATTCAGGCAGAGGTAAGAGGGGTGCCTCCTGCGAGCCCAGAAACATCAGCTCTACCCACATCAGACAGCAGCATTTGGCAGGTCTGGCTGAGGTGAGAAAGCAACTTGTTTATTCTCAGACTGATCTTAAACCCAAGTGTAACAATCAAACCTCACTGTGAGCTGTGCAGTCCAAATTTGACATTGGCATCTGGTAAGAACTGGGAGATGGATAATGGTGCAAAGATAAAGGTTATCTTTTAACTCTTGTCATGGTCAGTGACTGTTAACACATAGAAAAATTGGGCTGAGGTGCTGAGCTGCAGAGGCTGATGTCCTGGTAGAGTGCCCCCCCTCAAAAAAATCCAAACACCTTGCACAGAGCTGCAAAATAAAGCACCATATTACTCTTCTCCATCTGATGTTGCTGCTCTGGGATTCAGTCCAAGAATGTTCACACCATTTATCCTGGTTGCACGCAGAGTACACCATAGGTAAGTTTGTGTAACTGGAGTCTGAACACGATAACCTGAGCAAATCACAGCTGTCCCTACTTCTTCTTTTGCCTTGGGGGGAGCCCAAACACGTTCCTACACAGTTTCATTACATTTTTACTCTCTTCTTTCCAGCCAAGCCACTTATTTTTAGTTGTATGCGAGGCCTCTTCCATCCGTATTTAAGAAAAAAGCAACAATCCTAGATCCAGAGCAGTGCCTGCTCCCTGCTCATGCAGACCAGCCAGTCTCACCCCGTCAGCTCTAGTGCATTTCCCATCTTTGTGTTATCAACAGCTTCCTTCTGGAAACTCACATCTGCACATAAATCACTTTGGGCTCCTGACCCTACTGAAAATAAAGGAATCTGCCCTCCAAAGGAAGAAAATATACCAAGCCATGCTTCTAGCACCAGGAAAATTATGTCTGTGGGGTGGCTATTAACTGCATGATTTTCCAGAAAATGTTTAAGCTTGTTGCTTTTCTCTGTCAGGAAAATTGTTTAGCTCTTGATTAAACCCATTAGCAGTTCATTTTCAAGGAATGCTACTGTATACAGACTGTGAGAAACCCAAACATTTGATCCTTTGATGTTGCCTTTATAGTATAAAAGTATAACATATGTGGCCAAATACTGATTTTTAAACGAAGAGTGACCAACTGTAATATTGCCAGAAAGACATTAAGTGCATTTAGATTTACAGAAGCATTTCCCCTGCCCAAACATTGTCCATAAACAAAGTAACTCCTCCTCTTTCCAACGCTCATGGGAATTTAAGAAAGCAACCAAACCCTTACTTCTTTAGCCAAGGCCGAAGTTATCATTTGAGACTCGTAACAGAGCACAGGAGCACATGCTGATAAAGGAAATCTTTTCCTCTCAAATAGAGACAGGTCTTGTCAGGCCCCTGCTCTCCCCCATCCCAGGAGCAGGGGCTGGGGCACATCTCACACAACAGGCACCAGGTGGGAGAAGCTCCGCACATCATTTTTCCTCGTATCCCAGGCCAAACACATATCCTGAGGCAAACATTTTGGATTTCATATTTTTCCCTCCTTGAATATTACTGCCATCATGCTGAAACATCAAAAAAATCAGTGCATTATAAAAACATATTTGCTTTCTTACTATATGAGTTACATGAGAATATGTTTGGCTTGGTAAAACAAACCCAGTTTTCAAGTGGATTTGCAGTTCCAGTAGACAGTCTGCTCCCCTGAATTGACAGCTTCTGTAGGACCAAAGCCCCTGGGATCAGAAAGGTTTTCCTTCCTTCCTTCCTTGATAGCCATCTGATTTAATTTGCCCTCAAACATGCCAGTCTGCAGTGTTTTGAAATCCCTGGTTTTATTCAGCCTACAAAGAATACTTCCTTTCTTTTTATAATGTGAAATTCACCTTAAACAGAAATAAAAAGCTTCATATACAAACCTACTCTTTGTGCTTAGCATAAACTTATTATTTCAAGAGATTGAAAGGAGATAGCTCACATAGCATTGCAATACTCTGCAGTCTTAGTTAAATGTTTGATTATGTATAAGTTGGGGCAATAGTGGACTACTTAAAACTTGGGAGAAACACATGTTGTACTTTAAAGCTGGTTTGCAGAGAGCGTGGCTGAAAGAGCACTGAATCATCATCAAAATACTTATTGTTCATCCACTCAAGCCAAGCGGGTGCTCTGCTGTAGTTTTAACTTCGAAGCAGGTAAGTTTCACAAACTGCTACAACAACAAGAAATGGACATTAAAGTCTTCTCACATTTGTACATACTTATCTCCTGCCACCTCACAGACAGAAAACCCCCAAACAAACCCCCCAAACCTCTCCGTTACTCCACCTTGACTGGCCACCCCATGGCTGGGGTGAGGGCAGGAGGACCAGAAGAGGAAGAGCCCTGCTGCTTCCCGCCACAGGCAGCATATGACACAGCTACATCCCTTATTTAAACGCCAAACCTCAACAGAGACTACAAGAGTCCAGGTCAAGCTGGCCCTGGCCTCGCCAGCAAGGCAGAGCTGTTCTTAGTCCCCAACAAATTCAAGGCTAGACAATGTTAACCTGCATGATTTCACAGCATATGCCAGTGCCTCCCTTTTGTTGAGGGGAGAGGGTTGTGGAGGAGGGCTTTGGAAGATGAGGGTGTGAGTAATCTGATGCTTTAAATGCATGTTGATAAATACCTAGAGACAGCAGTTCTCAGAACAGAAGGTTCATGCCAACAAACGAGGTGAAGCGGGTGCACCAATGTCAACCTGTGCACTCGCCAGGCCCCTGCTGCACTGCACACTGACCCCCCAACTGTTCCACAAGGATTCACCTTGCAGGTGTTACTGCCAATAAAGTCTGGGGAAAAGCCCATTGTAGCCTTTGGCAACTCCCAAGCTAAAGTTCAGGTTGCTGACACTTCCCCCCAAGAGGGGATGCTGCTGTAAACCCCATACACTGGCAGTGAGGCCTGGCCTGACAGCCTGGCCAAAGGAACAGTGTCCCACCCACCCAGCCCCCTGGATTCAGGCTGCTGCTGCTGCACTGTGTGGGAAGGAAACAGCACCCAGGAACAGAGAGAACCCTGGGCCAGGCCACGAGGGCTGGCTCTTGCCTCCACCTTGTGCAAGCAGGGATGTAACAAACCCCTCGTGTTGTAATTCCCAAGAACCAAGAGGAGATGTTGACCTGAGACGTAGAAATAGATAGAACCAGAGAGAGACCACCCTCCTGCTTTAGGGCAGACAAGCTATGCAGAACTGTTTCTGTGAACTATTTATACCAGTAACTATTTCTGTAGGTACCTACAGCATTCACGACAGCTGAGCATCTGGCTGACTCAGTGGGGACTGCCATGCCTCCATCCTCTTTCTGCTCACCAGCACTGTTCCTCCCCACCCCAGCTCACAACTGCAGCCTCACTCACTCATTTGGGGCTACTGCCTTCAATACACCCACAGCTACCCCCAACTTCCAATTCTGTAGCAGCAGTAATGCAAAATTAGCACTGGATTCATTTCTGTTGTTCAGTTCCTCTGATGCCCCCAGCTTTCAGACCAAGGTGAGGGTTTGATGCATTGTTATGACAAACCTTTCAGGAGGGGAAGATAATCATGCACCACCTGGGTTACTGCAAATTCAATTTACTTTGCAGCATGCTTTATGCTGGTCTGGAGCTATTAAAGAGAGACAGTTTCCAGTTGAGGAGTGTGCAGCACTGCACAGCTAAATTGCTTTCTCAGGGTTGCCCATTGCTCTCTCCCACATCGCCCTGGGGCTGTTCGCCCCTGGAGCCTCTCTCCACCTCTGGGGTAACACACCTGGGGTCAGAGACAGCCTGCAGGAACACAACACTTGGTATTAGCTTACCTTTGTAGCACAAACTTCAGCCCAAACACACCAAACCTTTTTCTCTTACCTAGCCAGGCAGAACTGCCCCCTTGCTTCCCCCCTCACCAGATTAGGCCAGGATTAGAATTTAGGAGAATAGGATCCACAAGCAAAGAAATAGGAAGGAAACTCCCTCTTAGAGATGGGGTTTTTTCTTGTTTTTTTTTCTAATAGGGACAACTATCTTCCTTAAAATTACCTGCACTGGTTCTCCCTAAAAAAGTTTTTTTTTCAGCTTGTGGCAACCAATGCAAGTTTTTTTCAAGCTACCCTAGAAAGACAGCACCAGACAGACACAGTATCCACATGTTGCAATAGACAACCAGAAACAGGTTCTTACGAGATAAAAGACGAGAGACTAAGAAAGCAGCTCTCAAGGTAAGTCACCCCACTGGGAAGTGCTGCATCTCCGGGACATGACTGAGTTCCTACCTGGGGAGCTGCAAAGCCACCATCTCCATGCTCTGAACAGGCTGCTTTCCATCAGAATAACGGAGGCTGACCTTTCAGAAAAGAAACAATTGTAAAATTAACAGGATTACCATCTGAATCAGAGATCAAATTTGGAGAGGCCTGCTGTCTAAACAAGTTTCATTCATAGGTGTATCTATCTGTCTGCCTCAGATCCTGGTTTCCCACACAGCCCAGAAAACACATGGAACACCTACATTCACTTTTGCATAGGTATTCACCAGAGTTAAATATCTACTTACTGAAACCAAAAGTTTAAGAGCTTACCATATCTCTAATATTATTACAGGATATTTTCTTGAACAGTTAAAAGCAATCTCCATTTTTAAGAGGCCAGTTAAAAATTTGAAAATGTAATTGTGGGCTTTTATTGGTGAAACATCTGAAACAGACTTAGATCTGAAAACAAACACCTAAAGGACTAGTACTGAAGCTTGCCTGGTGATTTAGGAATTGAGCCTAGAGACTACCTTTCAGGAGGATTAGTCTCCCTCATCCACCCCCATTTTGTGTTCTAAATTCAAGGACAAAGCACCAAAATGTGTCTTTGGCAAATCCTTCAATAATCAGCAAATATTACATCCCCTTTGTCTAGGACATGCAATTCTCTGAGAAATTAAAACCTCTCTGAACAGGCACCAGCAAATATGTTCAGCTCACATTTACACTTGTTTTGTTAACACAGAACTTATAACCATTCATTGCAAGGAAAAAAAGCCAGCAGCACCAAAGAACTTGCTTGCCATTGATTACCACAGGCATTTTTATTACATTAAAGCTTTAACATTTATCAGAATACTGGGTCAGAGAAGAGAAAAAGGCAGAATAACTTAAAAAAAATAATAAAAGGCAGCCTTGCCAGGAACTATTGTTAAAAAAATACCTAACCAACAACAGAATAGGAGCTTCCTGAAATATTTAAGTGTTGTAGTATTTAAGTTATCTGCAGCAGGACACGATGAACCCTGGTAGTCTCACAAATGTTTTCAGTGTTATGGAACAGTCCTTCAAAGCAAGCATCGAAAAACATGCAAAAAAACAAGCAACCATTTATCTCTGTGTTCTCCTCTTTTCCAGAACCACGAGTTTCCAGAAAATGTCCTACTAGGACCTCTGAGATTCTCAAGACATTGCAAAGGTCAAAGACTTTCCTGTAAAAAGGCACAAACCTCTCCAGAATTTAGCTCTGCACACATGGTTATTTGTCAAATGCTGTGCCAAAACCCCAATGTTTAAATGATTATTTAAGAAGAGGTAGACTTTTCCTACTGATCATCTCTCACCAACCATCACCTAAGGGTAACAATCCAGACAACCTGATTCAAGAATTTCCCAGTAAGCTGATCATTACAGAGAGTGTTATAGAAGGATCCCCCATGCACTTGTCATGTTTATTATCCCCTCCCTAGCCTCCTGTACCTGGCTAGAGGAAATCCAAGTAGCTCAACATGACAATTTTACCTTAGTATCATCCAAAGAAAGAAGTTTCAGTGGATAAGCCAATAGTGGTAAATAAATAAAGCAATAATTACTACACTATTCATCCCCAACTCCCACACTTATTAATGGTCACAGTCCGAAAAATCTTAACTGATCATAGTTAAAAAGAAATATAGAAATATACATAAAACCAGCTGTCTTAGACAGCATTTTTATTATTAAAAATGAATACACAGAGACATAGCAGCTTTTACAATAAAGTTTTTTAAAAGGCATCAAGTTGTAAGCCAACCATTCAAAAAAGAGGCTTTGAAATGTTGTCTTGCACAGCACTTTTTGCCCGTTTGTCACCGAGGGACAGAAATCTGCAGATTCCCCACAGGACAAACAGGCCCAGTAACTGATCTAAACTTCAAGCCCTTTTTCTGAACAGTTGATCAAGCAGCACCCTCCGTAGCAGCATCTGGAGCACACTTCGGTGTTCTTTCAAGTGGCTGGTGTACTTGATCCATTTCTTTAAAATATTTTAACATTCAATAAAACTATTTCAAATAGAAAAACTTCTGTCACATGAAAGTAAGGTTTCCTTTTCAGATTCCATGAAAGCTTATGAACTTCACTGGCAGCATTTCTGTAATGGAGCAGGAGCTAAAAACCAGCAGAACAGGCACTTCAGCAAAATTGTCCATCAACAGTTCCTAAAGTCATATTGATTGCAGTCTAGAAGACAGTTTCTTACTGCTTTGTGGTGGTGTAAGGACACCAGTGGGGAAAGGTGAAGTCCTATTTTGCTCAGCCAATATGGCTTGTTTTGCTTGAGCTCTGTCCTGAAAGCACATGAAAAAAAGAAAAAGGAATCTTTACTTTGGTGTGTCTATGCAACAGACCAATATAATTCAGTGTTTTATAATCTGACAGATTGTTAATCTGGAAATGCATCTCCATATCTAACCTTCCTAACAGTAAGAGATAAATCATACAGTACACAATAGTTATTTAAAGTACAACTCCAAGAGATCAGTATTAGTTTTTGGAATCTGATGATTAGCATTAGGTGTTCATAAGATAGAAGCACTCTTGTACCTTCAAGAAAGCAAAATTCAGAAACAACTGAACAGGAAGAACTTTAACTTCTACCTACAATTCAATAACCTAAATAGAAAAAACAACCCAGATAGCTTAAACCACAATTTGTCGAACAAGACTTTGAGCCTCTGCAAGTTTCTCACACTGAAAACCACCCTTGCTCCCCTGCTTGTCAATGATCACTGTCACATAAAAGTCCCCACAAGATCAGTGTCAAATAATCTTCATTTTTCTGTTGATCAGACCAGACTGTATTAGTGGTATTTCCTAGAGAGAAAGGTCTAACACATGGTATTTGAAGTACCCCAAAGGGTGAAAAAATGCTTCTGATTTCTAGGGTAATTGTATGCTGTTTGAGATGAGAGGCTGAAGGCACAATCACCTTTTTAAACTAAATACTGAACAAGCCAGTCCCAAGACAAGTCTTTGTCTCAAGAATTTTGGATCTGGAGCACAACCTTACGCCTTTTATCATCTAAATACACTCAGTCTCAATCTGTTAATGCTTCACTTAAGTTGACTGACTGTTCTAGCCAAAGGAACAAGACCTCAGAGATTTTACAGACAGGTTTTTGCCTTCATTCTGCCCATACGTACCAGCAAATCAAAGCTGTTTATGTGCGTCTGTATATTGTGCAAATCTTCAGGAGCTATCCCGCTAAAGTGTTTGAGTTTGGAGCTTCCTACTTCCCTTAGAGCCATGGCAAACGGGACCATCCATTTCACACACTCCTCTATCTCGCAGAATTCGTAACCTGGAACACAGGACACGTGCTGATCTGTCTGAATGAAGACATGACATTTCTCAACACACAGCACTTAACTTTATAAATGCCAATACCTGAAACTTTCTGCATCAACTCAGATGAAGAGAAGTGATACAAAGCAGAAGCTGCAAGTATTCCATAGGTATATTCCAAGCAACCAATATCCAGCACACAGAGATCCAAGAGCTACAAGACAACAGATGTTTAGAAAGCCTGACACAAAAGCACTCTTCCAGGTGAAACAGCATTTGAAGGCAATCAGTCTTACCTCTGTTATTTGTACAAATATCTGCTGTGGATATTGTGGCAGCATTACCTCATAAAGCTCATTTAAATATGCAACTTGCAGGTAAATGTTTAGCCACGATACAACTGTCAGTGGATTTAAGTTCCAATTAAGAGCCTGAAAGAAGAGATATACACAAGACTTCAGTGCCAATTTAAGTTAAGTTCCTAACTTAAACCATGCAAGATGGTTTAAGAATCAGAAGCTCTAATCCCAGTTGGTTAAGGCATCATTGAAACATGCAAACCAAATACTCTCCTGTAGCTCTTCCTGCTGATAGGGTCAGGGAACAAATAATTTTGTTAATACACACACACTGGTGGGATGCTTTAGATCACTTGTTGCCTAGAGAAAACATTGGTTTCTTAATCAGTGAGAGAAACTGTGCCTCTTAGCAGCACCTAAGATTAAATGAGGAGCTCTGCTTTTAGTCTGATTATGCTATACATTTTTAAAAACTAATTCTACTTTTAAATAGTACCTTCATAATGATCAATTCCATACTGATGATTTCATCCTCTGTACAGGCTCCATCTGTAACATAGGCAAACTGGTGCAACTTTGGTGGATAAATTTCCTGAAAGATGGGAGATCAAGTATTCAATTTGTGGAATAGGCTGCAACTAGTTTCATGTGTTACTTTAACAAAAAGAAAAGAAATAAACAGAACAACCACTGCTTCAGCCTTTCAAAACAGAAAGGGGAGGTAGGATAAGGAACTACATCCCCTTTCTAAATCCTGGTATTCTCTGCCTTTAATAGACACAGATTTCTTGTTCATCATAGCCTTCAACTTTCACTTGGGATGGATCAGTACAAACCTACCTTGTTTGACTACAGCACCACTGTGACTGTATCGTAACTGACACCAAGAATTTTTTTTAAACATCCTAAAGAAAAGGCCTTTATCTCTTGCTTAAGAACAGCTTGAACAGCAGCTCTCTTAAACGACTAAGAACTTAAAAAGCACTGTGTATTCTAGTAGTTCAAATTGTTCCAGTAAATAATAGCTCAGACTATCATGCAGTAGGAACTCTACTGCAATGAAATTGCAACAAGTGGTCTCTGTATACAGCCAGCCAAAAATTCATTTAGCAACTGCAATTAAAACTTTAGGTTTATTCTAGCACTGAATTCTCTAATGAAAAAACTAGCTAACACCACAGTATCATTTTATCCACTTCTACAAAAACAGGAGTGTTAAAAAGGAAAAAAAAAGGGTCTTTTTTCTGTCTCCTGGCTGAAAAAAATCATAGCAACTAAGTCCATAAAGCTTTCCACAATGCATCCAGCATACAGTAAGTGCTGTGTGACCATTCACATTTTTATGTGTAAGTAAAGCTGGAGATACTTACCTCAAGCTTTGCTGCTATGAATAGAGAAGTGACACCAATAAGCTGCAACAGTGTTTTTACAACATCCTGTTGTGTTGCCATAAAGCGATCAAAGAAATCTTGTGCTAAATAAAAAGTTTCTCTATGAAGTTTGTAGGCTTCACAAACCTGGAGAGGCAACAGAGATTACAAAGGTCAAGAACAGTGTTAAAGAGTCAAAACTAGATGCTACATAAATATTTAAAAATAAAAAAAAAGTGTGAGATAGACATCAAATTTATACTGGCTATCTACTGCACTGCTATTGTGAAGTAACATGTTAACTAAGAGCAAGAGTTAAACAGTTTCCTTTGACACAAGATGACTGTCATTACAGTAACTTCCAAGAAAAAAAACAGATCAGAGTGAAAACCTTTTTAGGAAATGCAAGCACTCGGTTCCAACAATGTCAGAACATTAGTGCCTCGTTTTTTGCAAAGATGCATCATTCCAACACCTCAAAAGAAAAATTCTCACAAGTACTTTAAAATTAAGAACAGAGATTATGCCACCAAGTCATTCAAATAGCAAAAAAGACTCAGATACAAGAGGAGTTGTAGCACATTCTGCATGACAAAAACAGATAAAAAGGCTGTGAGAGGGATCTAATCTCAGAGCTACCACACCTCCCTTCTTACAGTGACTTTTCTAATTATTTGTTCAGCCTTTGTCTGCAGCATGACCTTAAAAACCTTACAGTGTGTTAGGGACAAATTGATTATTATCCACTATCAGTCTAAGTGAGTAATAGAATATATTATATTGTCAGTTTGCAAATCATCAGCTCAATACATCATATATTCTTTAAGTTTGGTGCCATTCATTGACAAAATTTAAGATGAAGACAAGTACCTGGAGCTAAACGTGCTCCTGAAGTGCACTCATGACAGTTATTAGTGCACTTCAACAAAAGCACACTTGAAACACTCACCAGCACAGAAAAGCTTACCTCCATTAGCCAGTCTAGAAGGATGGTTCTCATTTTGGGCTGCAGCTGAGGGTGCCTTTGCATGTAGAATTTATCCCTCACGTAAGTCTCTTCTTTGTTTATCATGTTTTTCCATACGTCGTCCCTGTTTGCCCAGCTAAGAGAGATCAATGTTTAGCCTTGGATCGTGAGACAATCGGAAGGCAGAGCAGCAGCAGCAGCCCAGCACACTCACCCTAGAGCTGGCAGCGGGGTAGCTCTGCTGGGAACAACGCTCAGATGGATAAAGCGCGAGTAATCCACACGAACGGGATCGTCGTCTTTGTCAGGAGTGGGGATCAGCATGTGGGCATTCTCATGAATGTTATTCCAGGACATCTATTAAACCAAACAGGAGATTTTACACTCTGCATTTTTAAGTACTCATTTTAGTTGAAGACAGAAAATAATCATAACTTTTGTCACGACTTCTTGCCAATGTCTTATCTCTTTGAACTGCACAGAATCACAGAATGGTAGAGGCTGGAAGGCACCTCTAGGTCATTTTGCCAACCTCCCTGCTCACACAGGGCCACCAAGAGCCAGATGCCCAGGACCATGTCCAGAAGGCTTCTGAGTATCCCCAAGGATGGAGACTCCACAACTACTTTGGGCAACTTGTGCCGTGCTTGGCTACCCTCACAGTAAAAAGTGTCCCACGCTATTCAGAGGGAACCTCTTGTGCTTCAGTTTGTGTCCATCTCCTCTTGTCTCATCACACAAAGAAGAGCTTGGCTCCATCTTCTTTACATCTTCCCTTCAAATATTTATAAACAATTGATACAAATCTCCACAGACCTCCTTCTCTCCAGGCTAAGTAGCCCCAGCTTCCCCAGCCTTTCCTTATAGGAAAGATGCTCTGGTTCCTGAATTACCTTAATGGACCTTTCTGGACTCTTTCTTGTATGCTCAAGTCTCTTTTTTGACTGGGGAGTCCAGACACAACAACACTACAGATGTGGCCTCACCTGTGCTGAGTAGAAGGGGTGTTGCTTATTTGCACAGTAGATAAAGTTTGAAACTAAAGATGAAGAACATTCACCCTGATCTCCTTTAGAAGGACTATAACTGTCTCATGGAAGGACAGCCAACGCAGAATCTCTTATTCTCATGTTGCAGTTTGTTTTTAACCAAAAATACACTTGCCCTCAGGTAAACAACAAGCAGATGGAACTCAAAGACCCAAATATGAGGTCAGGATTTCTGGTAAGGAATATGTAGACAATATGCCTGAAACCATGCTTTCATGCAAAGCATCTCAGGCAATGAACACAGCAAAATAGCTTGTAGAATTCTGTACTCATTCATTTAGCAGAGTTAAGATAAAACCCAAAGCATATTTGACCCAGTTTTCAGAATACAGCAAGTACACGTTAAGTGGTTGCTACTAAACTATCAAGCTGATAACCTCACATGCAGAATTCTGCCCTGCTCTGCAAACATCACGTGTCCAAAACTTCACCTGTCAAGTCCATTCAACTTTTATTTGGACCAGAACTTAAGTCTAGATTTGCTCTTCTACCACCTAACTCTTAAACAGAATCCTGTACATTTCACACAGTTCCCCAGGAAAACACTACTTGATTTGCAGTAGAACACAAAGCCAGCACTGTGTCATCGTGCCTGAGCAAATTAAAATTTGGCATTTCTGCTGAACACTGAAGTCAGCCATCTTGCTGTAAACTGATCAGTTCAGTAAAAGGAGAGAACTCTCTAATAAGATTTCCAGTGTGCTAAAAAAAAATTAAAAACAAGTTCAGAAGAATCATTAGGCACTATCAAGTAAAACACTGTGAAACTCTGCCTCTTGACAAAAGCTTCCAGAGCTGATTTTTGCTGTCTTTCTTACATATGACATCACTTCCCAGCAAAATGGCTCCCTCCTGCACCAGTTTCAGAAACAGAAACCACTGACTTGATGAAACAAAAACCACATGTCACAGCTCTCTCACAGCTAAGACTGCTTTGCACTTTGAGTTACTGACACACAGATCAGTCTTTTTTCTTCTTGGGAGTTCTACATGCAAATACAGCATAGCTACATACCCAGCCATGCCAGGGTTTAATTTGGGTGGGGAGGAGGCAAAAAGAGGGAATAGTGTCTTTATCTTAAAAATTACAGACTCCTTACAAACTGAAAGTTTGAATGAAAATGTCACATCAGCATTGCTTGAAGTTAATTTTTGTCCTTCCTCAAAACTAGACTTTAGTCACACTTTGTTCTCCAAACTGCACAGCAAGCCCAGCTGCCAACAGCCTTTGGAGAAGTGCTGTCTTATCAGTTAATCAGCAAACAGAAAAGCAGTAGATGATACAGTATCTATTTAAAGGTGCCTACTACACCAGCAGCTTCTGAAGGACCAGAGACTTGCTCACAAAGTTCTCCAGCAAAGCAGACGCCTCACACCACATGCAACAACTGCTAAGGATAGTTCACCGCCCTAAATTTTCTATAAGGAAATAGAAATCAAAGGTCAAGAGCCTCTTAGGTTTTTTGAGAAGAAGGGAAAACAGTTTTTGACTACATCATGTCACTTGACAAGACACTGGGGAAAAGATGTGAGCAACACCACAAGTATATAGCTTAGCTAGAGACAAGAAGGAAACTACAGCACAGAGCCTCAAAAGAAAGCAGCTTACTGGGAGGGAGACAGGATTTAATTCGTGTAGGTGAGGGAGCACCATAACTCTGGCACAGATTTTGGTTGAGGGAATGAACATATCAATCAGACTCTTGAGTCTTTAAAGCAGATTTAGCAAGACATTCAATCAAAAGTAAGAAACCCTATCAAGAAACTGCATTACCTCACACTGTAACTGTAAGGAAATAGGAGCCATCACTGAAAAAAGAAACAGTTTAAGGTGGGGAGGGTATGAGGAAACCATGAAGAACTTCCTTTGGGCTTGCACAGAGCCAATCCAAAAGTGGAGACCTGTCAGAAAGCGACAGATGTTACCCAGAATCTGTGCAGCCTAACAGAGGAAATACGACAGTCCTGGGCTTACTTCTGAGACAAACAGGAGCTGAAGCAGCACACAAGCAGAAAACCAGTGGGGAGAACTGCCTCTTCAAATCCATATGGAGCCCAGCAAGAAAGCCTGGTGACACTCACAGTAATACTCCAGATGCAGGAACAACTCATCAGGTGCAGATCTCTATCTCAGGCCTTAGAACGAGACACAGCCTGGAGAAACTGAACTAAGCACATGAGAAGGCTCATGAGGAGAAGGGGTACCAAGAGGTGGGTGCTAAGTCCATTAGAGCACCCAAGCCCATGCAGCTCCAGAGAAAACCCAGGAGTTCAGATGGGGGGCTTTTTAAAGCTCAAACATTACCAGGCCTCAGTTTCCTGCAGCATGTCACCATTCACTGATACATCAAATATTCATAGAAATTCATCTTTTTGAACGACCTTTGGGATACAGGCCAGACAGAGAACAGAGCAAGTGGTGACCACTGGGGTTATTGGTTACAGGCCAGGCAGGGCCTTCAGTGAGGAAGGAACACCTGAAAATGCAAGCTGCTGAGACACTTGTGCACCTCAATGTGAGCTAGGAGCCACCAGAACGAGCTTCCACAGAGCCAGGGCAAGGAGTGCAGCAGGAGAGGAAGAGAATGACACACAACTACATTCAAACAGCAACATCAGAGGATTTTCAGCATGGAAATCAATGGCAGGGGAACAGGCCTATTTGCCACCCTAAAAGCAGCACCTTGCACCACAGACATTGGTATCAATTCTGAGACCACAGCCTTAGTTTGCCCATCAGAAATAGTAAGACCTCTAATTCTAACGATTTTTCACTTATATGATGCATTACTTTGAGGTACTGACTTTTTCTTTGCCATCAGAAGGGAATTCCAGATTTAATAAACAGGAGAGAAAAGAGCAACTTGTTTTATTAAGTTGTTCCAATCCCCTTGGGACAGCATAGGAGCTTCTACTTCTTTTAAATAAGAGTCTAAATGTTGTCCTGACCCAGTTTAGAGCCAAGTCAGGTTCTCAACCTGGGTATAGTTTACACTCCTTTTTTGTGGGCTTTGTTTGTTGTTTTTTTAATTAAATCTTCAAAAGTTTATCTAGATTAGTCAAAGAAACTTTTTGGAAGATATTTTCAAAACACTTAGGTGGAACACTTTGACAATGCTAAAACCAGATTCTGGAAAACATCTAGTGAGGAACTGATCGAAACTACTTCCTGGGAGTTTACTCTGCCTTTACACCAGAAAACATTAGCTACTTTCATCTAAAGAAACTAACTTCTAGATTCAATTCTCCACCTTACATGGAGGTCACCATGCAATTAGTATCACAATGGCACAGATTATTCTAATCTAGCTAGATGAATTTTGTTTTACACGGAGCCTTGGAAGTGTATTCATCCACAGAAAGCAGCCAGAATTAGTATGAGAATTGCTAGCAGAATTACAGCAGTGCCAGTTCTCCAAAATCAAACACAGAATTTATGCAATATTCCGCTGTCACAGACCTGATGATATAGCCACCCTTTCATCACATAAAGGGTAACGGCATCCTAATTAAGAACTGGGGCCTTATGTTCCACAGAAGCAAACTAATGAATTGACTATGAAGATGTCATAAAGTGGGATGTGACTATGATATTTTGCCTTGTGGATAAACTAGTGTCAGTAAACAATTTATTTAATGTAGAAGTCATGTGGTATAGGCTGCAGTGGATTTATAGCTGCTTGCATTTTAGAATTGCCGTGTCTCCACAGAATAACTGTCGCCCTGGCTATCATTCCAGCCTGCTATACTGCTGCTGGAACCGTAAACATATTCTCATTAGTGGTCCATGGCAATTTATATCAGAGAATAGCTTGTGTCACACCATAGACTGAAGAGCTGCTGCTGTGCAGCCAAATGTTAGCTTTTTTAACCAGATCTGGAACAATCTGGCTACTTTGTCACAACAAAAATACCTTCTCTATGTAGGGAAAGATACATAGACAGGGTATTATTTATTGGTTATAGAATGAAAGGGTCAAACTCCACCAGCATCCTATGATTAACTTGAAAAATTCCCAAGTAAAGATTTTTGATGCCTACTGCCTAAATTATCTACGTTTTAGTTTCCCTATCATTCCTGAAGTAACACTGAACAGCTACCAGGCCAAGAGCACAAACAAGAAGACAAAATTGGAAGTCTTCATCTGCTTTCAAAGTTGAAGGTCAACATATGCAAAAGATATTTCAAGTTTCCTTCCACTGCCTTTCTGGAAGACAGTAAAATTGGGTCCCTGTTGAGACATTCTAACAATACCTTGTTATTATGCAATAAACATTCACAAGAAGGCCTTGCTCAGTTTAAACAGAATGAATCTTCTGGTGAAGGAGAAAGCTGCAGTGAAGGACAGGCAGCTCTTCCTTGTCAGAAGTGAGAAATTAGTTTAATATACTGTGCAAAAGAAAGACAGAAGGGAAGGAGAGATCCCCTCATTAAATGCTCGCCATTTGAGCCCTGCTTAATATGTTGACTGATAACTAGTGTACGCAGTTGCAACAAGCAGAGGCCATTCCAAACAATGATGCCCATCTGTTATGGTAGCACTTCAGTCTTAGAACTTCCAGCTGCCACTTCGGGTTAGATGTGCCACATTATGCACAGCCTCGCCTACCAAATGAGGACAGGCTGCACACCCTGACCATGACTTCTGCAACTCCGGCACCACCCTGAGCGTGCAGTGACAGGCTGAAGTCTCAGTGACAGTGGCTGCGCAGGTGTGTGTGTGTTCAGGGAAAAAAAAGGAGGGGAATGACCCTATTCTAGAACTCTGTTTTATTTAGTGGGATCATCTCAAGGTACAAAATCGTCATGTTTTCAATACCACGCACCAACACAGAGTCCAACAGAGATACCAAAAGCATCTCCTTTCTCAAGAACATGGAAAGCACACAAAGGGAACTAGAGGACACCACTAGAACTAGTCTTGACTTTGTAACTCAGCTCATTCTAACTGCCTTGCTAAGAAAGCTGGCAATGGTCACTATCAACCTCCACTGCAGGAGCAATGTCCACAGGTAGAGTGACTTTACAGAAATTATTCCTTTGTTCTGCAGAGAAACAAAGCCTATTTTACTATCCCATTAGCATCTAGCACACACTTCCAAGTTCTAAGCAGGAACCCCTTACTTAGTCTGTCCGATAATTACCCTTGTCAATGGGAATGGAGCTGATGCTGGAAGAAAAGGGGAAGCTTTCCTCTCTCCCAGATGACAGAGAAGTAGAGAGATGACTGCAAAGAGAACCGCCTCAAGAGACAATTCTGTCTGCATAGTTAAGTGTCTTGTGCTTTGGCCAGCAGGCTGCAGGAGTACATGTACAAGGTACATAACTATGACTGCACTTTTGCAACTCTCTAGAGAACTCAATGCAGAATAGGTCTAAAGGCCTGCCAGGTGCACCCTCGCAATCCCAAGACAGCTGAATATACTTCAGCATTAACACAATGTTTCAGACCAACACAGGCCTTGTCTCTTGCAAAAGGCTCCAAAGCTACATATATGAACTGAATTGTTTCGCACACTCCATCGCCAACCGGGGCCAACAGTCCCCCTTGCCCACTGCTATTGGCATGTGGCAGCAGCAAACCTGTTTCACCACCTTCACATTAATAAAGAGGTACTGCAAAGTAAGAGTAGGGTTAAGATTGGAAGATTTACATAAAAGGCCAATTCAATTACCTGTTTTTCACGCTGCTTTTTTCTAGCCATCTCCATTTTGGCAATTTCTTCATCAGGATCCTGTAAGAACTGCAAAAAGCGACATATAATTTCCGGAGTACAAACCGCGGGACAAGCAGCTGTTGGCCGCTGTGACACGCTCCCGGTCCCCCAGGAGCGCAGCCCCCAGCTCCCGGCCCACCGCGTGGGCCCCGCACCCCCAACAAAAGGCGGCGAGGGCGCGGGGGCCCAGCCCGGCGGCGGGGCGGGCGCTGGCCCG
>VZTA01012209.1:206319-247952 GCA_013398855.1 Mohoua ochrocephala | reverse complement strand
GTCCGCTGCGGGTGGCGGGGCCGCCGTCATGGCCTGCCCGGCCCTGCTCCGCTCACGCCTCCCTTCCCTCCCCGCAGGCCATGCAGCGGCCCGGGCTGTTCGGGCGGCTGAAGGCGGCCGTCGTCGGGATGGTGCACGTGGGAGCGCTGCCAGGTAAGCGGCGGGCGGGCGGCACGGACGGCGGGACCCAGACCCGGACCCGGACCAGGACCAGGACCCGGACCAGGTCTGGGTCGCCGGCGTCACCCCTTAGCCCGACTGCGGCTCCCCTGGAAGCCTGTCCCTTCACCGCAACGACAGGCCCCTCATGAAGCGCCATAAGTTTGGGCGCTCCCCGTTTTAGAGGTAAAAAAGGCGGGAAACAGTTCGATATAGGGACCTGGGCTGAGAAAACAAGGGTTTGGGTTTGGTGAGCTCTGTTTCAAGAAGCAAGGGTTAGGGAATTGCAGAAATGGGCGTTGGGAGAGGATGGAGGTTGGATAGAGCTCTCTCATGTCCTTAGAGGCACTGGGAAGCTCAGAACACACCAAGGATCTGTTCCAGCCTGGCCTCCTCGTCCTCCTTTCCAGGGCTTGGGGTGAGCAGAGCTGATTACGGCAGCCCACCTTCCCCTTGAGAGGCTGATGTCCAGAGCTCAGGGTGCCCCACGTTTTCCCAGAAGCAGCCCCCAGGCAATATGGCCAGCTCTCCCCGTGCTGTGAAATCAGGCTAGCTAACAAAGCTGGCAGGGCTCAGCACAGTCCCCATTTCAGACTCCCACTGCCTGACCTTACGAGCCCAAGCATCAGAAAAGACTTTGTTCTTAAGGGAAATTCATTGAACTCCAGCAAAATCCATATGTGCGTATTTCTGGCGTGAAGATCAGATACAATCGACCTTGCAGATGAAGAATAGCTTTAACTGGTTTAAAACTCCCTGTTGTTTAGCATAGGTATCGTATGCTGACCTAGAGGTCGGTCTTGCCCATAGGTTCTGTTGTCTGGAGCATCACTAAGGCAGGATAAATTATAAGTACATGAATAGCGAGCTAAGAGCAGACCTGGTGCAACAGGGGATTTATAGCAGACATTCCTCAAGTTTGTGACTTAGATTTAGGAGCTGAATGGTTACAGCAGCTCTGCCAAGTTCAGCTGAGGAAAGAGACATCACTAAGGCATGTCACAAGGAGATAGAGCAGCCTTTGAGCAAGTCTGCCCTATAGGTCCCTGTTTCAGTATGCCAATCCCCATGGATGTCCTGCCCCAAGCTGTTACTGTCCGTGGGTTTGGTTTGTGCACGCCCTGGGGTAAGCAGCGTTATTCTTGCAGGGACACCAAGAAGTTCTCTTCCATTGTCCCAGATCATTGATCAAGCTTGTCAAGAGGCAGAAGCTTACAAGGATGCTGGAGTTGTAAGTTTTGGTTTCCTTCTTCCCATGATTGCCATGACACAAAGCCACTTCTGCATAGCCAGAATTTTAAATTGAGTCTATAATTCATCAAAAGCATCTTAAACTGCAGTGTTTAGAGAGATGCTTAAATCTATGTCTTTTATTTCAACATAGGAAGTAGGCCTTTTTAGATTACAAAAAACCCCTCTAAGGTAAGTATCACCTGCACCCAAAACAGTTGAAAAAGCTTAGATTCAAATTGTACGATTCCAGTTGTTTGAGTTGGATGAATCAAGTCAATTTAAAGAGTTAAAAAAAAAAAAAGTGGCCTGAAACATGGGCTGTTGCTGGCATTCGAGGTCTCTGGCTGTAGAATGCTTCATCAATCCACTCTGACAGGCAACTGTATTTTTAGCTCTGTACAAGACTCTGGTTTCCTGAGGTCATGGAGGAGTGCCATGTGCACAGCTGATACACTGCATGCATACCTCAGGAATGGGGAGGGTGCAGGATCACCCCACAGCTGTGTTTGTAACAAAACTGCACAGATAATTCAGGATCTAAAAAAAAAAGGCTTAGGCCCTTTTCTGCCCTCGCTAAGCCTCTCTCCAGGCCCCTGGCAGCAAACATGCCTGCTTTGCACGTCCAGAAGAGCAGGCCCAAAAGGCCAGTCTCAGCCAGAGGCAAGAGGAGACTGCTGACAGAATTGCTGTTGGACCTAAAGTGGTGTAGTAATCTCCATAGGTCAGTAGATTTTAACAGGGTGGATGTCCTTTTGAAAGGTCAGATATGTTTTAAACATTTCATTACACCTTGTCTTGGGGTGTTGATGTGCTATGTCTTTGACCTGCCCACAGCATTATGAACATTTTCTGGTGGTGTACTAATGTCCAAGGTTTGAAAATGTCTTCAGTGTACAAGCAGTCACTGCTCTGAGCTGCTGTTTTCAGAAAAAACTTTATTAACAAACCAGTTGAAACATTTTTAATCTATAAATTAGAATGATACTTTACAGACAGAACAAAATTGAATACAGGAGCTTCGTTTAAAGAATAGAAGACCAAAGTCAAAATGCAAGACAAGTCCCACAAGGTAGGTTATGGGCAGAGCACTGCTAAGGCTAAATTAGGAAAGAATGCTGAGAAGAGAATCATTGAAAGGATAAACAGCATTGGGGTAAAATGATGGTAGCCTGGTGGGCTTCAGTGCCCGTGAACCAGATGAACATGTGTGAGATGTCCCCCCAGTTAGAATAGTCTCTAAGTGCAAGTTGAACAGAACGAGGACGTTTTCTTCCTTTTCATGCCTCTTGAAGAGCAGGTGTGCAATAGCTCTGCATTCTGCACTGTGCCTTTACATTTTGTTGTTACAGTATCACCGTGAGGTATAACGTGATTCCATCTACATCGGAAGAGTGGCAAATACTAACCTCTGCCTTCCTGTGCCAGAGGAAGTGCTTGCACAAGTAATCTATAACTCATAAAGCCATTGCTCCACATTCCAGTGCCTGTTTGCCCCTTTCCCTACGTAATGATTACACACTGAAACCTTCAGCAGCAGGGGGAAGACACCAGATATTCCCAAAGGTGAGGGAAGGTACAGAAGCAGTTACTTTCACTGCTGGCATGCACAAGGCTGGAGCACCTTTGAGACAAGCTCTAAAATCAGTACTTAATACAAAGGTTTAATTTAGCTTTTATGCCTTGTCTTTTCAACAGTTGTACTGAATTCTGCAGTTCCAAGTCTAACTGGTTTGCCTTTTCTGCAAGTGCATTGCAGTCTCTGAACTTGAATATATCTTTAAACCTACCAGTCAGGTAGACAGGCGAGGTGAATGCAGTCATTTCTCTACACATCTGGGCAAATTCAGGGCTTATAGTTATAATTAGTCTGTTTTCCTATAGAAGTCACAAGAACATCAATATGCCTCCACACCAGTCTTCATTCTAAAGGTCTGCACAGAACAGTGTCAGAGCAATATAGCAAACAAATCCTTTATTAAGGCCATAAGTCTCAGAGATCATCAGGAGAGCCTCCATAAATATCAATAGGGTTACCTAACACTTTCTGCAATTCTTAGGTTTTTTGTGGTACTTTAAGAGAAATGCAAGTTTTCATGATAGGTGCTTCAGGAGCTTCCCAGCTTTTACACAGAGACCACCACTCTGCCAAGCTATCCAGCTTCTGGAATGGGAATATATTTGGGTTTCTTGCTCAATATTCCAAAGGAACTGTTAAGCTGTTCGTTTTTCTTGTGGAAGAAGAGCTAGAGAAAGGGTTTTTTTTCCCCAGGGATGTTTGTGCTGACAGTGTTTCCAAATGCTGCCTACAGTAGCCCTTGAGAAGATACGTAACCATTTGCTGCTATTTAGATGTTTACATATTGTTTCAAATTGCTCAAATTGGTGTTAACATTTAAAAATAAAGTATATGGTCTTGCTCACTCCATCTGTGTTGCACTTGGAAGTAAATCCTGGTATATTCAGAGTAAGGTGACTTGTCTGGCACATTCTCAGCTTCACATAATAAATATGAAAGATTTGTGATATTAGAGCACAGTAATGAAAACAAGTGAGTGCTCAGTTAGGAAGCCATCTGTGCTCAAAACGTATATGCTTTGTACTTGTGTGCTGCTAAACAATGAAATTCCCTAGACAAGATTTTATAAGCAGCAGGCTATGAGGCATTATAATCCCTCCAATTTGTACCTGCTTTTCTTTAAGAAAGAGGCAAAATATATATCTATGCTCAGGTTAACTTGTATTCATTCCATTCAGCCTGGCTGACATTTGTTTTGTAGCTGGAAAATAGAGCACAAGTTCCTGCTTGACTGTTAGTTACTGTTCCTAACTGTAGCTACTGGAGTAGCTGACATTAAAAACAGTTGCTAGGGTATGTTTTACATCCATGTTTTTAAAAAATAAAAAGTGTTAAGCCTATTGCTCTTATAACTGCAGTGATAACTGGAATTCACAACGCTTAGAATTTAATAACAGTGGAGACAGAATAAAGTAGTACCTCTGCATAGAAACAGGTAGGTAGCTTTCACTTAGATTACAGAGGTTACCATTTCAAATCTCAGCTGTATTACAGGAAAATAAAATAGCAGACAGACCTGCCCACAGCTACCTCCTATGGCACGTGCAGGAGAACGTGAGATAGCAGCTTACTTCTATTAAGGCAGTGCTCTCCTGCTCTGGAGGTGAGTTTTTAACGAAATTGCTAAGAGCTGTGCTTACAAACAGCAATTAAATGCTCTGCAAAGGCACCTGATTTCCTTTATAAAGGGCACATGGCTGGGGTGGGGGCAAATGCTGTAATTGCCTTGGTACACACCTGAGCCTATCTAATAATAGGGATGGTAGAAACCCTGCCTCTTTTCTGGAGGAAGGAGTAGAGTTGGTGAGCTCACAGAGGTTTGTGCTGGGGTGCACGTGTTTGTAGGTAAAGCCTTTCTCTGGGGAGAAACACTGGGGTTAAAGCTGCCCTGGGAAAAAGTTGTGTTAGGTATATGCTGAGTTCAAACTTGTGCAGTTGTTACATCAGTTGTGGTTTACAGTGTTATTACTTTTTTTGAGGCTTTTCTGCTGTGATGTGTGTGCGGCTGAAGTGTTTTAAGAGGTTATTTCTGTAAGTGGAATACAGCTAAGGAAATGATTTTTTTATATAGTTAGAGAGCTATTTAAATGACCTATTTTTCAGTAGCTAACTGTGCTACAAAGGGCACTTCACATGTGTAGCACTTCAGAAGTCATTCAAAGTAAAAAGGAAATATATTGTTTGAAAATTACTTATAATAAGGCTATTATATATAAGCAACACTTAAATTATCTTAATATTCAATGGAAAAGGAGCACAGAAGGTACTTGCAAGAGTTTTATCTCATACTGGCTACATAAATTCTGCTTTGGAGGATATAATGCAGAAGCTGCTTCCATAGACTTCTAAACTATAAGCTTAGGTTCCAAGAACTTTAATTTAGCATAACTGTTTTCTTTCCCCCATTTTAATTAGCTGTCTGATAGTACTGACGTTTGTTTCATATACATATCAATTCAGTAAACACAGAAATCTGTGGTGTTATATTTTTATATAAAATATGAAAGAAAGCTTTGACTTAATGCATCTGTAATTCAGCTTTCTGTATTGCAGAACATATGTTGTTCTTTTTTTAATTAAACAAAGCATAATATGCAAAAGAACAGTTGGATGGTACCAAAAGAATAACACATTATTAAAGTTCTACCAAAAATATTCACTGTAACTGTGGACCTTGAGGCCATAGGAAGAGGCAGTTGCTGGAAAGTGAATACAGTAAATTTAAAGTAGGAGAGAGAACTGTTGCAATCCTCCCATATGCCTGCATTTGGAACTGGAATTCAATCAGACACTTTTTATGCGTAGTACTATGGCTAGGGGTTTTTATAATTTATTAAATGAATTAATTCATTAATGTATCTAATGGAATAATTTGCTTTATGCAAATCCTGAACTGTCAAAGTAGTACCAAGTTGTGAAAAGCTCAATTTCACTGTGGAATTTCTGTGGAATTCTGCCAGCCCATTCTCTTGCCTTTTTTTTTTTTTGGCTACTAGCATGGCTCTTTAGGAGCTGAGCATCTGAAGCCCCATTCCCAGTTGCCTTTTTTCCTGTTGAGGTTGATTCTCGACTGCCTGGAAGCCTGGGAATTCAGTTTTGCAGATCCTTGTTCCTGGCCTTTATGATAAGCTTGGAGCTTCCCTGATACCCAGATTTTGGTGAGGTCTGCCAAGTAGAGCATTTCCGAGCCAAGGGCTTCCAGGCTTTTTGGCCTTAAGGAATTACCTGGTTTTGATGGCTCATTGCATTTTTTTTTTGAATTTGTTTTGTTAAAGTATTATAGTTCTACATTAGTCCTTTTGCCACATGCAACTACTGATCAACTTTGCATCATTGCTTAGCCTGACCTAATGTATTTATGTGTGTAGAGAGCAAGAGGCTACAGGGCTTCTCTTTCTGTTGGTACCACAGAGGATTCAGTAGCTGTGCCTCAGATACAAGACCATTTGGTCAGTTCAGGTTTGTTGGAACAGCCCTGACCTCATTCCAGAAAAACTGACTAGAAATTAGTGAATTTTTTTTCCCCCCTGCCCATTTCTGAAAATGCTGTGGGTTTTCTTAGGACAGGTTGTCATCTTTGCCATATGGCTACCTCCCATCACAGGTACAGAAGTGTGGATGTTACACATTGAATTGGACACAGAAACAAAGTCAGGCACAGATGTTTTGGTTGGTTGTCATACCTGGTTTCCTTTGCCTAATTCAGGTTTTCCTGGACTGGAATTACGTAATTAAATATGTTGGTGAATGGCACCACATAGTGCAGAGGTCTGATGTGGAGTGTCATCGTATCAGGTCACCTTTCACATTAACGGGTTGTGTCCCTTTGCTTTTTAGGTAGCATGTATTTTGTGTATTTAAGTGCTCAGCTGTAAGTAATTTGGGAAAGGCAGCTGTGCCCTGGTGCATTGAATGTTTGCAGGTTGTGTGCTTGGACTGACCGTGTTGCTCCACTGGATTATTTCCTTCTCGCTTTTCCCCACCCTCTGTGTTGGGTGCTCATTTATGATGCCTGTGCCTGTAATTCAGCCATTAAATTCTGACTGCATTCTATATACTGCCTTACCTTTTACTGCCAGAAGGGCTTCCACACTACAACAAAGATTAGAGAAGTGTTACATGTAAAAGATTTTTTAAAAGGAAACTTTTTTTTTGTTTCCCCTTCCTGATTCTCTATGTTATTAATAACCAAGCTGCTATGTTTAATCTCTACTTGTATTTTTTCCCAAAAAATGTTCCTTCTATTCTTGTTCAGTTACAATATCTGTGAAAGGTAAAGCTCTCATTTTAAAGGATTAAGATGTGTGATAAAACTCCAGAGAGAGCAGAATTCATTTGCTGTATACACAGTTAGTTTGTCTATTAAACTTTTTGCTTTTTTAGAATTAAGCTGGTGAGAAATATCTGGTTTCTTTTCATCTTCTCACTGCAAATACAAAATATCAGGCATGGAATATCTTTCAAGGCTCTACTTTTAGTCTTGTTATTAATCCTTGACAAAATTATATATGATCTGCAGTTGTTGAAAACTTTTTGGTATATTGTATACAGTGATTGGAAAATTACGTGATATCAGGCAATGTACAAATTGTATCAGCAGAGTATTTTACCATCACTCCATTGTTTGCTAAGAGTATGTCCATGTGGATGGAGACGTATAATAGACAGTAAATAGCAATATCTTCCTTCCAGTGATTCTGAATTTCAAATGGGAGAAATATCAGTAGTTAATATTATGGCTTTTGGCACAATAATAGTCAAACAAAAAATTCCTTTATTTATCCAAAATAACACTTATTTTCTGACATTAATTGAGTTGAAAATTGCCCTGATTATCTCAGAGTCCTCTGTTATCCAAACTTACTCAATATCCTGTATTCCCCTTGGATAATTGAAGTTTGACTTTACACTATTTTTAATGAGGTATAAGATTTAACTCATTTGCCTGTAGTTCACATTTTAGGATGGATCAAAGGAATCCAAATTGATGAATGTATAATTAAAATCATATTTATTTCTCTTCATGATTTCCCTGCGAATACCATGCTGTCGATGAAAGCACTTTTATAAGTGCTCGTGTGCATCAAATGCATCCACACAACTCGCTGCAGGTAATCCTTCCTTTGAAGGAAAACCTTTACACTTGTGCGTCGTAATACACAATAGCATAATGGTAAACTAGCTGTGTTTTTAAGCTCCCTTTTGCACGGTGCAGTGATATTTTTTTGTGATTCTCTCCCTAGGATGGGTTGATAGTGGAGAACATGCACGACGTGCCGTACACGGCGTGCCCCGGCCCGGAGGTCACCGCGGCCATGGCGGTGCTCGGTGCTGCCGTGAGACAGAGCTGTACCCGTGTCCCGCTGGGGGTCCAGGTGCTGTGTGCTGCCAACCAGCAGGCAATAGCCACTGCTCTGGCTGCAGGTAATGGAGAGGGCTCCTCACTCACTCCTGCTGTTGCTGTGGCCTTTGCTCTCCACAAACTGCACCTTGTGCTGACATAGATACCACGAAAAGCGAGATATGAAAAGCTCACCGTGCCCTAAAAAAGCAGCAGTTAGATTTTGGGAAAGATGCCTGCTTGATTGGAATAGATGGTGCTTGTGCACTGCGTCAGTTGGAGGCTGCTAAAAGTCCCAAGGCTGCCGCCGCAGCTTCCTAGGTGAAACCTGTCTAAATATAATGATTAGTTTAAATCTGCTCATGTCTAAAAGCCACCTTTGGTGTAACTCTTACTTATTTCACTTATATTATATGTGAGGATCAATTTAACCCATGGTGGTTAAGCATCCTGTTTCAGCATCTAATTATATGTTGTTGCTGTTACCCATTAAAACTAAGTTTTCGTTGTCTTTTTTTAATGAATGAGTAGAATGAAGCTTTTTATATAATAACAAAAATTGAGTGTACAGATAGCCAAAGTACTTAAAATTAAATTGCATTTGGGGGAATTAAATATAAATTAATCTATCTTTATTGCATGAATCCTAGACTTGCTAAGCTTCCTGCTCCTACTGTTTGCTGAAGCAATTTTAGCTTTTCATATGTAACCCTCCACGATGTAAAGATGAAGGCTGGCTTAATATGGAAAGCCTGTACTTCCTAAATTCATAAATTGAGGGTTAACGCATGTTTTTGCCCAAATTGACTGTCATTATGGTAAGGCTGCACATTTTTGCATGTACAAATTTTATAGAACCAGGCAGGAGATGCTGGTGTTAACTGGAAGCCATACTTCAGGTAAATTCATGTAGGCTAACTGATCTGCAGTGGCAGTTTTAATTATGCTGAATATGTTCTAAAAGCTTTAAATTCTTGTTAATAGATGTGTTTTCAGCTGAGATTTGTTTCGTGAGCTTTAAAGTCAGATGTTGCCATTTTCAAAGTATCTAGCCACTTGACAAATTGAGAAAACTTAATTTTTATTGCTGCATTGGAACTTATATGAAAACCTCAAATAAAAATGGTAACAGAATCCAGTTTTAGTTTTTAGCTGTTGCTGCATGTGGGACATTTGAGGTACATAGGTATTTGGAAAAATAGCACATACCCTATTTTTAAAAGCAATCCTTTGAGGAGAAAAAAATTATCACTAAATAAGAGATATAGTCTGGGAACAACGTACTTCTCTTCTTTGCAATTATTAATGAAGGGGAGAATTCCTGGAGGACTTGGTTTTTGCTCAGCTCTACTGCTGTTCTGCACTATTTCCTCTGTAGCTGGAGAACACCGACCAGGAAGGGCCTGAGTTTAATGCATTTCATTGCACTTCTCTAAAAATGATTGTCTCAAGTTCACTGAACAGGAAAGCAAAAATCACTTCAAGCAAAACTGTAGTAAAGTGGGTACTACTTTGTAGGTAGCAAATCTTTGAATAGTTTTTCTGTAGCAACTTAGTAGTGACTTTAATATCAATATAATTTTAACAGGTGGTTATTAATAAAGCAAGTCCTGTATGCTTTCACTACAAAAATAACTTGCTGAAGGTGTTTTAGCTAAAAACCATATGTAGCATCTTCTGCCTACTATACAGTCACTTCATTTTCCCTGTGGAAATCCCTGTCTTTGGTAGGAGTAACTGTTCTGAAGAGAACCACACAGGGAATTTATAGCTGGTCTCCGGGAGAAGGTAATGATTTTATTTTGTAAAGAGTGGGGTGAAGTCTGCAGGTCTACAGTGTGCCTAGGAGCTCAGCTAGCTTGAGCAAGGACTGTAGGATCCTGTGCCTGGGTGAGCCTGGGTCACTCATCATGAATCAGGGCTCGATTTTTAAGTTTATCTTCTCTCATCTCATAAATTTAGAAAAAAATGGTTCAGTTGGAAGGGACTTTAAATAGTCATCTAGTCCAACTGCCATCTCTACCTGAAGCTGCCCTTTTTCCTTTAAGAATCAAGTTACTGAAATTCCAGTTCTGAATTAGTCTTCATCAGTGACGATGACACAGTTGATAGCTGACAAATGAGGCTTCATATCAGGAGATATCCCAGATCTCTCCGTGTCTTTTGTAAATCCAGCTTTGCTGTCTGAGCCCATTCCTTTCTCTCCCCCACCAGCAGAGTGGGAATTCACTTGCTGTCATCCATGATTCTGTTTAGGGTGAGACAGAATTAGACAGAGTTGTAGGCTGTGGGTTTTGCTATCCTTTTTAACTGCCACCATATTAACACAGTGGTGAGGGGGGAGGCAGCTCAGCTGAGAACTGCAGCAGAGTGCCCATGCCTTGGGAGCACCCACAGGTGCTGTGGAACAAGGCAGGGAGTGCTGCTGGAGACCCTTCTCCTGGGCCTGCAGTCTGTGCTGAGCATGGGAGGAGCTGCTGCATGACAGTGTCCCGAGAAGTATTTTTGCAGCACAGACACACTGTGCCTCCAGCGTCAACAGCAGGCAAAGTCAGTGCTCCTCTAAAAGTTCTGTTTATTAGTTTTCATTGTAAATTCCCTGTTCTTGTTTTCCAGTGAGACTACAAAGTGTGTTGTTCCCATCTAAGTCAGAAATGGGACTGCCTATTAACTGTTCAACGGCTATTACTTTTTAACTTGCCAAATGTGAAAGTAAGCAGTAGTATCATTCTCACAATTTTATGAGCATAAAAATGAATTCATTAGCAGAATCTGATTATGGGTTCATAAAACAGAAGGGTAATGATATGGTGCCTGCACCTATTACACTTGGTTAAAAATTGTATTTTCATGGCCTCCAAAAACCCAGACAGGGAGTGCAGCCTTGTTAAGCTGAGTACAATCCAATGTTTAGCAGAAAGTCTTATATTACTGAACTAAGGAAACACAAACCAAGCATCAACAAACAATGTGCAAGCAGTGACTTCAATAAATGAAATTACTCGATGAATAGGCCCTGTCCCAAGTTAAACCTTGATTGCTGTGGAAGTGTAACATGTCTCTAGGCTCATCCATAGTCTTATGATTAGAGAAATAATTATTCCTATTCAACTCTGAATTGTGCTGTAAGCTTGGGTGATTTAAATAGAAGCTGTAGCTTTTGTTCCTAGATGTAGAAATGTCGGTGTAGCTGTTTGCAGTGTGTTTATCACCCGGTGTCTACAAGCACCTGCAATGGTACTTGTGGCACACTCTTGTCTTTGGATCCTGAGAATACTCCATGCTTTGCACCCGCTAATCTCAAGGCACAGGACAGCTTGCATTTGATTTGGCATCCATCTGTGATGTTTCTTGTTAGCTGGAGTCTGTGTTGCTAAGCAATACAGGCTCTTCTCTATCAGGCGTAAGCTTCTGTTTCTGCAACTTCAGGGCTTTTGGAATGAAACTGAAATTTTAAAATAAACAGACACCTTGTCATTTGGCAAATAAATTTTCAAGATCATTTATGTTTATAGTTGGAATGTGCTAAGGTGATGCCTCTGTTGCCTAATCAGTGCTCTGGTGGGTGGGATTGCATTCTTGATGACTGTTTCCACATGCATTGCTTTCCTTTGTATGATGTCAGCTCTAATTAAATGTGCATCTGACTCCAAAGCTGGAGCAGTAGCAGAGCTTCAGAAGCGCTTGGAAGACACCTCCAAAGCAAACTGGCAGAACAGCAAAACTGCACAAGATGAGTGCAGAGCTTTTACACAGATGTGTAGAAGAGGCACGTTTTAAGTGACAGGTTCAAGGCTATGAAAGACAGGAGAGAAATGGGGAGTGCAATAAGGGAGTCAGAATTCCATCTTGTGCCTCACAGCCGTGGGCTTATTGCACTGTGGTCCACGGCTTCAGTCCTACAACAGGTATTTCAAGGCTGTGGAGGGGGTCCCTGAATGTCAGTGAATGACCCACGTGAAGTAATTACAATTAATAATCTTCCTTTTCAGTATCCATCCCACAAAACCTTCCTAGTGCGAAAACTTAGTGATTATGGTGGAAGCCATGTTACTAAGGCATGGCAGAATTGATGGTTGGAGTAGGATGGAAAATGTTTGACTCTTCCTAAGCCTTTGGCACAGCTCTAGAAGCGATTTGTTGATGTGGTGCTATGTAGGAAACACACACCGCGTTCAGATTGAGTCACGTGGGTTGCATATAACATGTTTCAGGCTGTGTTTGCTTGCCTGATTTCCTAAAGAAAGGTGACAATGCTGTTCCTCTGTGTCTGTAGCCTTGATGCTTTTGACCTGATGGCCAACTTGAGGCATGTTTAACAGGGGAATAGATGTCAGAAAAGCAGTAATGCAATGAAAGAGTTTCTGGATAGAGGGAAGAGATGCAAGTTAATGACCCTTTTTGGAGAGCAAGCACATCATTAGGATCAAGGAGCTGTGTTTTGCCCCACCTGCTTCTCTCTCTGGCTCATCGTGGCAGGAGGCAGGGTGGGGTGTGCAGCTGCCTCTTCTGAGCCACACAGGAACAAACCCAGGGGCTGAGAGAGAGAAGGGGACCAGGGGATGGGGGAAAACTGGGGGGGGTCAGTGGGAGAGATGGGAGCTGAAAGCAGTGAGATGGAAAGAAGTCAGAGAGAATAGGGGTGAAAATAAAGAATGTAAAACTTAAATATGTGGAAAAGTGAGGCTGGTTAGTCCTAGAGCACATGACAATTTGTGTTGGGATCAAATAGGAAGGGCAGTAAGGTGGATTTTCATTTGGTTTTAATGTTTTTCTTTTCCAGTTCTCAGTTTTAGCTAAAATGTTGCTTTTGACTGTTTTCAGGTCTTGATTTTATCCGTGCTGAAGGGTTTGTGTTTTCTCATGTGGCTGATGAAGGGATTATAAATGCCTGTGCAGGTGACCTGCTACGATACAGAAAACACATTGGAGCAGAGAACATTCAGATTTTTGCTGATATTAAAAAGAAACATAGGTAAATACAAGCAAAATTCCATGTAAATATGAATGAAATCACGATCTTATCTTTGTCTCCATTTTCTGATCTTTTTTTAATGCCAATTTTCTTTCAGGACAGTTAATCATGTAGGAAGAAGTTTATTATTTACGCATGGACTTGCAGTGCTATAAAGGGATACATTTAAAAATAAAGTTGCAGCTGTAAGTTGCAGGTTGCTGTATCTGTGAAGTTTGTAGTTGTTTAACCTTCGGGTTTTAAAAATGCCAGCTATAAAAGCCTTGCATCTTGTATTGAGATGATGTAGGGGTGTGTGTATGTCTGTTATGTTTAAAGAAGTTTTGTTTCTGAAAGTTAGGCACCTAAGGTTATTTTTTAGTTATGTAGGCAGTTGCCATATAAAAGCATCCAAGTGATAATATTTTGGCATTTTAAAAAGCTCTTCTCTTTCTTCTCCTTCCTGCCAATAATACTGATTCCTGCTACTTAAATCAGTGCTGTCTATGTAAGGGTTATGTTCTGTGATTATCAAACAGAAGGAACTTATGACAGATAAATCCAGTTTCTTTTCTGCTGATACTTTGTCTTACCTGTCACATGGTACTTTCAGCTGTTTACATGTCATTCTTTGGGTTTGTTTTTTTTTTTCCCTCCCAGAAAAACTACTCAAGTGCTATGTATTATACATGCTAAATAACCTAATTAAAATGTTTGTGTGTAGTATGTGAGCAATCATGAGAATAATCAAGTTTGGAAAATCTTAAATATGTAATAAGCAGGTAATAAATTTCAAAAGAGAACGGAAACAATGCAGCGTGGTGGTCAAATGAAGCTTTTCAGGTCCTTTCAGAACAGTTTCTTTCTGATGATTTTTTAATGTATGTATATAAATATATACATATAAATAAAAATACATTGCATTAGATTTTCTGTAAAAGAAATTGCATCACGTCATTCTTTTTCTTAGTCTTGACAATTGATGAATTGACATTTGGATTATACTTCCCATTTTTCAAAGTGTTTGCCTTTTAAGAAAGGAAAAGAGGTTTTTATTTCAGGCAGAAGAAAAAGCTCAGAAGGAAATGCTGAAGGACTTGTTAGTTGAGCTTTTTAATGTAGAAAAATACACCTGCCACTGAGAGCTGCTATGCTCCTGTTCTTTAAATGAGGAGAAACTGCTCTTGTGCCATCACCACTCAGCAGTGCAACATGTTGGCCATAGCTGTTGCTTTCTGTTTAAATACAGAAACAACAGTGTTGGATGTTCAACCAGCAATGGCTGGAATTCTTTCCAAGTTTGGGACCACATAAATTAATGACTGCTGTTGGGATAGGTTTCAGACAAAGTGTGTCACCCATACATCAAAGCCTGCTGTTGAACAGCTGGGATGCAGGTGTAATTGATGTTTGTAATTGCTGCGTAAGATGATTCCTGTGGTTATATCATAGGTATTAACTATACTTTCTGTTAGTTGGACTTGTGGAGGTTGTTGATTCTGTCCTAGGCAACAGGATCTGATTTATGAATGAGGGCACATCCACAACTCCCACTTGAAGTCAGAGAGCTCTGTGTGCTCAACACTTCTGAAACACAGGTGCTCGACATGTAAGCAGCTGTCTCAATTGACACTTGGTGGTTCACACTTAGCGCTCACTCTCTAGAGGCAGGAGGCCCGGAGCGATAACCAATCAATTCGGGCACTCTGAGAAGGGAAAGGTTGGCTCTAACTCTTGCTCGGGTTGGGATGTTCCCTGCCAGTGCAAAGCAGGACCCTGGTAAAGCAGCCCCTGGGGGTTCTGCCGGCGGGAGGGCGGGGAAGCGGGGTGTGGGTCCCGCGGGGTGTGGGTCCCCCGAGGTGTGGGTCTCACAGGGTGTGGGTCCCAGTGTGTGACCAGCTGTGTTCCCGCAGTGCTCACGCCCTGACGGCCGATGTCAGCGTGGCCCAGACCGCGGCCGCTGCCCAGTTCTTCCTGGCCGATGGCGTGGTGCTGACCGGCTCGGCCACCGGACAGCCTGCGGACCCCCGGCAGCTGCGAGGTGAGGGCTGGGATACCCAGCCTGGGCAGAAGGGAGGGGGGAGAAAAGATGAAAGACAAGAAACTCTCACTGTAATGTTTGGTTTGATCAGAACTACTATATTTGAGGTGTTAGATGGGCTGCATTATATTTCTATACAACAGTTTGGCAGGATGAAAATTACAATTATTCCAAGCTTTTATAACACTGAATGATGTTGAGGCTTAAAGAAAATACTGTTTCATCTCTAAAAAGCCCTAATAAAAGAAAAAGCTACTTTATAGCCCTAGAAAACTAACTATACTAAAACTAACCATATTTAACTAACCAACCATAAATCTTTCCCTTGAAAAGTTCAGTGTTTTTATCTTTCACAATGAAAATGGAATTCCTGCAAGAAGAGGGGCGTTTTGATAAGGCAACATTCCAAACGTTCATACCAGGGAAAGTACTGTTTGGAAGATTTTCAGAAAGAATACAAGTTCATTGCTAGACAGGAAGATATTAATATCAAAATAATTTTAAAATAGTGTGGACTTTTTATCAAGGGAGACTCATTTGACCTTTGAGTTCTGACCTTTGAAAAAGTGCTATGATTCTTGATATTTTTATAATTGGCATAAGTTTGGGCTGTGTTCATGAAACTGTATTGCTCCCATGTTAGAATTTAAGTTCTGTCATGGGGACATTTAATTTTCATCACTAATTTTAATTTAGATCAATGGCTTGAATTTGAATGTCTCACTATATAAAACAGAATGTGCATTTTTTTTAGGTTTTCCTTTACCTGACACGCTGTAACTTGGCATAATTTGAAGTTCCAGTGCACTGTATTGTATTCCAGTAAAGTCATCGGATCAGCATGAACAACATACTTTACTTGCCAGAGATAACCTGGACCTCAAACATCTTTTGAAACAATGTGAAATCATTCCGTGTTTTCAGGGCTTTATGTGTATCACACATGCTTAAGAACATTTAAAATGAATGCTGAACTTGTCAAAATGGTTCTTATTTCATACATATTAAACTTTTTTGCTAAAAACCAGATTATGAATTGCTATGCCTCAGTCACCAATGTTAAAAAGAAAATGATGGCTTGGTGTGAACCCTGAGCCTCTTGAGTTAGCTGGGTCTTTTGGCACAGTAAATTAGAAATGATAAATGGAACAGGTGATACTGGAAGCTAAGCCTGCTTTAGAGACTGCAAAATTTTGTTAATCTAGAGATCCAGCCCTGTTTGTACTTAATGCCTCCACTGTTATTAATGCAGATTAAGTAATTTTTTTAGAAGATTTGATAAGTCTTTGGGCAAAATCCTAGGTTAAATTCTGCTCTCATGTATGCACATGCAATCTCCATTGATTTCCTTCATCAGAGAGCAAAACCTGACCTGTAGGCCCAGAGGTTTTTTTTTTGTCACAGGACCCCAACCAGACAGAACCAGAGCTTCTGCTTTTCTTTCATGTGAACAAACATGTCAGTCTCTGTCTCTTTCTCTTTCTGGGTCCAAAGAACAAAATGAATCAGAGTTGGCAGCTGTAATGAAGTACACATTAATTCTGTGTTTGGATTTGTGTTATGAAAGCAAGAGTGTGCAGATCATGGGTTTATTGTAGTTAGATCACAGCATTTTGGATGTTAGCAGGCCCTCTCATGAGAAAGGTGTCTTAATACAGTTAAGAGAAGAACTTAAAAATCAATATTCCATAGTATAAGGAAATGACAAATTAGGCATGTCTGTGTCAGGAGATTCTTAAAAGGAATCAGATCTACAGTCTACAAAGTTGGTGTTGATGTGAGTGAGATTTTGCATTTCAGGAATTGATGCAGCCCTGGCAGTGCCGTATTACGGTGATACAATTGGGCACCTTTCATCACACTGCAAAGCAGCTCTTGAAAGCAGAGCCGAGAGACAGATGAGATTTTTGTCTTGTCTCTTTTTCAGCTTTGTTGTGCAGTAATAACTAACCGGTTTTGCCTTTGTGTCTTTGTGTAGAATTGATTGATTTGTGACGGGCTGTGGGAAGTGTTTCCCTGTCAAGCCGGAGATCTGCGTTCAGTCAGGTTTTGTTTGCAGTTTGTGTCGCTGCCTTTCCTAGGCTGGCAGGCTCTGCTCCAGGGCTGCCTGGGCACTCCGGGGCACCAGAGGTCGATGGAGTACGAGGTCTGAAAAATCAGGCTTCAGGTCGTTAAGGAACAAGAATTATAGCTGAACATTTTGAATTGCACTTCATTAATAAACCATCTTTTCATTTAAGAGGTTACAGAAGTTCCAGTTTGCTGCCTTGTGGGATGTTCTTTGGTTGGATGTGTGAACCCATCAGGTTTTTTCTTTGGCTATAACTGCTGAAATACCTGCTTTGCATTCAGTTTGTATTTTGAGTGACCAAAGCTTTGCATAATGACTGCTCGGTTATCTCTTTGAGCAAAACAAAGTGTCTCAGCTGAGTAACCAGTGGAAAACAGCTGGCTGTGACTGTCACCTCCTTAATTACTGTTCATAAAAGGGGCCTCAAGACTGACTCACCCTCTCATCTTTTGATGGTCAAAATAGAGGCCGCTGCCTTTGCGGTACCCTCAGAGATAGAAAAAGTACTGATCACTCACATCTCCTGGTTAAGCCCTAAATTTAATGACAGAGAAAAAAGTCCTTTGAATTAAAAACCTAAAATGTGTTAGAGTGGAGCATTACCATAAACATAGTGTTGTGTACGGTACAGTGATCACTGCAATGAAAAAGCTGTTAAAGAAGAGTAGTCGAGCAAGTTATTGGCACAGTTGTGCTTATTTTTACACCGCTCTTCGCCATTGTTTTCAAGCTAGGAGCACTTGGCCTTTATTTCATGAAACTTGTGCATACCACAGTTCAAATGCTTTCATTGTGCTTTGCGCCCAAGCACGGTTTCATTGGGTTTTATTACAGACCTGTGTGCAGCTGTGCTGCCACAAGAAAGAGCACAGTGCCCTCTAGTTACAGTCCACTGGAACAGAGAAATCTCGGCAAACTTCAGGGTCTCGTTACTGCAACATCACAAAATTGTCTCCTTTTTCTCACTGTGTCAAAAAAAAAAAAGTCAGAAAGAGAACGCCAGGAAAACTGAGAGATTTGAAGCAGAGCTCTGTGTTTAGAGACGTTTTGACAGTGACTGAACATTGCCATACAAAAGCACATCTCACTGCTGTTGCTATTTTCTTTTACAGGTTAGAATTTGTATTAGCACAGCCAATAGACAAATCACCTTCTACTAATCAACTTTAGGCCTTGATGTGCTTGGAAAGGACTTAAAAGTAGCATCTGTAGCATACTTAATGAGGTAACACATCTCACTGCACACTGAGCGCTCCCTTTGCCATTCTTCACATTGTCATTCTGAATAAATCTGCAGCCCAGGAGATGTGTGTGCACTCCGTGTGTCATGTGTGGATCGCAGCAGCTCTTGAAACCTTCCCACTTTGGAAGGCTTTGGGGTGTTTTGGAGTTTCTGATCAGTCTCAGGTTTCACGGGGTTTTTCCCTTTGCCCAGTAGGGCTGAGCTGTTGTCTCAGACCCACGTGAACATGCTCTGTTTAATTATTTGGTTCTTCGTTTTTCCTGCTGATGTGCAATAATTATGAAACAACTCCCTGCTAATGTGCTTTACGCACTTGTAAGAACAAATATTGACTTGGAGCCCGATTCCTCTGGGGATTCAGTCGAGTACTGCCACAAATCTGTGGTCAGATGCACCTTAATCATGCCTTGGTACTGATGTGAAACAGATAAGACGTTCCTAAGAGCATATAGATATTATATAAATAAAATCCTGGTGTTTTAGAGCAGGATACCAGTAATAATGCTATAAGTAACTAGAAATTAATTATTTTGTTGCTGTAAGCAGAATGACTAAGAATATCAAGTATGCATAGAAATAACTAAAGTTTTAATCTTCTATGCATGATCCATCTGATTTGTTTTACATTTTCAGGATGGGCTGTGTTTGAATGGTTTTATTTTTGTGTTAAAATCTTTTTAAGAGGGAGTTATTGTTCCTAGATGGAAAAATGGTAAAGCATGTGACCTAAAAAGAGATTCAAGAGCATTTTAATTGATCCCCTTTGTTCAGTGAAGTAGGAAGGTGATAAATAATTAGTCTTCCCTGAAGCATAATTAATAAGTTAGGCTTCTGATGAAACTTCATTTAAACAGTGTTTTGAAGCAGACTTTTATTTGTTGCATGTGTGCTCTCCCTAGTTACCTCAAGCTACAACCACCTTACCATCAGCTTATCACTAATTAAGCCAATTTATATGTTTTTAAAGGTCAGAAATAATGGCTCAGTCCATTCCTCTAAGGCATGAAGCATCCCGTCCTATGAGTCACTCTTTGGATGGTCAGTTTGACATAAAATAATGAGAAGGATGCTTTAGTAATTCTTGAACTGGGCTTTTTTTTCCTCCTCCCAAAGCTAGTCCTGACCCAAGTTCTGCAGAATATACTGTAATAACATTTCATTTATCTATGGGGAACCTTCCCATTCTCAAATAACCACCTCTTTTTGGGTTTATTCTAAAAAATGTGAATGCTGGTAACTGAGCCATCATTTCTGCACAGTTGGGTCTGTCAGAACACACACATTTCACAGTGTTCCACCTGACCCACGGGCTGAAGTCCACCCCTGTGCTCTGTCTGTAATATTTTGAGCCTTGTTTTGTCTGTTTCTCCTCTTGAAACCAGGTAAAAGGTCAGATGATTAAGTAACAGCGTATAAAGGAAAAATAAGTGGCTTTTTTGTTCCATTGTCATTCCTAGTACTGATAAAGACCACTTTTCTTTCTGGCTTTTGCTTTCTGGAAAACTAGCTAGGCTGTCAATGGTGTCTCTGTGATTCCTGCTCTCTTTCATACAAACAAATATAGGAAGCATTCCAGACAACAGAATGTAGAAAGTAAGATTTTTTTTTTTTTTTCTGTTTAGAGCTAAGGGTGTTTTTTCTAGAGAACTTGTTTCATTCTGTAGTAGAAGTAATAAATACCACGATCACAAATTTCTCAACACCTTCCTTTTTCTGTTGAAAAGCCAGGCAAACTAGAGTCTTTATGGAGAGAGTTTCCAAGACAGGAATTAACCCTGATTTTGGTTTTCTTCTCTTCAGAGGTTAAGGATGCCGTGAAGATTCCTGTGCTGGTTGGGTCCGGAGTAACTCTGGAGAATGTGAGGAATTACTTGGATGCAGATGCTCTTATAATTGGTTCGTATTTCAAGAAAGGAGGATATTGGGCAAATGCTGTCGATCCTGACCGAGTCAAGAAATTCATGGAGCACATAAGTAAACTGAGGGAATGAGTTTGTCAGCAAACACTGTTTGTTTGTGTGTTTGTAGAAAGGCAGTGTGGTACGTCCTGCAGAATTAAAGCACAAATGCGTGGCTGAATGGCAAACATCATCAAATAAAAGTACACATCAGCTCCATACCAGGCTGGGAAGCATGGTGGCACTTTGCAGTGACCTGGTGCTCTGATGTTTGCTTCTAGGCAGCACATTTCTGTGGTGCTCAGAGCTACCATCAGTGCAAAGCCAGCTCTGAAATCTTGGGTGAGATGTTCTCTCCTATAAGTAAAGCGCTTATGGAGTTTAAGAATTTTTAGAAAATGTTCATCACAGGTGAGCTGAGTTCTGTTTTGCCTTTAAGTACAATAGGATGCCCTAAGTTTACAGCTAAAAGTGTTGTAAATTGGACAAGTTAATTAGCCTTTCAGTTTCCCCCTCTGTAAAATGATGATAATAGCACCTACATCACACAGGGGCTGTAAGACATAATGAATGAAAGAATGTACAGCACTTTCATCTCTCCAAATGAAGGGCTCTTTTAAAGTTCAAGATCATTATTTTTTCATTAGAATTGTGCATTTATACAATTGCTACATTTTTGTAATACCACAGAAGAATTTAAGATAATTGGGATATTGATTTACTTACAATACTTATTAGAGAATAAATGTAAATATTTAATTACATTTTAAGTAGATTTGGAATGTAGTCAAAATGCTTTTGCAAAAATTGGAAGTTTTAATAAAGGTTTATTATTTTTCAGCAAGCACCTGCAGCTCTGTACCTCTCCAGACTAGTATTAGTGATGTCAAAAACTTTCTTGGAATACATGAGATATAATTACAATAGAAACCTTTCTACCAAAGCTACAGGTAAACACAGATTTTTATTTTTCCTGTAAAATGTAGAGGGAAAAATATTACAGTCTCGCTGTGTATGTTGTAAGAGATTCCCCTTGAATTTGGTCTTTTAGCTCTAAGGAATCGTAAAAGAACCCAAGGAATACCTGTTATGTCATGGCTGCACAAAATGTGGGCATTTGTTTTCATTCCTTGGGACTGGGAGCTCAGTTTGTCCTCTGGGATCTCACTCTTCCTTTGACATGTACACACCAGGCTTCTGCTGATGGGTGAATTGTGGCTATCAGAGCAGGTATACAAACATGGGGTTCGTGGCAGCTGGCAGAGCACCCTTGCTTCTCTGAACAAAAGATACATCCTCCTTCCAAGGACAAAAAGATTTTCAAGATGTTTAGTTTTGTTAATGTAATGGTGATTCCAGAATGTCACAGTATGAGATTGTCTTCTCAGGTTTCTTTTTTCTGGACTGGTTTGTTTCCCACGTGACTCCTATCAAAAGCAGTGAAATGTCTTTGGTGTGTTGACCTGCTGGAAAAGAAATTCTTTAGCCCCTGTGACAGCCATGGCTTTTCTTCCTTTTTGTCCTAAATACACTGACACAGCTTCAGTGCATAGAAATCTTTTTGGGTGCCTGGTTGTTGTGGCTGGCCCTGCTCTGTCAAAGTCCACATTTACACAGGCAGTTTAAATCTGTGTGTGGCTGTGCTTCCCTCAGAACCAACAGTTGTGTCCCAACCCTGTCCCCAGCGTTCCTGCTGTGCCAGCAGGAGCACCCCTGTGGCCTTGTAGGGGTCAGGAGACTGATTCCAGCTGGAACCCAACCCGTCTTGTACCAGCCACACTCAGGGGGTGGGGAGGGGAGAACTGAGGTCCTCTTCCTCAGTCCTGGCATCTGCAGCTCTCACTCCAGGCTGCTCATAGAGGCAGTGCAGAATTATTTAAGGGTGGTGTTTTGGAATTTGTCTTCCACGCAGCCACAGCATCTTTGCCAGGTAAAGCAATGATCTGGCTTAGTCTTACAAGTCTTAGCCTGAGTAATGAATGTTATTTTATGTCCTCTGTATTGTGAAAAACACCATATTAAATTAAAATAAATTCACTTAGATACCAGTAATATCAGTGTGCTTAAATCAGTACATATGTTTGATCTCTGTGCATTTAGGACTGTTTTGTGTCTGTTTCCACACAGCATTGCACAGAAGGTTTAGTGCAGGTTGTCCCAACAGGTATGCACTAATACAATTGCTACCAGCTTTGGAAGTTACTTTCAGTAAAGCTGTAAGCCTGAAAGGCTGACCTGCAAGCAATGAGCAGTGGTGCTCTAGTGCCACAAGAGTAAAAATCTTAAATAGTCAGCTGAAAACTACAATGGATACACTGATAAGGATTGTTCAGTGGTGATAGTTGTTTGCAAAGAAACCAGTGCCTGTTGTCAAAAGTCACGTTTCACTACTGTAAGTGTGAGAATTTTGTGTTACCAGTGCGTTTCTTGAATTGGTTTCTACTCACTCACATCCTAAAAACTCAGAAATGCCTGAAACTTAAATGGGTTTTCATCTGAATAAAAGGAGGAGGTAAGTGAGAACTTCTTCAGTGCTGTGTGCAAGCTCTAAAGGCAGTCATGTTATACACAGTAGTTGTGTAATAGGGAAGCCTCAGTGAGTTGGTGAAATACTCCTACCACGCAATGAGTACTGTAGGCAGCGCTTTCACTGTCAGGATTTCAGGTAACACACCTCAGTGTAAGGAACACCACCACTTGAGGAAGGAACAGGTCATAATTTGGGTCTGTATTGTTACATATGAAAGCTAAGTGTGGAATTTAGGGAACAGAAGTAAAGGAAAGCCGATTTTCAAGCCTGAAAATGTGACTGATCACCAGCTCTGTATCATTCTTTGTGCCAAAAGTATTTGTCTAGCAGCAGTAAGCATCTGCTTGCCTGTTTCACACAGATGCTGTAAGTAGAATTTGACCTTTTGTTCAGCAAGTGTTTGAATATTTAACGTGAAAATATTAAGTTATCAGAAAGGCTGACTCTTTTGGGAAGACTGTTCAATTTTTATACAGCCCAAGTTGTTAAAGTACTTTGGAGCATGAACAACTTCAGAGCAGAACAAAGCAGGCAGTGCTAATGTGTAGAAACTCCAGAAGTAAATAACAGCTGTTCAAGAAGACTTCTATTAAATATGTATTAATTAACTTGAAGTGCATCACTTAAATATGTGAAGAGATTATCTTGTGTTAATTTACATTAAAACACACAGCACTTGTTAGCCTCATTACACCACCCTAAGTATATCCTAAGCTATCACCTCGTCTTACACTGAGCATTTTGTTGGGTGTTGATTGCTTTCGATTTGCCCTTTTAAAATGTCAGATAGTGGCCTCTATTTCTTGTTGGATCTCTTCTTTCTCTCAGGTTTTGCTCTTGCATAGTTGCTGTTCTTGCCTGTGTCTGTTCCGCGCTGAGCAGAAAGAAAAATAACAATAGGTTGTGAAAATATAACAGTAATTGCCCACCCAAACTTCACAGGTGGATCCCGCTGTTAACCTATGAACCAGCAGAGAATGTAAGTGTCCATTTGTGTAGAGAAATGATTTTAAGTGAAGATTCAGTATCACCTTTAGAGCAGGAAAGATACATCGTAAAATGGAGTTAGTGAAATCACAGATAAATAAAACTCAGTGCTAATAATAGTGGTCTAAAACAATGTATAATTCTTCATAAGCTCTCATCCCATCCATAAAACAGGTACTTTGATGTGAACTTTGTAGGACGAATGGTTTTTTAGTTATTTTGGTGCTGAAAATATATAAACTTGTAAGATTTTATTTCAGGGTTGTTTTGGAACTGATCCTACTGCTGGGCTGTTCTTTCATCCATTATTTTGACTCTGCAGACTCCCTGATCACAAGTTGGAGTCCAGTTCTTGTTTCCCACACCTATCCCAGCACACTCCTCGCTGTGGGGAGACTGAGGAATGTGAGAACTCGCAGGCAGGTCCTGGCAGAGCAGGAAGGGCAAATGAAACCAAAATATTTGGCTTTAGCCGAATCTTGAAGTCCACGACAAGTTTCTACACTGCATGGCTCTCCTGGGAGAAGTGAACGGGGGTGTTTGCTGTAGTTTCAGGTTGTTTGCAGCCTCTTCAGTTAGGACTTTGTGAATTTGCACCTAGGTTGTGTTTCCAAGATTGTCTCTGCTGTATTTGTGCTCTGGGAGACATTTTTTCCTAAGTGAAAGCTGGCTTTGCAAGGTAATTCCAGCAATATGGGAAATGCTGCCTAGAGAGAAATCCAGGCTTGGAATTCACAGCTCTTTGGTTCGAGAGCAGATTTAGATGTATGTATCTTCAAAAAGAAACCTTTAAAGGTGGCTTAAATTAAACCTTCACTCACTTACTTACTTTGCCCTGACATCCAGTCAGTGTTCGCTGTGCTGAGGAAGTTGAGTTTAGGAATAGAACCGACTGTGGCTTTTCTCTTGTGCATTTGCAGTGCTTATCTCTGTGACCTAAAGGATGTATTTTTCAGAAGGGTGGAGAACTGGGCTGAGATCATGTTTTTGTGGGCTGAAATGCCATGGTGTGCTGTAGAATTGACCACCTTTGCAGTGAAGAAGTTTTCCCTAATATCCAACCTAAACCTCCCCTGGTGCAGCCAAACTAAAAGGCCAGGTGGTTTCTAATGAAATCTCCAGAGCAGTAGATGCTTTTTCACCCTAATCTTTAAAAGCACAGATAATTTAAGGTAGAAAAAAGTCTTTCTGCAATGCAAACAGAAAGCCTTTCACATGAGGCAAAAGGGTTGCAATTCACAACATAATCTGTTTCTTTGCTTACAGTTAGAAGCTTTAGAAGTAGTAGAGCTAAGGAGAGCCTAAGATGTTTCTTGTTAAACACTTAAGGATAGGAAAAGATGTATGAGGGTAATTATCTTGATTAAAAAATTTGATCATCTTAAATAGGTATTTTTAAAGGTGTTAAAAAGGGATTTTGCTGATTTGGGCTGAAGCTACTACTCTATGTTTAACTCCTCTCTTTCCTGTCACTCAAATTTTCATTGTTTCATGAAGTAAATTCAGTGTCAGCCAGCAAATGTTAGTGTTTCATAATTTCTTTTTAAAAGGATGTCACTTCTTTTAAAATGAGTGATGAATGGGACAGAGATGCTCTTTGGTGTGTGGGTTACTTGGTTTTTTGTATATTAAAATGCAATGTCTCCCTCTGTCCTACTACCTGTGCAAAGGGAGAGGGAATATCCAGTGATGGGAGTAGGAGCTGCTGAATTGGTGGGTATTTAGGACTTTTTCATTACTTAGTAAACAACATTAAGTGTAAAAATGTAGGTTAAGTGTACAAAAAAAGTTCGATATCTAAATTTGGCAAATCTGATGTGAAATCCAGTGTTCAGGACAGTAGCTGAGCTCAGAACTGTTTGACTTTGTGCCTGGTCACTGTGTTAGAGGTACTATGTCATACTGCTGTCAGAAAGAGGTCCCAAAAGAGAGAAACATTGAAATCATGTTTCATACAAATGTAGGAGGAATCCCAAATTCAGCAGTAAACAAAGATGAAAAGGAAGGCAGCACAATAAGGGCAAGAAAAGATGCTTAAGTTCCCCACAGTTCCTGCCTCATTGTTTATTCCAGCTTCCTGTTTTTTCAGTCTGCTTCTCAAGCCTTTCTTGTGCATATACACAGATTATAGTATGCACAAGAATAAGCTGAAGGCAGAAACTGACTTAATGAAGACATTCTTGTGAGAGAGAAAAGATTTTGTTGTCCACAGATGCGCAAAGAAAAATAGAAAAGCAGCTGCCCTTAGAAATGGAGTAACAGTAGAGCTGAGTGCCACGTCATTATGCTTTAGTCAGAATCTGATGTGCTCAAAGTCTTTGAGAGCTTCTGCACTGTTGTGCAGGGATGTAACCAAGAGGTGAAACAAGAAGCTTCTGTAAGTCTCATGTCTTAGATACTGTCCTGAGCAGTGCTGACTCTTTGCCAATATTCAGATGGCAAATAAGGATAAAAGGAAATAGCTTTCAACGACTCTGGTATGGATGACACTGTTAATAATCAGTTTTGTGTCAAAAACTTCTCTTTCCTTAAGACCAAGCTAGATACATAGTCATGTGCTGTCATCTTCCTCTTCAGAGGAGGATTCTGAAGGGCAGAGGTCCTCAGTTCACTAGTTCCCATCTCTGTGGGAAGTTAGTTTGTCTTTTCTGAAAGCCTTTGTGGGAAGGGACAGCATAAATGTGTTGGAAAAAATTTGTGTGGCAGGTGGGTGGGGAGGTGAGGTGAAGTGGAGCTGAAATGTGGCAATCAAGTGAAGGCTTCTGGTCACTTGGCCTGCAGAGTTAAGGAACTAGGGATGTTGGTTAGCAACAATTGTTAAATCTAAGGAATATCTGCACTATACCCACAAGGCTGTGAGCATCTGGGTGAATTGGGCTGGCTTATTCTACTCCTTGTGTTATTTGTTTATCAGCTGAAGCATTTATGAGAGCAAATGCAGCTGGTGGCTTTTGGGCTGTGGAAATTACAGTTTGTAATACTCTTCCAAGAGTAATTTGAGAGTTTAAAGAATTCTATAACTAATATTTCAGTCATGCACTGAGAACCTTCAAGTTTTAGGAATTTTTTTTTTTTGGCACTACCTTGATCAAATAGCCAAAAATATTATAGGATTCCTCTGAATCACTGACCATGGCTGCAGCAGCATACCTGGTGAAATAGATCAGTGGTCCAGTCTCCTTTGACAACTCCTATGTAACCAAATATAGGAGAAATAGAAGAGAAAATTTGTAGGGCTGGTAGTGGCTTGTATTTTTCAATAATTTATCAAGATTCGAGAGCACAGATTTCCTTTGGGAAATATTAGTTCTAAGGTTTACAAAGTGCCTCAGTTGTAAATACCCATAAAAATGACAATTTGGTAGGTCGTATTTATTCTTAAGCGGGTCAAAGGACATTAGCGTATTCCTACTGTATAAATCTGTCAAGTACAGAATTTCTTTATGCTCCCAAATCACAAAAGCACCTCTTACAGTCAAGGAGAAAGCGTCACATTATTGCCAATCAAGGACAACAAGCAAGAATATCGATCTCTACCCAATAACTTTTGCCCTGCTCACTAAGTTTTTATTACTGAAACTGGACACATCAAGGGATTGGATTTAATATATACATATAGTGCTGATTTATTACAGGAGGAGAAATATGGTCTGGCCTTACTTCTGGCTCAATATTTTAACACTTATTTTATTCCTTGCACGGAAGCTTTTTCTACAGACAAAGTGTAAAATTTTCAGCCAGCCCTGGATGTGCACAAATCTTCAGCTCACAGAGGTACCTTGACTTATGGGTGTACGAGCGTCCTGCCTTTGGTGGCCTTACAGTCACGAGCCGTGATTTTGGGAGTTTATGAATGTGAAAGTCTGTACAGTGGGGTTATTTCAGAGAGACATAACTAAGGATAAGCTTGGGGAGAGAGGAGGGGAGATTGAAGGGCATATGGGCACCAAAGGTCTGGGTGCTGCTCGCTGAGCCTGGTGTGAAGATGTGTTGGCTTTCTGCTCAAAATGTGGAGCTGTGCACGTAAAGCCTTTTGTGTAAGGGCTGTTTAGCAGTCACAGGTATTGGAATGCAGCAGAGGGGTCAGCATCATCCATCTTGGTTTCCTGTTGGTGAAACTTCTTATTTTTTGGTCATTTTTGATTGATCACTGCAGAGGATTTGACCTGCTCCACAAACACAGCGTCTTTGAACTCTGCAGACGGTGCTAACCGTGGTTTATGGCAGAGGTAGGATCAATCAGCTGCTTTTTAGAAGGGAAGTGCATCTACAAAACCGAAGGGAAAGTTCTTCACCACAGAATTACAGGATAGTGGACATTGGAAGGAGCATCTGGTCTGACCCACCAGCTCAAAGCACAGTCAGTGAGAACAGGTTGCTCAGGATCTCGTCCAGGCAGGTTTTGAATGCAAGGATGGTGTTTCCACAACCTCTCTGGGTAACCTGTTCCAGTATTTCAGTGGTCAAAGATAAGCTACTGAGTTAAAAATAGAGGCCATGTAAGTCAGCAGGACCAGGTATCTGCTTATTTTGCATCCTAGAGAGCAGCCAACTCGCTGTGTAATTATAAGCCCTGCTGGCTTTTTACCTGTCTAGGCAAAAGATGAGAGTTTTGATTGCTCTTTGGCCTTTCAAGAGCTGGTCAGCCCATTCACAGAATAAATGCATGCAGAAGTAGCTGATGGATTTGCTGGATGTTCATAATGCTGTGGAGAGAGCTGGAGAGGCCATACCCTGCTCTCCATCATTTCCTGATGGAGCAGGCAGAGGGACACACGCTGAATTTCTCCAGACATGTGTCCTTCCCATGGCAGACATTTTGTCAAGAGGTTATGTGCAAGGATTATGTGTTAGTCAGGATTTTCAGATGTCAAGTAATCCCAGCCTTTTCTCAGCACACGAGCAAATCCTTCCTCCCGTGCCTGTAGAGCAAACCTGACCCTGCCTGGAAATGTCCCTACACGTGGTGTGACACTCACACTGAACCCGATGTGGCTGGGGGTCCTGTGCCTGTGCCCTCCTGTGGATTTCCACAAGCACTACAAATTGATGTGACCCAAACATTTTGGATTAACTCTGCGTGTTCAGACCATCTGTGCAGCACATGTACCCCTGGGCTGATGGTGCTCTGAGGGCTGGACACAGGGCTTCTACTACACAGCTCCTGGGGATGCATTTCAGTGTAGGAAGGGTTCAGAACAGGATCACGACGCAATCAGAAATCATGCTTCGTACTGGGAACCTCTAGGAAGAATTCTGCCATAGGAAGAAGCTGATTTTTCAGGTTCTTCAGCCTCCTGACTTGTTACAGGTAATTGTGTAGTAAGCCTTACCCTACCTTCAGGATGCTTTCCTATGGCACAGATTTCAAAAGGATCTGGGAAGGCAGTGACTTTTGATTTTGCATCTGTGTGTCTTAACTGGAACATATTTTCTTCACCAGCGGGAATTCAAACCAGAAAAGGAGAGCAAACAATTTGGAGTTGAGATGAAAATATGACCCAGGGTATGTATTGTCTACTTCGAGTGTCAGGTGAAAATGCTGAGGTCTGCCAGCTGCCTTTAAAATCACCTCTCAGAATCAAGCAGAGAATGAGAAAGTGACAATGACTTCCATGTCACCTTTCCAGGTAAATACAGAAAACTGGAGTTGCCAGAGCAGTGATGAATCATGCTTTCCTTCCATCCAAAGAGCCTTGGGCTTTTTCCTCATTCAAACATTTAACTTACTTGCAGGGCTGACAGAAAAGCAGTAGATTTTTTTTTTCCAAATATCCATTTGCCTTTCCATTTATCTACTTTGATCTAAAATATAGAACCTGATAGATGCCCTAGGTAAATCAAACATTTTCCGTCTGCCAAAACGGTTTTGCAAATGCTTATTTCATGCCATTACCATTTTTCTGTTTCTAGCAGTAAATCAAAAAGTATCAGCCATTCATCCACTTTAAAAGTAATGCCTTTCCTTTGCATAATTACACATACCCAGTGGAGATCTGTGTGCACAGTAAATCTATTCCTTTAAAAGGTTTCGCCTTAAGTACCACAGTGACATAAATTGGTGAAGCGCAAATTTATTTATTTAAAAGGTTTATTCTTTTAACTGATCGGGTAACTGTTACACATCCATTGTTGGGTTTGGGTGGGGAGGGCTTTTATTAATGGATCAGATTTAATTTTGCAGCAGATGTTTGTGTAGAAAGGTCTCACACCTTACAGGACTTGTAGCAATTGATATGCGTGTGTAATTTATTCTCATTACAGGTTTATTCTTAACTGGTGTTCAGGGGGTCTTCACTGTATCTCCAGTAGATCCTTGAGAATTAAACAGTTTAACGAATGTAATGAGCAAACCTGAAAGAAGTACACGTAAAGCAGGGCATGGATTTGGATATTACCTCTCCACGTTTGCAAATAACGTAAGTACGGTATTGAAAGGGAGTGAGAAATTGCCAAAAATAAAAGTCTTCAAGTAATAAATGCCCCGGATGGTATTTTGGCAAAGCAAAGATTAAAAAAAATAGATCTTTTCATCATTCTCATGTAAACTTGCTCATCTTTGTAAGTCATGCTTGTATCTCTCAGGGGTGTCAAACCTAAAGCAGACAAGCCCAGCTGGTGGAAGCCTGGGAGTGAAATGATGAATTTTTTAGCAGATCTGAGTTTATTTTTAGGCTTTATAGAATTATGTTTCATTTCCCTGTGAGTGAAATTGTAGGAAGTAGCTTAGAAGAAAAACAAATTAAGAAACTTCACTAGAACAGCAAAAAATAGCAAAACACTGGACCTAACTAGAGCTGAGCACAACATATCTTGATTGCATTTGAAATTGTGGCTGCAGTTTAGTCCTGCAAATATTTACATACATGTTCAGTTTAATGCATATGAGGATTCTTGAAACAAGCAGCAAGTCTGAAGAGACAGCAGACTGCAGGTTAGGTTACGGCATGGGGAACTGAAGGAAATTTCCAGTGTGAATTTATTTTCTGTGGATGTATTTTCCATGGTGCTGAATGTGAGAGTAAAATTCCAGGTGTCTGGATTTTGTTAGGTTATGCAATAAAAGAACTGCAGAAACATTTTGGGGGAGAAGAGGGTTCATAGGAAGGTTTGGGGTCTGGAATCTTGGTTGGTTAGTGAAGATAATTTCATTAATGCAATCAATGTATTCAACCCTATAATTTCACACTACCCATTTTTTGCTGGCTTTACAGAGCTGTTGACTCTCTTTCCTACAGTTAGAAAAGAAAAACTGCATTAGTATCCAAGGCAAATCTGGGAAAATGCCAGGGACCTGGGATGAGAAGATGCATGTGATAGTTACAGATCTAGCAAGGGCTGTTTTTTGCAGGAAGTTTATTACATGCAGCTACACGTCCCATGTCCATTAAGGTCATTCTTTTGAGATTTCATTTGAAGTGGATTTGGCTTTTTGGGGTCTTTTTTATTCCATGGAGTAGATCAGAGGCTGGCAACTGCCCTTGTTTATCAGAATTGGTGGTACCATGTGGTTGCCTGTGATAGAAACTGGATTAGTAAGTGACAAAGATGCCTCTTTGAATCCCATGTCCTAGAATGTGCTCCTGGGAGCGTTGGGGACTGCAGCCTTCCCCACGGAAACAGCCTCCTCTCTGTTCTGCAGTTGGGAACCAAAGCAGCCACCTTAAAGGGTGAGAGAGTACCTCAGCTTCCAAACTGGCTCAATCTTTGTCTTCCCATGCTGTTTGCATCGATGCTAATCAATGTTAATTATGGTAGTGGGGCTTGTGATGTACTCATTATAAAAGCCATCCTATTTTTCTGTGCTTGTACAGTCTGTCACACAATAGAGCCCTGACTGGAGTTCCCTGGATGCTACAAATAGTAATACAATTTGTTCTAATAATGAATATGTGGCTCATGGTATAAGACTACCAAACTCAGTTCACGAAGCCTGGAAGCATCACTCGATAATTCTGTTTGCTGTTACCACTGACTGTGGCATTCTGGATATGTCTTGGCAGTTGGGGCCTCAGCAGCAAACCAGTGAAGTTTTTGTTCATGTTTCAATAGGTGCTGCTTTTTAAATTCGCATTTGAGTCTCTGGGTTTTAGTGTAAATATATGCTTGAAGTTAACTGTGCTTAAAAACTCTTCTGATTCCGCATCCTCTCCGTGCTGGGTTCATGATCCCACCACCACTCCATGATTATACTGGGAGCTGATGGGTGCTGAAGGATGGGGAACCAGGGTGTTTCTTTCCTAGGCTGAAGGTTAGAGGTGCAAGAGTAGGAAAGTGTTTCTTCCCAGGTGCTGAGCAGCTGCTGGGTGTAGTTTGTAGCAAGGATTCCCAGCTCCTGCAGGGGCTGGAAGTGGGTGGAAGCCCAGAGCTGGGAGCTGATGCTTTCCTTCCTCCCGAGGCTGCAAGCCCCTCCTGGTGTCTGGGCCCCCTTGTGCTAGGAGCTGATGCCCAAGAGGTGCAGTCTCCTGTGATGAATTTGGTTCAGTCCTACTGTTACCCTCACTGGAAATTTCAGCACCATGTTTATATTAATTAATTTGTATAAATACAATTCATCCCCTCACTCTGCACCCCCAGGCCTTACCTTTGTGAGTTTTGGTGACTTTATATAGATTCTTCTTTCTTTCTTTCTTTCTTTTTTTTTTTTTTCTTTTTTTCAGAGAAAGTTTTCCACAGCATTATTGCTTGTTACCTGGTTTGTTATGGATGTTGGTTCTAGTCCCATTTTTTCAATTCCCACTAGACTGCATGCTTGAATTTCAGTTACCTATGTGCAGTTCAGGTGTGTGATTATCTGCCTGACTCCAGTTTTCTGCTAGAGTGCTGACCAAGCCTGTGTACAAAAACGTTTTTAAATTGTTCAGATGTAACGTTACCTCTCTTGAGCATGTATGTTGTTTTAAGAGGAATTCAAGTCAGTGTAGAGCTGCTTCTGTGTTTGTAATTAATTTAAAATATTTATTATAGCAGCTAGATTTTTCCCTGTTAATGGTGCTTTACTGAAATTTCATGATCTACAGCACACCCTAGTGATATCTGGAAATCATGAAGTTACACCCAGTCAATTTTATTTCCTTTGTGGTGAAGCACATCCTAGGACTCCAATAAGCAAAGTCCAGGAAAGTAAATGCCTAAATGCCTTTGTATCCAAGATGGGAAGTGGGTTTATAAAGCAAAAAACAGCTTTAGAAATTGAGATTACAGGCTACTCCTCTGCGAAAAGAACATCTGTAAAATGAGTTCATCTGGCTTGCAATCTATAACCTTTGACATATTTAACAACATGGGGAAAAGCAGCCCAGGGTTATGTGAGAAGAGTGAGGAATATCTGTTGGGTTCCCTTTTAGACTGGAGAGAGCAACAAGATACAAATACAAGCATTGTGGAGGGAACCTGCAGGCAGATTTCACAGGTCAGAAGCACGACTGATCATTTATTCTCTTACAGCCAGAACGTTAAAGTTTATGCTATATATTAAATTCCTCCTTTTGCAGAACGTTAGGTCACTTGGTTTCTCAGGTGGTGGTACCTGTGTTTAGTTGGGAGTGGCCATGGGGCTCTATATGATCCTACAGAGCTGTGTGCACCTTCCTGACTTTTTAGGCTATCGTCCTCTCAGTTTCTCCTGGATTTCCATATTTCAGTTCTTTGATTTGTCTGAACACACAGACTGTCAAGGGTTCTGAATTGGCTGCTGTTGACCCCATGATGGGGTGAGAGGAGAAAGCAGGTTTGAGGAGGAATCTGACAAAGAAGTGTAATTAAATAGTCAAGAAGGAAGGCAAATATTTATCAGAGGTGAAATCAAATTGGTGACACGTGGATAACACTGAAAGAAAGCGAAAGCAATGAGCTGCAGCTTGGCTCAACTGGAAGACCTGATCCCATATCTGTTTCATGTACAGAGCATTCCTTGCCTATGTAAGGCAAAGCTGAAGATGGGGTCCTGCTTTCTGGTTCTCACGCATGAGAAATCTGTAATACTTTAGGGAGAGACAAGTGTCCTCTCGGACCTCTGCATTTCACTCTTGTCAGGTAATCCAAACAATAATGGAAATGAGTATTTTGTTTTATGTAAATAAAAACAAAAAGTTTGCAATAATTTATGGTATTTATTTAAATGACATGCAAATTACTTTGTGAAACTTAGGGGGGGAAGCAGCACAACTGAAACAGCACAATTGTTTCCAAGAACATTCATTTCAAATCCACATACAATATTTCATTCATGCTTAATTATTTCCCCAATGCTAGTCTAAGCATTACTAGTTTCCTTTGTCTTTTTGCTTTTGCATGCAGCGTGATTAGCAGAACTGCTTGTGCTCTACCAACTCCTGCACATATGGGGTTTAGCCGCATTGTTCAAGGGGTGGAGCAACAAGCAGTATGAACACTCACGCTGCCAAATTTGGCACACGTGAGCCCTCCAAAGTATACAGATATCACCCATTTCATTTAAATCCCTGTCTATATTTTGCATTGCTACCATAATGGCAGCTCCGTTGTCGGGGTGTATTATTTGAAGCAGCTTTTCTCCCATTGTTTGTGCACTGTAATCCTGGAGGTTTCTGTAGTCATCGTGAGCAGCTTACGTGAAAGAAATCACTTAGCTCGCAGTGAACCTGCTGGCAGAGGAACGGGCCCTGACTAAAGCATGAGACCTGTGATCTTTCTGAAGAAAATCTCTTCAGCAGATAGCATAATTTCTTGCTTTCATGAGACTCTGGTCTCAGGTTTGGACTCAGAATTTCCTTTTGTCACCTCTGAGGTGTATGATGGGAGTATTGGCTGAAAAAAAAGAGTAAGGATGCTGGCTGTGGATGTACCCTAACAACATTTTACACCCATCTCAAATATTAGCAAAGAGACACAGCTACTGTTTGACAGAAATTTTGGACAGTTGTTTATTCTAACTGCATCAAAGTCTTGGCCTTTTATTTTTCCGTGGTATTGATTGAATTGGCACATCCTGCTGTGAGTCTTTCCAGCAGATTTTGAGAACTTAATGCTTGTCTGCTTAGGGAAGAATAAAGAATCTCCTGGAACTTAACACAGAGAAAGGGCTGCCCAGTTCTTTCCCGCTCCAGCATTCAGTCATCTGCCTGGGCAGTGCCCTCTCCTCCAGTGGCACTTGCATTTGTTATTGTGTATACACACACTGTTGTCAGTACGGCCAGTCAGCAATAGCTGTTCTTGCCCATTACTGGTTTTCCATGCACATCATTTTACTCCTGACACAGTCGTTTGTGACATTTTTAAGGCAGTGGTTCCCAAGAGGATTTTTGCAGAAAGCCAGCAAAAGGTCCCTTTGTAGTTTGCAAAGAGTTTCCAGTTCATTTTGTTTCCGAAGTCCAGCTCATGTTAGAGGACAACTATGACCCAAACAGTGCCCTACTCTTCATTTAGCTCAGTTCTTCAGAGAGCCCTGCTGCAGCCACATAGGCAGTATGTGATCCCAAAGGGTGACACCTTTGTCCTTGCATGTGACACGGAGAGGTGACCCAAGAGACAGTATTAAAATGTGCTAAACTGTGAAAATCCCATTGTAACTTATTTGAGTATTTGCAGTGACTTCTGGAAGCTTCAAATCTGGTCCATCATTATAGAGGGTGATTCAAATTCACCTTTCATCTTTTTGTCTCCAACTTACCACGATAAAAGAAAATCAGTTCCTGTAATCTGTACTGTCTGGCCTCTTCCACTCTACTTACTACCCAGCTGACTGCAAGTTCCCCTCCTGCCTGCCACATTATCAGAACTCATATCCAGGAAGGCTGGAGAGAATTATTCTGTGTTCCTTTGTAAAACTGGGGCTCTCATTCAGCACCTGTGGAGTGGGCGTAAGGTTGGAAGTGAAGTCAGCCTTGGCTCTGATAGGACTGAAATGGACTTCTTTGCACTTACTGTGTGTCTCCAAAGCAATGTGCATTGGGGGCCAGAATTACACACAGCTCAACACTTACTGTTCTCAGACTCCAAAGCACCAGTACACATCTCTCACACCAGTGAATAGTACCAAGCATGGAAATTTATCGCTGATGTTATTCCAGGCACCTTCAAATACTCAAATGTTGTGTTCCTTAACTGAATTTACAATAGGCATTTTAGATCTGATTTTGACATTTGTCTGCTTTCTGTATGCCCTTTAATTAGAGTTTTGACAAAACCTCAGATGCACTATTTTAGATGCATTCTGCAAAAGAGTGGCTGTAGGAGATGGGGTTTTTTTGCTCCTCTCTGGGAATCTTGCAGGCATTTTGTGCAGCTATTTTTTAACCAGGTTTTTATTTCCACATCAGTGTTCGTCCATGCTATAACATATAAACATGTTAGCTAATTTCAGGACACTGACTTTTACATTCAGATTGCTGTAGCTTTTTTCTCAAAAGGTCACAAAATGACTACTCTGTACCAGTAAACACAATTAGTGAATTAGGTTGCTGAGGAAGTAAAAAACAAGCATAAATGACTACTGTAAAAGAGGCTAAAAGAGCAGGAGATAAGTTATTCCATTTGCAGGTATGATTGTGCCTAAAGTACCTTTAACAGCTTGCTTGGGTAGTGCTAGCTAGCTCTGTTCCAAAGCAGCAGCCTATGCTTTTGGATCATCTTTCAAGACTGAGATGATATAAGGCAATTAATAGTGTTTTGTGACCTTCTGCACCAGTAGTCCATCTTTTTGGCATTGAAACTGATTTTGCCCAACTTGGCATTTTATCACCTAGGAGTACATGGGGAGATGAAAGAGACACCTTTTACAGCAGCAGTGGAATGATTTAGTTCTGTCACACTGTTCTTCAAATTCACCGTTTCTTACAAGCTGATGAGGCAAACCTCTTCTTTGCTTAATATCACATAAGGTACATTGAAAGGCTGTGAAGAGGCAGATGTTCTATAGCTTCACTTCATATGCAAAAACCTGTTATTCTTTATTTGCATTCAATTAGAAGTCAGACCCCGATGAATATCTAATGTAGGAAATGGGGAAAAGATTTGCCATCAAGCATATGCTTTGCTTGTAGTGGATCCCAGGAACCTGCTATTGTGCCTTCCTGCAGTGATTGGGTCATCTCTGCTGTATTATTTACACCTTCCAGCTCAGGGGTGAAGAGTGTTAATAGGTGACAACTGGAGTTACCTTCCTGCTTTTAGAAATGTTGCCTTTTCTCGTTCCTTTTAAAAAGCCATTCTGCAGTTGCAAAATTTCCCTTACTAAGTAGCTCTGTTTAAGGATTTAAATGCTGCAGCATTACTTTCATCTTCATTTTCTTGTTTGGTATAGTTGTGCTTTGTTTGATCTGATGAAGGCCCGCCATTCTCCTGGCAATCCTGAGTATAATATGAGGAGCTCAGAAGTTATGAAACCGTTGTGTTGTCAAGAAGGGAAGGTTCAAATGATCACTGTAATGTGAAGCAGAAGTGGCAGACTCTTCCAGAACAGCTGCTGTGATTGCTGTGACCCTGTAAGAGCACACATACTGGGGTATTACAGTACCAAGGGAGAGATGGAAGTTCTGTGGAGCCCGAGACATCAGACAGGGATAAGCAAAGTAGCTTTTCATCACTGCAGCACAGGGTTTTCCAGACTTTGGGGGAAAATGACAGGAATCTCATACCCTCCTAAACTGGGATGTGATTAGAAACGTGCTTTGTTACAGCTTCCATCCCCTTTCTTCTCTGTGGATCACTCCTAGCACATGTTCTGGAGAACACATGAGATTTCTTCCTCTTTCCTCTTTTCTCTTTGCTTTGATCTAACATTGTAAATTAAACCATCCTCACCCCTATCCAAGCAATGCAGTGACACAAAAGGGAAACCTTGAGAGTATTTTTAGGTGCTTTGCAAATTTAAGCAAATAGATCAATATTACTTCAAGCACACCTCAGGTTTGGAATGGATTTTTGTCCTGCCGTTGTGATAATAAATTTAAAGATTTAAGGAAAAAAAAAAGGTGCAATTAGATGAAATGATGAAACTAATTCTGTCACATACAGTTGCCTAATTCTCGTGGTTTCTCCGGGAATCTCTAGCACAGAATAAAATGTAGAGAAACAACTTTTTTTTCTGTGCAATAAGATTAAGTGTCTCATCTTTAAAAAAAAGAAAAAAAGTCTGTCATGGTTTCCTGTGAAGGTAATAGGTATTTCAGATAATTGGATCAGGTGTTTCTGGACAGTTTCTCCAGAATGAGCTTGCTTCTGACGAGCATTTTCTCAAGAGGCGGTAAAAGGACAGGCTGAAAGCCAGAATGAATCATTGTTTTGGTAGCAACAGCCCATCTGCAGCTGAAATCATTCATGGTGCCCCTTGGCCTATCTCTTAGTATGTCAAAAGCTATGAAAACATGAGGCTGAGGACAGACTGAAGGGGCTTGCAGTCATTTTGGGTTCTGCTGTATGTTAGGGAAGCACTTGACAGAAATCTGCCAAGCGGCTCATCAGACCAGAATGCCAGTGCACCACTGCTGTGGTTGATTTCTGATGCCTGCTTTTGACAGATAATGAGGATTTGGGGGGGGGTAAAAGGGAATGTAGTTTTTATCTTGATTTTTAAAAGCATGGAGTTCCTAGTAACCTGAAGAGGAAAAATATGTAAAACATCCTGATACAGGAAATGAAATAGTGACTCAATGCTGATAAAAGGGATGGGGAAGAGCAATGACATCTAGTATTTATTAAGAGCCCAGCTCACTGCAGTGAATATGGAATCACAGAATAGGTCAGGTTGGAAGGGCCCACAGTGGGTCATCTGGCCCCACCTCCCTGCTCAAGCAGGGTCACCCCAGAGCTCATGGCACAGGATTGTGTCCAGAAGTTCTAGAATATCCGCAGTGACGGAGACTCCACACCCTCTGTGGGGAGCCTGTTCAGTGCTCAGTCACTGCACAGCAAAGAAATCCTTCCTCGTGTTCAGGTGGAACTTCCTGGGCATCAGTTCCTGCCCACGGCCTCTCGTCCCATTGCTGGGCCCCACGGAGCAGAGCCTGGTCCCTGCTCTGACACCTCCCTTTGGACACTGACAGACAGGGATGAGGTCCCCTCTCAGTGGTCTCTTCTCGAGGCTGAGCAAGCCCAGCTGCCTCAGCCTTTCCTCAGCAGAGAGATGCTCCAGTCCCTAAGTATAGAGAGAACACAGCGAGATTATTGACAGGATCGGATTTGCAGCAGGACTGCCCTGAACTGCTCTCACTCCACCAGCTCCTAGAACTAAAACGCACGTGAATGTCTGTACCCGGAGCAAAGCTGTCCCTGCTCGCGTTCAGGACGCCCTTCCCGCTGTGCAGGTGCGGTGTGGGTTTTCCCGCTGTGCAGGTGCGGACGCGCGGCTTCTCCCCGGATCCGTGCGAGGAGGTGCGGGCTCTGCCGAGGCGCGGCTGCCGCCAGATGGAGCCGCCGGGCGGCGGGACCGGGGAGCGAGAAAAACCCATCCGGGGGGACCCGGAACAGCGCCGGGATCCTGCCCAGACCCACCGCCTGAGAGCTGTGCTGAGACACCAGCATCGGTGAGCGCTCACCCAGGACAGTAACAGGCGTATTCCATCAGATCCTGGCTGGGAACCACGGACACCATCGAATCTTTGCCCAGCTGATGCAAGAACCAGATTCCCCTAAACCAGATTCCGGTTGACTGCAGCTGAGTTACTGTAAGAGTGTAGTGCGATTGCAACAGCATGTACATCATTAAAGGATACACCCTGCACAGTTATCTCACAATTTGATTTTAGTAATTTCTATCATACTAAAGACCAGACCTAATGAATACCTACAGATGTAGCCCTAATAACCCATGTGTATTTTTAACTGGAGTAGTGAAGTAATGATTCAGTTTGGCGTAGTGATAAAAATTCCCTCCTTTGATGGTTGGCAGACTTCATTGCTTTTAATTTTACCCCTTGGAAAGCTGCTTGCAGCTGGAATTTGGGGTGTTACTTTTTAAAATGTGCATGGCATTTAGGTTCTTTTCTCATTTTAGGAATTACATTTGTGTTTTACATCCAAATCATAAAAATCAAGAGCATCAGTAGACCTGTAACATTTTGAGTTGTTACACAGCGAGTTATTTTATGTGATCATATAAAGCATGGGGAGGTTAAGAAGTCCCCAGTGCAGCCACAGGAAAGGGACAAAAATTGTGAGTTATATTTCCCCTTCATTTTCTCATCCTGCATTTTCATCTTCTGAACAATGGACCGAGGGGAGATGGTTTATCTTAAATCAGAAATGAAATCATAATAAAGGCTTAGTTTACAAAGCCAAAAACCTCTGTTATTAAACCATTCTTGAGGAAATGGCAGGGTTTTTAACATGTGGCAGTAACTTTTCCAAGACTGTACTGGTATTATGAACCAGTGTGATATTTCAGGAGCCATATGTGACACAGCTGTTTTAATGCTCGTTTGATAGCTCCTGGTGCTCTGTCAGACTAGCACGCTGCATTTTACTGAGCTGGTGACTGACACAAACCTGGATGACAAGCATGCAAAAATATTCTGAGATTAAATTCTCAGAGTAGGGCCAGGCATGTCCTAACACGGTTCTGTGGCAGGCAGCCCCTTTCCTCCTCCTTTATCCCAGCTCAGATGGGATTGGGATGTGCTGTTCCACAACCATGTTCCTAAAATCATAGCATCACAGAATGGTTTGGCTTAGTAGGAGACCTTGAGGAACATCTTGTTCCAACCCCCTGCAACGGGCAGGGACACCTTCCACTATCCCAGGTTGCTCCAAGCCCTGTCCAACCTGGCCTTGAACACTTCCAGGGATGGGGCAGCCACAATGCCTGTCCTTCCCTATTCCAATGCTTCACCACAATCAAAGAACTTTTACCTAATGAAAGGAATGAGAAAGAGGTGTCTTTGCAAACAAACTGTGGGCCTGCTGGTGGATAAAGCCAGGGAGTGGTAGGTCAAAGAAGCAATGGGAGGAACCATCAATTCCACTAATTGACACAGACTGTTGCTCACCCAAGGCCATGCTAAATTCCTGGACTTCGAGAAAAAGAACAGGGATACGCATTAGAAGAGGCTCTGTAGTAAACGATTCGGGAAGCCTGCACCTCTGAAGGACCTCAGCCAATGGGGAAAGAGAGAGGGCAATACGGCCGGGAAGTTAGGATAAAAAGGAAGCCACGTACGTCCTTTAGCAATTTGAGAGACCCCAGGGGAAATGCCCAGTGGCCTCTCCCTTTATTGGAATGAAGTTGCAGAACTCCTCTGTCTCCTTTTTGGACATAAACCTCTGATATCGTGGATTAATTTTCCTGACGCTAATCTCTAATCTAAATTTACTCGCTGTCAGTGTGAACCCACTCCCCTTTGTCCTGTCACTACATGCTCTGGTAAATAGTCTTGCCCCATCTTTCCTCTAAGTTCCCTTCGTGCACGGGAAGGCCACAGTTAGGTCACCCCAAAGCTTCTCTTCTCCAGGCTGAGCAATGCCAACTCTCCCAGCCTTCCCTCACAGGAGAGGCGCTCCATCGCTCAGAGCCCCGTGGTGCCGGCTCTGGGCCCGTCACAGCGTGTGACGCCCCGCACAGAGGCCGTGGCCGCGCCGTGCCGCTCCCACCGCGCTCCGGGTGCCAGCAGCGGGCCGAGCCCGGG
>VZTA01012209.1:175748-206107 GCA_013398855.1 Mohoua ochrocephala | reverse complement strand
GTGCGGCCGCCGGGGCCGCGCTGCCCCGGGGAGGGAGCGCCGGGGGAGCCGCCCCAGCGCCTGCGGCCGGCGCCGGACCTGGGGCCATCGTTCGGGTGCGGCGCTAATGCCCCTAAAGACCTTCAGGCCCCACTGAACCCCCTGTAGCTGCACAGAATCCCGGAGTCATTGGGGTGGGAAGGGAGCTCTGGAGATCATCCAGCCCAGCCCTCCTGCCCAGGCAGGGTCACCCCGAGCAGGTGACACACAGGAACGCGTCTAGGTGGGTTTTGAATGAGCATCTCATTCCTCATTTCTGCAAGTCACGTTGTGGCTGGAGCAATGCTTCAGCAATAGTAAACCTGGAATCGGCAGGAAAAGAAATAAAGAAACAGCTATAATGTAATTAAATTTGGGCTATTTGAAAGGATTTATAATTACATTTTATGCTCAGCCTATTTTAGTCATAACATTTTTAATAAATTTTAAAACATTCAGAACATGTTGATTAATTTTAATGAGATGAAGTTTTATGGTTTTGCAATGAGTCAGGGAAAACATCTTTAATTTTCAGGCTTAGTTCAGATTTTGAAGATATCGCCGCAGTGTGCTGCGCTAAGTGCCTCTACAGGGGAACAGCTCTGCTATTTGTGTTTCTGAGTGTCAGCTCTTTTCTCTTTCTTAACTGAACGTCTAATTCTTGGCTTCAGTATCAGCTAGCTGATGAAAGCGACCTGTAACTTCTTTGGAAACAGCCTTCAAGATGGAGAAACCGGCTGGGAAATGAAAAAAAAAAATCACTCTTAGTTTATAATTAGAAGGACAATGAGTAGGCCTATAAAAATTCAAGGGCAGGAGGAGTTATGGCCTCCTCTGAAAAGTATTTCCGAGATACTTTGTAATTTAGCAGACCAGGTAAGCTGGATATCCTAAGTGCCTAGACAGGTTAGGTGCCAAATTTCCTTTTATCTCAGTGGAATGAGATCATTCCCACTGAATCTTTACCTGCATTTTTAGGCATCCAAGAACCTTGTAAAATCAGCTTCTAGGTTCCTAGAAGTAGTTTGCTCATCTAACGAGTAAATTTGTTACCTCTTGTGTTAAATAAACCAATTAAGTGCTTTGATTATATTACATGCTTTGATAAATACACAGAAGAAGAGCAATGCTCTTAAGGTCTCAGTTCTTACCAAACAATATTAAAATGCTCTTTTATGCAATTCAGTTGAACTCGGATTGTCTAGCAAATACAAGAGTTTCTTACCATCTCCTAATAGAATTGAAACTAAAAGAAATCTGAGTAAATGTATAGTCAGTAACATAGTATTAGAGTAAATATTTGTAGGTACAAATGTATAGGTATTTGTAGTGAATCCTCATGGTTAGGAAAGAAGAGTACCAAAATGCTGAGGTGACAATGCAGAAAGCATATTTTAACCTTTATGCCACCAAGCAGGAGTAAACCCTTTCTTAGCAAAATAAATGAAAATTACAAAAGCAGAGCAGGTTCAAAACTGGTATATTTACTGGCTGCTGATGCCAATCATGATTTGTATCAGACAGAGCACCTGCTTTGCAGGTTTCAAGTGGTAGACCAGGCTCTAAAGGTAGCATTTTCAGAAAGTGATGATTTAGGAGTCAGATGCTGCTCGTGCTTACAGGATGTGTATGGACCAGTGATGAGATAGTCCTCCTTTGCAGATGGAAGTATCTTGAGTCCCTGTCTGTCCACCAGCTGTTATTGAAATAATTGATGGAGTTCTGACCTGTTTAATCAATCAGGTGACATCTTCTTGCACACTGTTGTTTGTGAAGTCGTGTTCTTTAGTCTGTCTCATTTGCTGAGTACCTTGTGTTTGGATTTGCTCTAGTGCTGTTCTCATATTTCTCATAAAAGGTTGCAGTACATACAAAGCTGTTGCTGTACAGTTGAGACAGAAGAAATTGTCACCTCACATTCTTGTTCATCACCATATGGTGTCCACCATGATACAGGCAGCTCCAGGTAAGAGGACTTAGCTCTATGTCTTCACTGCCTGGGGGCTTTGGAATGTGTTGTGTTGGTGGTTTTTTGTGCTGTGTACGTGCACGTGGGAGAGAGGTTCACGCATTTACCTCAGTGAGAAGCTGTAAGGAGCAGTGAGGACAGCTCGGTGGTGGGCCAGGCTGTGTGCTGGTGAGAATGTCTCCTGTGTGGACATTTGGGAAGAGGCTCATTCTTCTGTAAGTGGGATAGTGAGCCCAGGGGTAGAAGGGCTTTTGTTTGTGGGAAGTCATCATTTGGTGAAGGGGGAAGTAGGGAGATGAGATGGGAATATTAAACTGGAAGGAGCTGAAATGGGGTTCATGCCATAGAGTTATCTGGGGACTCTCTTCAATTATTTGTATGAGCAGGACTTTCAGTGAGCTGGGTATGATGTTGTTGTTTTAATTCTTTCTATGGCATTTTTCTTCTTAAGAAAACCTGCTGGTTTTAGGTTCAAAGTTGAGATGTTGTAACATGATGTTACCGTTCCCTTTGGATAGGGAGAGCAGGAGCATTGCTCACTTTGTTGCCCTGTCCTTGGGGTGAAAGTGAGAGAGGGAGCATCAACTGAAGTGCAGAATCTAAGACTTCGGATGAGTATTTGGGGAGACCACAAAGACACAAGGAAAGCAGCCACTGAACTGCAGTAGAACAAAAAAGTTACGCAACAAAGGTTGGTTTCTCAGCAACTTCATGTTCCGAAACTCTTTGGTTTGGTTTTGGTTTTTATCTTGAGGTGCTGAAGATTCTTGGTACCATGTGAAGTCAGCAGGAGCTGTGGGGACTCAGCACCTCTGAAAGCTGCACGTAGTTTTATGGATGTTGGCATTCCTATCCCTTCATTAGACCAAATCCAGTATTTTACAGTCCCGGTGTTTCCTAATGTCTGGGTGAATTCAGTAGGGAGCAGTGTGGTGCTAGAATCAAATTGCACTCTAAGTTACTTGTCAGTGACGCAATCAGAGTTTATAAATGCTTTTGGCTGTCATGTGATTGATGTCATGTACCTCTAACACACAAAGTTTACAGCTCCTTCTCTGCTGTTCTGGCGTAGGACCCTTGCTCACTTGTAGCACCACTGGCATTTTGCAACATGCCTGTCTTCTTATTCTGCTTGCTTGTGATTCTGATCAGTAGGTTGATGTCAGATGCAACTTTGTGCACCACATTCTTGCAGTCAACTTCTTACAGACCTTACCAGACTGTGAGGTGTTAGAGGTTTGCAGCCGCAGGGCTTCATAAGCCTTTTGTTTGATTTCCTGAGCGAGCTGGCTGGCTGCTGACCTTTATTTAGTTGTTTTTTTGGTGGGGGCTGCTTATCCTAATAGCAGGTTAAACACTTTTGTGGTGTCTCTGTGCTGCAACTTGTTAGTGTATTGTCAAAATATCCTTTAATGGCCTGTGGTTAAATAAATACCTGCTCACTGAAAATTGCCTGATTGATCATCTTGATTCTTCATCGGAATGTGAATTTTTTCAAGGAATGCATAATTCTATGTGCTGAATGTAGGAATCTGGGATTATTTTACATGTAGGACATTACTTTACATGTTAGGACATGGTTTATGTTTCAGTGGCTCCCACTAGTGCTCTGTATGTACAGTTTAAAAAGACCCCTTGTATGTGCTGTGCCTCAGGTACTGTGTTCACTAATGTTCTCTGCAGGACTTAAAATGTGATGAATATGACAAGAGATCATAAAAAAAATTGTAAGAGTTTAGAGAAAATGAGTGCTTCTTGTAAAGTCTTTGAGAGTTTTGAGTGTGATGCTTACATCCAGAATTAAGCAGGAACTGATCTGCTATGCCAAGAACCTTGTTCAGTCAAGCCAAAAAAGCCCAAAGAAATGTTAATTTTGCAAGTGGAAATTTCCTTTGTGAGGGTAGTGAAAGGGTCAGTAATTTAGTATGGAAAAACTACTTACAGTTTCTTGAGTTCCAGTATGTTTCTGCTTTACCTTGAGGCTGGTTTATAAGCAGTTACAAATTTGAGTGCCACAAATTCTTACGTCACCAGACAGCAGTGTGATTACTACTTTCATTATGGTCTGCTTATTTTTCAGCTTTAAGTCAACTGCACTTTGAAGCTAGTTATAAAAGAGTGTTTTATTTATCCAGAGAAACCCAGGGTAGCTGGTCACCTGTGCACTGCTTGCAGTGCCGTGTCACTGTGAGGACACCTCCCAGTGTTGGCCATGTGGAGGATAGACTAATGCAGGTGAGTTTGGGCAGCCAGCTTCAACCTGGTGCAGGAACCTTCCGCTGTGGGTGTGTCTGCTCACAAAACATCATTTCACACCTGTTATAGTTAGATGGGTTTAGGAAATTGTAGCTCTCCCTCAGTTTGAGGGGGCAAAGCTGATCAGTGAGAGCCATGTGTTGTCAGCTCTCCAACTTGTGTTGTCCCACCCGTGCTGCAGAGCCTTCATACTGGAGAGCTTCGTGTGAGACATTCGCTGAATTTAGCCCAGAGAGGAGATGCAAATTGATTTCAGCACGTGGGGTTAGTCTGAGGACATGCCAAGGAGGTGAAGGACAAGCACAAATCAGTGTCTGAGAGGAGAGAGTGAATCCTGCAGCACTTCAGACTGCTCGGGGCTGTCGCTCTGAGTGGAAAGCTGCTCATCTTTTGTTAGAAAGGTAGAAGCAAACACTTAATTGTCTCATTTTCCATCATTCCCAGGCCTGGCAGTGGGAGCTGTACTAGTTGTTATTTTGGGGTTTTTTCCCTACTGCTCTAGGACAGACAGGGCAGCCATGTGTTCATTACTTGGAGCTTGAGTCCCACTGAATGAGATAAAATGTAACTCTGGAAGCAGAGTGTGTTGCTCTGCTGTCCCTAACCAGCACGCACTGCCATTCTGAGCCACTGCTGTGTCATCAGCCTGCCAAAAACCCAACAGCAACCGTGGTAAAATGATGAACTTGGATGTTTTCTTTAGACTGGCACAAAGATGAATGAAGTAGTGAGAGAAATCAACTATTTGATGAATTTCCTACTGTGCCTCTTTGCAGCTATGGAGCATATGTGGTCCCTTCCCAAAATCCAGACTTTTGTTCAGTGTCAGCAGTGCTTGGATCCTGCAGTGACATGGATGATTCGCAGTCAGCCATTTTAGGGCAAAAGAAAGCTTACCCTGTTGCAGTAGTTAGTTTTTAACATGAAAAATGGTGTGATACCACTCCACTTTCACTTTGCACTGAGGAGATCTATTCAGGAAAGACTTGAAGACAGGCTGGCTTGGGCTGAGAAAGTATTGCACACACACTGGGAGAAGAGGTTTTCTAGGGGCTGAAAACCAAACGCTCATCTGTTCTATAGTGCAGACATTACACGTGCAACAAGAAATCTGCAACTCGTGTATGCGTGATTGTATTTTTAATCCTATTGAATACTTTTTTTTCTTTAATTATACCTGGAAGCCCTTTCCTCAGTTGGCGTGCATAGCGGGAAGTATTTACTTAATGAGCAGCAGCAGCAAGTGAATGAGGTGAAGTTTGGTCTCAGAGGGACTGTTCTCAGGGACAGGTCTCTGTCCCTTGCTGAGGACACGTGACAGCATTTTACAAGCTGCGGTCCTGTGTCTCTGCTTCCTCCTACATGAGACTCATCTGGCATCTCTGCTCTGAGTCCTGACTGCCTTATACATCCACCCCTGCATTTCTGATGGCCTGACTCCAGAGCACCCCGTTTAGTCCCACTACCAGGTCTCTCCAACACTTCCTCAGGCACTTCTTGGTTACTACAGGCAGCCTCCTGCCTTCAGAAATCAGCATGGAAGTGTTTAAGCATGTAACAAAACAGAGAGAAGAACCGATATGTGAAAATAATTGACTGATTTGTGGTAAAAATTAGGACAATGAGAAGATACCTGACAGATTTGTCAGTTATAATTTGCTAGTTGTGATAGAGTGAAGCTCTTTTTCCCAGAGCCATGTGTGATGCTGAACACACATGGGAATTGCTCAGGCCAAAAGCAATGTACTGAAGAATTAGGTACTCTAGAATCTCTGAATTTGTTGTAAACACTTTTTTTTTTTTCTGGTCTAGTCTGAGATCTCATTGTCAGTTTCAGCAACCTTCAGCAATTGACCAGTAGGAGTGGTTTTCCAGAAACTGAAAGAGAAAGCAAGTGCTGTTTCCTGTTTATGTCCTTGGACACTAAGCATTTCTTTCCCCTAAAATTCATTTAGCAGCTAGGTTTAGTCTCTGTTGCAGCGATCAAAAGATAACCTGAAACATCTTTTCCAGGGTTTGGACTCGCCGAGATGCCCATCCGTATTGATGATGTGATGCAGCTGCTCATCCGTGTCGCCAGCGTGAAGGGCATGAAAGCTGCTGTCACACATTCTGGCCGGGGAGCGCTGCTGACGGGCGCCTCAGCCTTTGTCGGGGGGCTCCTAGCGGGCCCAGTTGGAATCGCTGCAGGTAAGTGTGCTTTGCTTTAGGGACAAGAGGGTGGTTAAATCCCTGAGTGAAAAAATGAGGGAGTCTGTGTAGGAGGTGTGGTTTGAAGGAGAGGGGCATTCAGTGTTGAGATTGCCTGCTGTGATGGGCGGTGAGGGTGAATAAATATTCATAGTAAGCCTTAGCATGGGGCAGGATCATTTTCCAAGCGGTCTTACTAAAAATGATGCTTATTTCTGTATTTTAAAAGTTCCTAATATCCACGTCTTGATGAACTTATTTTTTTTCCTCTAGGTTTCATTTTTCCTTGTCACTTCGCTTTTCTTCTTGTTAGGAAAGTTACAGGAAAGCCAAAGTCTAATAGTAAAGAATTGTCTCTGCTCTGTAACTCTGGAATTAAGAGTTGTCTAGTTTGAACGTTGCTTTGTCACTGAAGTCATGTGGACCCTGACCCTTGAATGTTGAGCAGTCGAATGTCCTGTGACCAGTTGCAGGAATTTCACAGGCTTACTGATTCTGGAGTGAATTGCAGTGTGCCTCCGTCAGGTCAAGTTACAAAAACAAGCAAATAATTCGTGAGGAGTGATAACAGAAAATGCAAAGTGGAGCTGTGTATTTACTCCTGTTAGAGGTGCAAAGCTTAATCAATAGCCAGAGTACTATTTTGACAAATATATGACTGAAGTTATCAGGAACAAAGAAGGGAAATTAAGCTTTTGTAAGAAATTTGTAAGCTTAAAATCTGAAGTAAAGGTAATAAATACAGTGGTCTCATTCTTGAGTAAGATGATGAGAAATACTGAAGTAATTCTTGGATGTATTTTCTCTTTGAAGTGTTTGTTTAAGCTTTCGTAGTGTCTCCCAGTCAAGCTTGATGTTCTTCAGCCGCTGAGGAAGGCACTGGAACAAGTATACCTATTCCTTTATACTGAAAGTATACAATAATAAGCATACATAATAAGAGTAATAAGTACTAACTAAACTAAAAGCCATGACTCAATTACGGTGCAACTAAATCATAACCCCCTCATTTAACTTTTAAAATTGGAAAGGTAAATAAGCCAAATAAGTTTAGGACAGTTAGAGAGACATTTACAATCGAGTGCACTTTCACTTGCACACACAGCCTGGATTGGTGTGGGACTGGGTGGCAGGGATTGTCCCTCTTGCTGCTTTGCTCCAGGAATGGGGATGAGTTACCTGCCATGTGCAGCATTTCTGGAGAAGCTTGCGGTCATTATGCTTCCCAAGGACTGCCTGCTCTGGGAAGAGTGGACTGTGGGTTTGTTGCTTGGGGAAAAAAGTGTGATCATATAACAAATCTTGTCTCAATGGATGAGGAGCTTAGACATCAATACTTCTAGTGGCTTTTGCATTAAGTGCCCCTAAATCAGTTATTGATGTTCTCATAAAAGTCCCTTGAAGATGAATTCACCCATCGTAGGCTTTCAAGTATTTCTGTGGTATCATAGGAAAAATTGCTAACTGAGTAAAAGCTGCAAATTAAGAATTTTTGTCTAATGAAAAACTGCATCCCTGTGAGTGCATAAAGGACTTTTTAGGAACAGTTGCTGGGGGTGGCAGTTTTGGTGGCGGGGTCAGTTCTGCCGCCTCTCTGTTGTGAGGGTTCTCCTTCCTTCCTTGCAGCAGGGTGTGTGTGCTCTGGGCGGTGCTGTCCGTGCTGTGACCTGCTGTGGTGCAATCAGGCTGCTGGTGGAGAACAGCCCTCTAGGGCTGCCGGGCTGGATGCTCAGCAGCCACAGTCACATCAGCTGTAGATGATCCATCCCTCTGCTGATATCCTGATAACCTGGGACCTTCTACTTATCTGAGCATGTCTTATCCACCTGGGGTGGCTGGGGGGTGGATTTGGTAGATGAGAGCCTGAATGTGTCTAATGGGTTTGGTTTCTGAGTGCCTACAGGGTGGGCTTCATGTGTGTAGGAGGCTGCAATGTGTGACTCTTAAGGAAGCAGAAATTGATTTGATCAGTCTGGAAGTATAAAGTAAGAGATTATGTGTTAATGACACTGATAAGGCAATTCTTGGTCTGGTGTTTTCCTTGGGCAAGGTTTTATTTAGTAGTAGAGCTTATCCTAAGAGAGTGTCCCAGGGAGTATTTTGTTTCTGGTTTCTAGCTTGAAGCTATTAGTGTTGATTGTATAAAGGGTTTCTTTATGCTGTGGATGTAAAGAGCTTTTAAAATCCTTTTTGGTGCTTTGACTATCGTGTATAAATCTAGTTAATCTATTTAAGGTAGACACATATACAACTCTATGTTGATTTCTAATCAAGGTGGGAACACTGTTGATGAAGGCTGTGGGTAGAATTTCAGGCTCTAACATTAACTGGTAAAGACTAATGACTCGCTGTCTTTCCTAGGAGGAGCAGTGGGTGGATTGCTTGGATGGATAACGTCTGGAGACTTCAAGCCAGTCCCTCAGATTTTAATGGAATTGCCTGCTTCTGAGCAGCAGAAACTCTGTGCTGAAGCCATGGCTATTATCAAGAACCTAGACTGGACTGATGCTGCTCATCTGATTGCTCTTGTGATGGCAAATCCTGGTCTCAAGGAGAATGTGGCGGGAGTGCTGACCAGTTACATTTCCAGGGAGCTAAGAGCACAAATAAAGTATGGAGAGTAATCCTGTACAGAGCAGGCTTTTTACGCTGGAATGAATCTCACTCCGATGGTTGTGACTCTTCAACACAACAATTACTAGTTATCTGTACTAATCATAAATATAGGCCGATCTGAGTATTTTTTGGGTTTTGGTGTTTGGGTTTTTTTTAATTTTTATTATGATTTTTGATTTGTGTGGATTTGTAAGGATAGTATTAGATTACTGCATTATCCTGACACTGACTTGCTATGGATTTCGGATTGCTCTGCACTAGCACTCATTCAAATCGCTGAAGGGAATTATGCTACTTTTAGGCTAATGTGTCACTTGTGAATATTTTCAAAGTCATTTTGTTTTATGTAGGAGACTTAATTCTGTTTGTTTAAGTGCTTTAATTTTTTTTCCTTGTGAATGACGTGTAAGGTGCCAAAGTAGCTTGGGCACTTTGAAGAATTTTACCTATTGTCTGTTTCAGCCCTGCAAAGGAAGGTTTTATAAGAAAGTACATTACTCTACTGTGAACTCAAAGGACTCAGTCCTTACTTTATTGTTTCTCACATTTTAATTGTAATTCTTGAGTTATCTTTTTATTTAAGAAGTGAAACAAATACCTAAACAAGATTTCAAGTAACAGGAAAACAAACTGTGAACAATTTCAATTCAATTTTCACCAAGTTCCTGTGCCCTAGAATTGGAAGGTGTGGCAAGAATACTCTTTTTAAAAAATGGGGAGCTGAATCTGCCAGTTTTATATTAGCCCCAGGATTAGGGTTGTCATTTCAGCATTGGTTTCTTGACTGAGTCTGAACAGCTGGTCCTCTGTTTTCATTAAAATATTCATAAGAAGGATCATAGTGATCTCTGTGTTGCTTTAAATTAAATGAACTCTTTAAGAACTCAGCCAGGCCTGTGCTGGGCACCCAGCAGCTGGCAGCAGCGGCGGTGCTGGTGGGGCGGGGTGATGTGCCAGCTGCATTATTGCTGTAAGCACCAAATGCCGTGGTGCTGAGTGTCCCAGCCAGTTGTTCACATTTGGTTTCAAGGCACTCGTAAGACAAGTTTGTAGGTAGAAAAATGTGCAGGTGTGCCTTCTTTTAATGTAAAGACAAGTGAAACTGCTCTGACAAGTTCATTTTTTTGCCTCAAATAAAGATCTCTCTGTGTGTGTGTGATGAGGTTTCTAGAAGTTAAGGTTTAAATGGTAAAGCTTTAAACTCAGGAGTTGCTGTTGTATGCATTTGCCTAATTCACTTCTGCAGGTACCATTTGCCTTTGATAAATTCAGTGGAGTGCAGGGCAGTGATTGTTCTCAGCATTTGATAACACTTTTTCAGTGATGTGAAAAGGAAGTGGAAATGACTGGTAAGTGGGCACTCCTAACCCTGTCAGAGTTTCGTAATGCCAAGCCTGAAATCGGTGGGGTTTCAGTTTTATTAGCAGGTTACACACACCGCAACTTTTAAAAGATTCTATAAACAATATCCATTTTAAAATACTATTTTTATGAATCCAGTTACTTTTTTTTGCAATTTTCTGGTTATTTCACAAATTAAAATCAGTCTTTCCAAAACAACACACACTGACAGCAGTCACAGATGACTGAATGATCCAGTGGGATGGAGTTGGCATCCTATGCTCAGCTGTTCAAATCCAGAATGAATGGAGCTGACAATTGATTGTAAAGCAGGCCATAGGAAAAATGGGGGTTCCAGTTCATCTCTAATAGTATTTAGTATTTAAACAGACCATTACAAGTTTCAGTGGTTTCAGACATCAATATCGTGACCCCCATTTTACAGGTATTCATAAATTTGGGCCCAAACGTAGGTAGAGAATTGATTTTTATCACTTGTATCAGTGTAATAGGTGTGGATGGAGTTTAGATCATATTATTCTCATCCTCTGCTCTCCTGTGATAATCTTTGAAATGCTTTTTATTATACCCTTAGAAATTATAAACCAATTAGAACTGCACTCCTTTAGCCTTCACTGTGGTACAAAAGGGGCATCTGTCATGTGGATGCCAACAGAACTCGAGTCCAAGTAGTTCAGAGTTCTGTACAGACCAGTCCTAGCTTATGGCAAACCCCGCTGCTGCTGAGCTCCTGAGAAGCTTTATGCCACAGAGGAGCATGCTCTCAGTCATTACAATAAATTTAACTTCTAGAGGTTTTCAGATGACTGAAGTAGAACCAGAAGAAATGAATTGAATTCTGTTTGTATCTTTATTTAACAGGTTTGATGCTCTTGGAGCTCCTTGGAAAGTGGCAGGTACCTGTTTTCAAAGTGGTAGCAGTAGGTTTGCAGTCTGGTCTGAAACACATTTCACTGCTGGCAGTGGAAGAACAGAAATGAGCTCAAGTGCTCATCTCATGTGAGTTTGGACATAAGAGAATTAGGAAATGACCACTCCTGGTGGTGGACACCCTGATACTTAACTATTGAGGGAGGATGAGCATTACACCCACAAGGATTTTGTTGTTTGTGTTTCAGTGGTTTGTAACAGTTTATATTGCTGAATGCTGCAGAAAGAGTAAATTGTACCTTTAGTGCTCTGACTGCAGCCCTGTGCTGTCCTGTCGAGGTCACCATGATATCTGGTGTGTAGTCTTATGTGGGGATTTGGGCCAGTTAAAAGCACCCTTCAGCAGATTTGATCATCTGAGGGAGAAGAGCAGCTGCACGAGAATGTTTTAATATCCATCTGTTGCTGTTCTTTGGTAGAGACATGGCTGTCCACCACTGCATCCCTTGTTGGTGTTGGAAACAGCCACGGGCGGGGGATGGCATCTTCTGCAACCCATTCCAGTTGCACAATGTCCAGGCTGAGTGTGAGGCACAGCCATTGCCTAGGAAACGAGGTAGGGCAGTGCCAGCAGTTTTGGGAAGCAGCCGAAAGAGCCGCTATGGGGAGATGTACATATTTATATAAAGAAACCATCTGTGATGCTGGTTATTAACCTGGTTTGGTTGTAGATGTGACAGAATCAAGCTAGGTTTGCACTGGCAGATGGTGTATTTTTAGTTAAAAATTCTTTTTTTTTCAACGTGGGTTTTTTTAAGCTTTCCGATTTCAAAATAGAAACAAAGTGTTATGTTAGCAAGGACAGGGAATATATATGCTTTTGTAAAAGGCAGTCCTGAATTCAGATACAGATTGGTAATTGAGATGTGCCATCTAGTGGCAATTAGATTGATTCTTAAACTCAGCCTCTCAAGGCTGCCTCCGTATCTGGATAACACAGTGAGTTACCTTTTTCCATGAAAAGCAAAGTTACATTCTTTATTTTGCTCTTATTCTGTCAAATTTCTAGCTTTAATGAATTTGTGCTGGACTAAAAATATCAGCCCAGCTACAGACTAGACTAGAATTTATATGCATTCCCTGCTGAAGTTGGCTCTTTGGTGATTATCATATGCGAGCTGTGACAGCACAAATATTTACTGCAGCTGCACGTCACATTTAATTATAGTGAGAAAATACAGAATCAGGCAGAGGAGGGCAGTTTACTTCTTGATTACTGAAGGACAAGTGGATTTTGTGAGCTGAGCAGCAGCCAGTTTGTCCACAGTGGAATTGGCAAGCCAGTGAGAGTTTGTTACTTGGAGGGCTGCATTTCTTTGTGCCCCACAAAGGAGGGTGGCTCTTGGCTCAGCCTGTTCACATCATACTTGTCACATCATCTCTCACCTCTTACTCCAGTATGAAAAGGAACAGGGATTAGCATTCTGTGGGCAGTTTTTCCAAGGACAGCCTCTCTCCTTGCAGGGCTGCACACCTGCACCTGCAGAGGGCTTTGCTGGGAAGAACATTCCCAAAGGAGACAGTCTCCTCCTCTCTCAGAGAAGCCTCCAAAGGGCTGCTGGCAGGAGGAGGTGCTGTGCAACCATCTGTGCAGGGGCACACACGTGTGTCCTTGTCCTTCCCTTCCAGGGCAGCGTGGGCTGGGGTTCCCCCAGAGGCTGCTGCTGCCCTGCCCGTGCCTGCTGGCTCCGAGCAGGCGAGGCTGGAGAGGTGCTTTGCTGCCTGAGTACCTTTGTTTAAGGAGGCTGAATGTTCTCCTGCAGCAATAGTTGCTGGATGACTTTGGACGCTCACCCAGCTTCCCCATCAGCTGCTTTGGTATGAGGGGGTGAGGGCAGCACTCAGCTGGTGATGGGGGGCTGTGTGAGCTGGTGGTAACAGTGGGGTGTGATACTCCCAGCGTGTTGTTAGTGTTCGATTGTTTCTCAGTTCGGATGGTTCCAGCAGTGGCGTGTGTGGTGCTATCTGCTGTAGCCTGATTACAGTGCCCTGTGCCCTGGCAGAACTCTTGCCCCTCTCATAGGTCACCATTTATGGCTCCTGCCACATGTGCTCCAGCATGTGGGGCACAGGTGGGGTGGAATGACTGCCATCACCTGCTCCCAGTAGCATTCATCTCCTTAGGGAGGAAACCTTGTGCTTCAGAGGGTGGGATGGGCCAGGACAGCTGCTCTTTTGAGGCACAATTCTGTTTAGCACATGGCATAAAGCTGTTGAGAGCCAGCGTGTGTCCACATTTCTTTCAGATGACATCCCCCTGATGATTGCAACCCAGTGGAGGTAAGCATGCCTTTCCTCACTTTGGTTGGTTTATAGGAAATTAGGGTTACAAAACTCGCTGAAAGATTATTGGAATGGGATTGTAATATTCAAAGTCATTAAGCAAATTGATTTTACACAGCCATACTCTCATGGCATACCTGCTCAGAGGGTCTGGCCAAGTTTGCTTGTGCACAACATGGAGGATGAGTCAAAGCCTCACTTCATCTCCTGGTTCTTCTTGGTTGTCAATGATTAGCTAACTTTTTGGACAAATTTTTCATTTCCTTTAGGATATCTTTTATATCCTACTGCTGCTGCCTTCCTGCTAGCCCTCCTGTGAGCCCCTTGGCCTGCTGGGCTGACAGGAGGACGGGCACATGTGGTTTGCTGAAACTCTTGTGACCATCCTGCTGTCAGTGCAGGGTCTTGTTCAGGAGCTGCCTGTGCTGGGTTCTCACCAGTGTGGGGCCCTCCGGGGCTGGACAGCAGGAGTGAATCCTCCATTTGATGGAATGGCATCCCTCACTATCCAGAGAGGCCTCTCTGTTAATTGTTCTGGTGCTTTCACATACACGCACTTCCAATCATTTATTCCAATATTAATATTCCTGTTAAAACCCGTGCAGATCCATGTGGATATTAAATTTTCCCGTTTTTTCCTCGCAGAGTTGCAGCAGCTTCAGCAGTGCTCGCTGGTGGCATGGGGGCAGGCTCAGGGGTTTGATCCTGGGTAGCTGCAGGGGTAGGACCTGCTGAGCTCAGTCTTCATCAGCAGTTTGGCAGCGCTGGTGCAGCCAGAGGATGTAAAAGCAGTGCGTTTTTTTCCCCCAACTAAAAGCTCTCACAGAGAAAGCAATAGCTTAGGCTGTCACTGCTTGATCAGCTGATGTATAACTCCAGACTAATTGAGTAGCAGCCTTTCAGCTGGGTTGGAAAGCTTTTAAAAAACCAAAGGCCTTTGCATTGAAGTGAACTAAAGCTATTAGCCCCTAATTAAAACATGAGGTTTCATCTTTACCTTTCTAAAGATCACAGAAATCTATGTATTTTTCAGGCTGTAAGCCAGAAATCAAACATTCATCATGTAATTGCAGTAAGTGTGGGCTAATACTTCTCATTAAGTGTGATTTATGAATTCCAGAAGAGCCTACGAGGTAAATATATAAAATTATTCTGAAGTCTGCAAAAATGAAGGTATTCATTTCTTTGGATGACTGTTCAGCAGGAAGAATTTAACATGAACATTACAGCTTTCAACATTCAGTACAGACACTGCATTTGGACACCTGTACCTTTGCAGTTCCCTCCGTGTCACTGCTGATCTTTCACCCGAGATCACCCTTCAGCTCTCAGCAGGGAAAGCAGTGTGGCTTTGAGGCAAGCCCATTCTGCTGGGCCTCAGAAGAAGTATCACCTTCTCTGGCTCTTCTTCAGGTTTGCTGGGTGACCTTGAGTAACTTCCCATCCAGATCCTGAATGCATTTTTTGTTAAACACTTTGTAATCTGTCAATGGGAAGTGGTGTGTTACAGAAATGTGATAGCGCTGTTCTGTAGCTAACCACTCTCTGATCCTGCAGTCAGGACATGACCATCAAAGAAGGAATGTAATAAATGTTAGTAGAGGTTCACAGCAATCAGGACAAAGAAGAAACTGCTAAGTTTTGAAATGTAGCTACTTTCTTTGTGGCAGGGGAGTGAAAGATTTACACTGATGTTTGACCTTAACTAATTAGACCCTGTACAGGAGTGTCTAACAGGATGCAAATGTTTTGTATTCCTTATTTCCTGCTCAGCTTCAGTGGGCAGGAGTGATTTAGGGTGAAATTAAATCTGTCCTATGCTCTGGCATGCTGCTTTGGAGTAGAGCGCTCTGAGATTACTTTGTACGTGTAATCTGAAGACAGAATGAAGGGTTTGTTATTTCTGTATCAGTCAGTGAGATGTGATGATAATCTTTGTAATTTGGGTTCATTCTAACAAAACAAAAGCTTTAAAGGCCTTATTTTTACCTCGCCCTGCTGCAGCTCCTCGTACTGAGATGTTAAGGCAAAATACTTGAAGAATCAGAGTCAGAATCAGCTCTTGAACACTTACAGAGATCTGAGTGTTTGCAGTGGCAGAGACCATGGAGCCCATGCAGATGTGTGTTTAGCCTCAGCTGTTCCTCCCTCAGTGCCAGAAGGGATCTGCGTCTCCTTACAAAGTGGGTAAAGCCTGTCCTGGGTGTAGGTAAGCTCATTCTTCTGATATTTGTATAGATTATCAACATTATTTTTTGTGCTCACCCAGCACAAAAACTGGGTGAGCTGTCCAATGGATATTTCCTCTACAGTTCTGCCCTCTCCTTGGCAGACAATTCTGCTGGATACTAATGGAAGTTTTCTGCAAGGAAGAGTCCAGAGCAGCTCTGACTTTTGACTGCCATCTGCATTTACCCAAACCTCTCTGGCTCTACAAATCCTACTCTTTCAGGGTAAAAATGAGGGGGCCATCTCACTTTTCTACCTTGCTCTTCCAGGTAGATGTTAAGCCCTACATAACCAGATTTTCAAAATCCTAAGTTAAAAACTTGCTCTCTTTTAGAACAGGGAAGGATACGAAAGACACAACAGCTGAATATAGTATTTGGACTTGAGAGAGATGGGGTGCAAGAGCAAATGCTTTGTTACTCAACAAAGCAGGGGACAGGGCAAAATGATCCAGGAAATACTGCATTGAAACAGAACACTTGCTGGAGTATCAGTAGGAATCAGCTGCCTGCTCTGTGCCTGTCTGTGAGCCACAGCTCATGCAGCAGACTTTGACCAAACTGCAGTTTATTAATGGCTTATGCAGGAACAAAGTCAGTAATAAAAGGCTAACTAGGGTGCTGGTGAGGAAGGCTCCTGGATCTGATTTTGCTGGCTTCCATAAAAGGGGCTTGCATGCTTTTTCCCAGCCATTCTCTCCAGGAATCTGTGTAGAAAAATATTTGTTCCATAACCACAGCGAACAGCCTCCCATCGCCTGGCAGCCGCCTGCATACTTGAGGCTTTCTGCGGTCTCTGAAGTTTAACTCTGCAGGAGCCTGTGCTGACGCTGAGTCTAATCCTAATTTCGGACTTTCATGTCCTCAACCCGGCCCCGTGGGACCGGGGCTGCTGACGATGGCAGCAGCACATCCCTGGTGAGTATGGGGTGAAATTAGCCTTCACATTGTGCCACTAATGATAAATAGCAGTGAGGATAATAAAGAGCATTCTTGTGGTGCTTTACATCTTCAAAGTGCTCTGCTCTTACTAACTAATTAAGCTGCCTTGTGAAGAAGGTATGTATTTGTGTTGTGCCTAATGTAACTGTGCTGTATTGTTATGCAACAGACCAAAATTGGATGGTGTCTGCAGATAGCAATCAGGAAATCAATTAACTAACTACTGGCTGCTCACACCCCAACAACCGAGCCGGCTTCAAAGCTGCCCCACGCCTTTTGGTTGGCCTCGCACGTCTTTGGGAACCTCGGCTATTCATGGAAAGCAGCACGTGCCAAGTGTTTAACGATGTGGTTGCAGTGTCTTGCAGCAGCTCAGTTTCCAGCCGCACCATCTCTTAACCCTGCCCAGAGGATGCAGCCCCAGTGCTACTGAGTTATGCGCAGGCGCTGCTGGGCTCAGCCAAAGAGCCCCAGCTCTGTGCTGCTGGTGCTGTGTTCCAGGAACAGGATCGTCCTCGTGTGACCTGGTCACAGAGGAAAACAGGGTCACGCTGCGCTGTGCTGCCGTGGCGAGGAATAGAGGGGATGCTCTGCTTTATCTGCAAGATTTCAAAACCTTACTGGGCGGCAAAGCCACCTTCCCACAGCACCCCGGTGCCTGCCAGCAGCCGCAAACATTGCCATGAACCTGCAGTCAGCAGAACCCTGGTTATTGGTAACCTATTTTCTCTCACAAAAGCGCTTGAGGTCACTGGACAGATTTCTGATAGCGTAAGCTCAGCGCTCAGCAGCGAGTCAGACGGCAACAAGAAGGTCAGGACAGATGGGAAAGGAAACCAAAAAGGAAGTGTAGTTAGGTCATTGAACAAAGCCAGGTAGTGGCCACATCTTGAATAGTCTGTGCAGCCTGCTTGGTCCACTTGGGTTTGTCCTTTTGGAGCCAAAGAGGGCAATTGCAGAGCTGTGAAGGATACAGAGAAGGATAACACTGTATGGGAGGGCACCTGCGTAAAGAGAGATGGGCTGGTTGAAGCTGTTCGACCTGGAAAAGGCACTAATGGGGGAGATTTGGTCACAGCTGTGACTGGCACAGAGATGGATAGGAGGAATAGAAGGCAGGGTATAGAAGGCAGGGTGCACTCCCAGAACTGGCAGAGGTGAAGGGAAGTGCTTGTTCACACAGTGTGACAGGGAATTGTGGAGCTAATTGGCACAGGATGCTCGAAGTGCCAAAACAAAAATGTGTTCAGAAAGTGATTAGGCAGATTGATAGTGAGGACTGGTCACGTGGGGCCAGGACCAACCACTGCCTCCACAAGTTTCTCACCAGGCTGACAAGAGACTAAAGCACCAGAAATATTGCTCTGTGGGTGCCTCTGAGATGCTGTCCCTCATGATTTTGGGATAGGTGAACTCTGGCTGTGGTTTTGTCAGACTGCTTCCATGCTCTCCCAAACCCGTGCATTCCTGCAGTGCTGTGCCAACACGTGCTACTGTGAGTAAAATACAACATATGGGCTGCCAAAGCGATCGCGTTCTGAAAAACCATGGCATGTTTTGTGTTGTACAAAAGGGGTTTCCTGTGCTAGGGAAGACCTGCCCATTTGCCTTTGTGTCTTTTATTCTGCTCAGGAGCAGAGCCTTCCTCCCTGACTGCTTTCCCATGTGCAAACAAGTGATTAAGCAGAGGACCTGACCTCTCCTGGCCCATCAGTTGCAATCAATTATTTCAGGATCTCAAAATTGCAATATCAACTTAAAAATTAAACCAAATGCCTTTATTACTTGCACCACAGACAAAATGTCTCCATGCCACCAGAACCCAAAGCACTAGGCCATATTTTTAAAGAGGGAAATCTTTAGTCACACCCTTATAAAGTGGAAGTTGTATTAAGATTTGGTCATGCTATTGCTTTGTTTTGCAGAAGGGAAAGTTGTTTGGCAGAGAGAAATTACATGAGTCAAGTTTCTTGTTTCATTTTGAATGTTAAACTATTCTCACAGAATAGATTTAAAAATTTTATGTATATACATATTTATAAAAGCTCATTTTCTTCCCCTATCTTGCTATCAGTCCTAAACCTGCAGCCAGGAGCCCTCCAGCTCACAGAGGTGCCTGTTGTGCAGGGCTGGTACAGCTGGGAGGGATGCCCTGCTCGCTGCAGCCTTATCCCAGTGTAGCTGGATGAGCTGGCCCCAGGAAAATCCAGCCTCCAGAGGTAAATTCTGATGGGGAGGATGAGCAGGAGGAGAAAGTTCAGTGCTCTGAGTGGGAGGCAGAGCTGTACTGGAGGTGGTGAGCCTGCTGTGCTCCAGACAGCTGTTAACACCACATCTGTCCTGGAGCAGCCTGTCAAAGTCTGTGTCTGGGGCGCTGTGTTGCTTGTGCTTGGGCAATGACCAGCTCCTCTGCCAGCTTCCAGCACAGGACCCTTCCTCCCTCTCCCAAGGGGAGCAGCATTTCCAGTCCTGGGGCTCCCCCGTTCTTCATGCGGTGCCCAGATGGTTCTCCCGAGGGGTGAGGGTGCTGAAATGGGGGGAAGCTCTGTGGAGCTCTAACTTGCAAGGTCTCAACCAACAAACACATCCTTTTGGATCCCTTCTGTGACACAGCTATGTGCTGGGCTTTGTCTGTTGAGTGTCCCTGAGGAGAGAGGGAGGATGTCAGCTGGTGTGAGGGCTGTCCTTAGGCTCCAGGGTGTGCTATGAGGGCTGCCTCTCCTCCAGGGCTACACCAGCTGCATTCCAGATCCCCTTTTTATGGAGGTAACACACCTCCAACTGCTGTACTATAGGGAGCAGCACAGAGGGTGGGAAGTCCTGAAGTAGCCGAGTGTGACAGTCTCCATTAACACCGTAGCTCTTTGCCAGTGGATTTTGTAGAACCTCTCATCGTTAAAGCTGTTTCCTTGCAAACAGATGGCTGCAGCGTGTGACATCCCAAGTGCCCGTGGGACCCAGCGCACACAGAGGGGCTTGCTCAGCCCGCGGGGGTTGTATCTGCCTCCAACCTGGTGCTGGTGAGTGAACAAATGCAGCTGCAGCCTCACACCCTGCGGGATGAGGCCACCCCCCATGGGACGGATGTGACTGACACCAGCCCGTGTCTGCTGAGGTTTGGGGGAAAGGCATCTGCCCTGTTTAAACCCAGCAGAAAGCTGTGCTGCAGAGGCCCCAGCAGGGTTAATGCACAGCGCTGCTCCCGCCTCTGCTCCCCTGGGCTCCACAGACAGCTGTGGTGGGGAGTGTGTCAGGGACAGCAGCTGGATCCTGCTAAGCCAGTGAAAAGCAGCCTCTCCCCAGAGAGGAGGCAGCCCTGTAGGTGGTGTGAGGCTCCCTGCTGCCCACGGAGCTGTGCAGGCAGAAGATGCTGTGGCCCCAGCCCCAGAGGCCGGACTGCAGGGCTGGCACGGGGTGCCTGGGGAGCAGGGCTGGCTCACAAGGCGTGCAAAGCCCTACGGCAGCGTAAAGACCTCTGGACTATGAACACCCCTGGCTCTTAGAGGCTGCTCAAACAGGAAACAGGTGTGCTCAAGGACATTTTGGGGAGGATCTAGAGACTCATGTTGGTTTGCCTGGAACTTGCTGCTGAGCACTGATCAAGTCAGGCTCTGACGGAAGCCAGGAAGCTGTGACCTGGGTGCTGGTGGCTCTGGTTTGTGGGTCGCCAGCTCTCACCCCGCTATTGGAGCTGGTTGAGCCATCTGAGGATGATTGTGAGGGGCACTCTTGAAAGCACTCTGGAAAATCCTTTTCAGATGAAGCCACTAAGGCTCTGGTTTTACCTTATGTGTAACTTTCTGTAAAAAACACGTGAATTTTTTTCCTTGTTGCTGTTAGAGGAAAAAAGACCTGTCTGGCCTTGAGTTAATGCTTTTTCCTTCTCAAATCCTTTTTTTCCATAGGTTGTCACTGAAACACATTGTGTTTATGGTTAAAAAAAGGGGAGGTTGGCCAAGGCTCAGCAACCCCTTGCTGCACAGGGGTCTGGGCAGCAGGACCACAGGTAGCAGGATTGCTGCCGGCAGCAGATGCTCTGCCCCAGGGTGCGTGCCACAGAAGGCACTGCACGAGAGAGCCTTCCTAAAGCAAAACCTTGTATCTAGCTCCCCTCCTTTTTCTCTCCCCTTCCCACAGTAACAGACGGGGGAGGTTGTGTAACTCGCTCTGGGCTGCGAACCTCTCCGTAAGAGGTTTACAGAAAACCTGCTTATTGCTTCTTTGCGTTTCCGGCCCTTACTGGAATCGAAGTCAAATGCCAGCTTCGGTGTTGCTCAGTGTTCACCAGCACTTCACACCACCTCCCTGCCTGCCTCTTCTCCTCCAGCTGCTGCACAGAACCGCAGCGCTGGCTGCGTTTGGAGGTTTTATGAACAAGTTCACAGGCAGGAGAGGCTCCCTCCCATACACCTGCACAGCTCTGGGCTTCTTCCTGCCTGTGACAGGTAACAGAAAGCAGATCTGGCTGGGTATTGCCCTGCAGCGTTTTCCACCCTGGTGTGCAGCCTGTGCTCCTCTCCAGGTGCCCTGGACACCATCTCCAGCACGCAGGTCTTGGGCAAGGGTTTCTTGCAGCTGTTTTGTGTCCACCATGGATGGGACAGCAGTGTAACATCGCCTTCCTGCCAACACCACTCTTAAAGGTCCATGGCCTGGAGCAGAAAGAGTGAGAAACAGAAGCCTGTACTTTTCATTGGAGACACCACTTTACAGCTCATGAGCAGCTGGGACTGTGTGTACTCCTCAGTTCCTCTTCCTAATCGAAAAATCCAGGCTGAGTGAGGAACATGAGACACTGCCTTGCAGCAATAGTGAGCCAAAGAAGCTGTGAGCTGTGGCAGAGCCAGAACTCCAGCTTGGATAGAAACTGTGTTTGAGTAACTGGGAGCAAGACTCGGTTGGAGCAGCTGGCTCACTTCTCCCTCCTGAGTGCTTGTGAGTGCTGAGTCAGCACTGTGCTGGGAGCTGCTGGGGTGTGCCTGGGCTGTGCCTTGGGACAGCAGAACACAGCTTTCCTTGAACCTCTTTGATCCTTTCAGTTTATTCACAGAACAATCTCCCCATCACCTTAAGTTTTTATGAATGGCTGCTGCACCAGTGCCATCCTCTTCCTCCCTTTCCAACCAACTTTGGGGAGCAAAAGAGGATGGTGTGCAATGGGGACACCTTTACCCTGCTGTGCCCTTTGGGCCTTGACACCTTCAGGCAGGGGCTGAGCGAGGAACCTCTTCTGGCACAGGATCCCCATACATCATGTCTGGGAACCCTTCAGGAGGAAGATGTGACCCCACAAACCCTCCAGCCTGCAGATGTTTCCCAAGGTGTGCATTCGAGCTGCTGCTCTTCCTGGTCCCTGCAAACTGTAATGAATCTCTGGTAAGGCCTTCATTTAGCTAAAATAGAAACAGCACAAACCATCAGGAAATGCCCTATTAATGCACTGGAGATAGAATCAGGCTGGAAAACTCCAGGCTGGACTGTAACAGCACACAGCCTGTGATTTAAAACCCATGTGTTCAGCAGGCCAGAAGCCAGGCTCTAATCCCAGTGCTGAGCTCCACAACAGAACTTCAGGAAGTGGGGGAGAGGCTTTGTTTAAATTTCCCCATGTTTTTCTGGGCAGGATCTTTTTACCATAGGCATTATTAGTTTAAGAATTGCTTGGTTTCTTGGGGCTTCCAGTTGGTGGAAGGTGTGTGCATTTCCCCAAAAGCCATCAACAGCGTGCACCAAAAAAAAGAGGCTGGGTTGGTTTTGGTGTTTTGGGGGTTTTTTGGTTTTTTATGATTTTTTCCCTGCTGTGATTAAGAAAGGCTCTTGCTCACCAAGAAGGCATTCGTTAGAGGCGTGCCTGTCCCTCATAAGAGCATAAAAGCAGTTCATAGGTCTTTTGGGGCTGGTCATAGTAAGACCTTCGAACACACAAAGTAAACTGATCTCTAAGAGAACTAAGGATTAGGTTCAAAACTGCAATACATTTCTGGAGCCAGTTACTAGGAAGAAACTGTGAATTTCACCTCAGGAGCAGGGAACTGGAATGCCAGCTATGGATGCAGATTCAGCAGCTGGGCTATTTTTGGCTCGTGAACCGCTCTAATGGCTGTTTATTTTTAAGGTCATTTTCTGTTTGCATAGCATGTACACCCTTCTGGTGGGTGGGAGGCATTGTAAAAACAATCACTGCTGCGCAGAGTTAGGAACTGAGCCTGGAGAGGGATGGAAAAAACAGAACTCAGTGTACTTACTGCTTTAAAGACCAAAAACATCTGCTTAGGTCATAAGGTTTGCTGGCCCACTCCAAGATGGGTCCCCACCGGAAAAATACCGTTCCAATTAATACAGACTACTGCAGGGGATTGCAAAAGACTTGGGAAAAGTCTGTCAGACTGTAACATGGTATAAATAGAAAGGAAGCATCAGATCTGATGCCCTTACCTTCAAGCAGTAAATAGAAACCAGAGCAGCCTCCCCACAGCTGAGGAGTCACCACTTGTGCTGGGCTGGCCAGGCCTGGATCCCAGCTCTCGTTAAGACTCCTGTTCAATAATAACACACTTTATTGTCCTGTTTTCCTGGCTCCTTCCTGTCGGCCATATCTTTATTCACACACAGTCAAGTGATACAAATTCACTGGAACAGTAGCAGTTTATAAAAGACAGTAACAATGATTATCTTGAACTGAAAATTAAAAAAACCCATGGCCATCTGTCAAGCAATGCACTGCTTGTAACAGATCATGGTAAGGAAACATTTTAGAACATTGGCAGTGTATTCCCAGCCATGTTGCTTTTCCAGACCACGAAATACACAATACAAAAATATACTAAAAGCAATAACGGAGTTTGTAGAAATGTCTGCTGCAAAACAATTGCTGTTGTCCGATTTCCTCTATATTTACTTCCACACTACATTATGATAGAATACTTGAATAAACACAGTTTATTTCTAACTGAATTTGAACTTCAAAGTTGATCTCAAGTAAACTGTAAGGCCTTTGGCTCCCACCCTTGAAGTACATAAAGGACCTTAACTTTGGACTTGTGAGACTGATAAGGCAGGAGGTGAACCCACAAGTGAGAATCCAATGCCTTGGGCAGCAGCCCAGGAGGGAAGGGGAAGTTGAAGTGCTGTACTTCACAGGATCTTAATTTGGGGCTTTTTCCTGGATTTTTTTTTAAGACTTTTAACAAGTCTTCCCTGGGCTATCCTTTTACCTGATAGGCTTGAGTTCTTCAAGTTTCTAGTAATCTGGTGTAACTGCCTGTGTTTGAGATCTGGGCTCTGCACTTAGTTGAGTGAACTGCAGTACCTCTCTCCCTCCGTATTTCACTGCTCAGTGTAATTTTACCCTCTCCTTCCTCCTCCTGGCCCGGTACCACTGGCATGGCCTCTTCCCATGTGAGAGAGCTGGGTGCTCCAGTGTTTGCTAGGGCTGCTCACACTGAGCCCCACACAAGATCCCTGCATCCAGAGTACCATTCTCTTAGTGTTTCCAACCTTGAGAGACCCAGGTGAGGACAGGGAAGCCGGCGCTGGCCTTACTGTGCAGGGATGAGCAGCAATTCCCTCAGGCTGGCACGGCTGCAGCGAGAATCTCGGAATGCTCATGGAAAACGGCATCCAGAGTGCCTCTCGCTGTGACAGAGGAACACACTGAGCAGGCGTGTTCAACTCCAGGATTTCTTGTTCCTTTTTCTCCCAAGAGCCAATCTCAAACATTTCAAACAAGAAGTTCATATTGCTGTGTTTTAGCAGAGAGGAAGAGTAAGGCACCGGAGGGTAAGCTCATTTGGCCAAGACTGATCTACAGCGCGCTGCCCCTGCCCTCAGTGCTCTTCGCTGAGCTGTTCTCTCTGTGCTCACATTGTATGAGATGTTCTCAGAGGGGTAACCTCACCTCTGCTCAGACACCACGCACACGGGCCAAGATCCACCTTCCTAGGCCTGGCCTTCAGAGGAAACATGGAGAAGGACACGCCTTGGAGGCCAGAGATTGGCTTCCCAGTGTCTAAACATCGCTAACTCCCAGGGAGGTCAGCTGTGGAAAGATGACCAGGATACTTCTGAGGTATAAAACTCCGTGTCTGCTGGCCACTGCTCAGCTTTCTCGTCATCAGACTTGTCGCTGTCATCGCCGCTGGAGGGCTCGTAGCCCTGGATGGCAGAGCGGATCGGCTCCGTCTGCCTCCGATCTGCCTCCGCCTCCTTCTTCTTGTCTGCCAGCAGCTGCCTGTAGCACAGGTTGCAGACCCTCAGGGGCTTGGGGGACAGCCGGGGCATCAGGAACCTCTGCCTGGAGCAATCTGCGCACACGACGAAGCCGCACTTGCGGCAGTGGTGCCTCCGGGTGAGCGTGGAGAACTTGGTCTGCGTGCAGCGCATGCAGATGTCCGTCGCCTTGTCTGGGATCCAGGGAGCCGCGTGCTCCGTGCAGGGCTGCCGGCCCGTCTTCGTCAGCAGGTGCTTGATGCACTCCTCCAGATGGCTGATCCACTCCTTCCTCTCCGTGAGGGAGGCCGCGGAAACCACAAAGGACTTCTTGGAGGTTTTAATCATCCAACGGTTCTTCATCTGCAAGGTGTCTGGCAGCGTCTCCAAAGTGACATCTTCAAGGGGGATGATGTGCTGGGAATTGTACTTCCTTTTGTTGATGACTATGCTGCCGTAGACGAGGATGTCGTTGAAAAGGAAAAATATGCGAGGCTTTGGTTTCTTGCGGCATTCTTTGGTTAAAATCCCTTCTCCCAGAAGGACCCTGCCCGGCAAGGCTAAGGGCTGCCCGGAAGCCCCAAAGCAGTTTTCCACAGCAGCAATGCGCTGGCTGTTGATCTCGGTATTTGCAAGATGGTCCATCATCTCCAGCTCGCTCTGAAGAGAGGAAAACAAAGAGGGAAGTGGTGAAACCGCAAACATCTGCGCCGGGGTGAAGGTGAGCAGCCAGTGTATACGCAGGTGAGATGTCCTAATGCAATCTCAGGGCACAGGTAATCTCATGAGCACTCCTCACTTTAGTTTGTTACCTTTCTAAATTAAATCTTCAAACTTTCTGACCTCACTTTGCAACAGTCCAGGCTATACTGGGATAGTTCAGTTTCCAGCAATGGAAACCCTTGAAGGCAAAGCCAGGTCTTCCTGGTTGTGCTTTTTACCAGTCTCACTGTGTGCCCTTAGAAGAGAAAGCTGCTTGGTCTGAACCTGATTTTATGCAGATCCATAGATCTGCATAAAAGGGTCTTGAGAGCAAGCCTCCCGTTTGTGACTGCACACCTGCTTTCTCGAGGATTGATTACAGACACACACACACTCCAAAGCTCCATTTCAGGCCAGAGCTGAGGCAGGAACAAAATGAAACTCTGTGGTGTCACTTATCCCTGCTGGTCTTCCATGCATGACAAAAGGGGTAAAAAAAAGAAAAGCAAAAAGCCCTCATGATGTGAATAAACCCACCCAAGCTAAGCCTTTCCTCCATTATCCCAGGGCTGACAGTGCTTCCAAATGCAAGACACATCATTCTGAAAAGTGTGATCTCTGCTGAACGGGAAGTGGAATGCAGCATGCTCATCTCTCCCACACCTCTGCACCCTCCTTCTAACACGCTCTGGGGGGTTGGTAGTGTGCTGGGTTTTTGTTCTAACAGGAAACACAGGTAAGGGTAACTCTGAAGCGAAAGCAGCTGCTTGCTCTTGGCAGTCTGCAGTAAAGAAGGTGCTCTCTGTAAGTTGATTTTTCATTGCCCCTTGCAGGCTGGAGGGTGCTGCCCAAGGCCAGCTGGCCATGGGAATGTGAGTAATTTCCTCCTGCAGCGAGGTAGCTCAGCCATCACGAGGCAGCTCCGAGATCACAGGGACATGTGTTGTTACCCTGGTTGCTGCTCCTGGTTCATCGAACCCTAATGCAGAGCTGCTCTCCACTGTTACCCCTGTGCTCCTTGCCTAGAGTCCCTGCTGCCAAGGAGGCTGGAGGGAAAGGGAAGAGGAGGATGACAATATGCCTGTTCCTGGGGGGGGGGGGACATTCTACCCTTGTCCCTCACCCCAAATCACCCCTTTGTTGTGATGGAAGGGAAACCACAGAGCTGCTGCTGAAGGCTGCTGCACACCTCTCACCTGACCCATCTGGCAGACAGACCGGGTAATTCCTCTGAGTTCCCAGAACTTCCTTCTCTAGGGTGAAAAGGCACAAGGCCAAGGCACAGGTTTAGCCATGGGAGACCTAAATGAAGTGACCTAAGCTGCAGAAATTGCTCTCACTGAGAGGCACTGAGTGGCCAGTGCTCCTGAAGAGCTGCCTTCCTCGGGATCGCCCTCGAGCTGGAGGGAAGGATGTGTATCCTCAGGGCTCAGAGCACTGGAATGCACTGGATGGAGCTGGGCAGCGTTGGGCACATCCACTCGTGTGCGTGGGCAGTTTACATTCAACTGAGTGCTCTGGCCAGGCTGCAGCCAGAGGGGGAATCCAGGGGCTGACTCCGGCAGCAGCGGCTGGAATCACACCCCAGCCAAGCTGCCACGGCACAGACGTGCAGCAGCTGTGCAAAGGTTTGTTACTTGTCATCAGAGAGGAGAGAGGCTCCATCCCCTTCGTGAATCCATCAGCCTGAGTGGACCTGTGCACAGAGAGGAGATGCCCTGCTCCAATGAGCACCATGTGTTTTTACCCTCTCCCTCTTAAATACACAAATTAGGCTGAAGAACAAACAGGCAGGGCAAACTGTTGTCCACAACCGCACACCAAACTCCTGACTAGGGCTAACTGGACTCTCACCTATCCTGGGATGCGGTCTCTCCACAAATCCCTGGATGAGGAGTTTCTGTGTGAAAGAGCAAGATGAGCACACAAATAATAAAGGAAAAACTTAAATTACAGCTTGGGATCCTTGGCGTGCAAAGACTGTGAATGCAATAATATACTGTCAAGAACTTTTGGCACCAGCAACACCAAATGGGATAAACCAAAGCAGTTTCACCAGTTTCATTTTCTCACGCTTCTGGGTTATGGAGCTCTTAGCCTGCTTCTTTTACTTTTATTTTATGTAGTTTAGAAGCATGGTCCAACCTCTCAAGAATGTATGGTAGTTGATATGACTCTATTTCTAGGGATCTCTGCACACCAGATCCCAGTGGAAATGAAAATATTTTGTCAGATATAAAGACCGTGCCTACACAGAGCCAGGAAACCTGAGCTCATTTTCAGAGGGGAGTGCAAGCTCTGCTGCTGTGAAAACTTTAGCTGTTGCATTGATCTGGGTCCCTGCACAGGCCAGAAAGCTCCAGGACTTACTGCAGGGAGCAAAAGGAGAAGGGGCTGGACACAATCCTGCAGTGTGAAAGAAATGAAGGTGAGCTCTCATTGCACATCACACTTCTACCTGCAGGTGTGTCCTTACTCCTCCACCCTCTGGTTTGCTACCTAGTTAAAATGCCACAAGTTAACAAAAAAAAAAGCTAACTCTGTCGTGGGAAAATCTCTGCTGAGACTAAAATTGTTGGCTGCTCTAGCCCAGGGTATTTCCTGAAGGAGTTTTCCTGGGATGCAAAAGCAGAATGCTTTCCTTCCATCTCTCTCCCCTCAGGCATAAGAGACTGGAGAACAGCACATACACTTAATAAAAAGTAAAAAGAAATAAAAATAGTAGGATTGGGACTTATAGTGCCTACCTTTAGGCTTGGACAACTCCCTCCATCCCTTTATGTGCTCCCTGTTCAGGTAGGAGGGGAGAAGCAGCCATCTGAGGGGGTGACTCATCACATCCCACCACGAGCCAGATCCCTCCTGCCCTGAGCTCCCCATAGCACTCAGCTTGACTGACCACATAAAACCCAATTTCATGTTAATACTGTGACTCACTGCAAATAATCCACAGTTTGGCTTTGGAATGCAAGCGCTTTGTGAATCTGGTAAATAAAGATAGCTGCTGAGTGTTACAATGGTCTCCTTTCCTGGGAGATGGGAGCCTCTCCCTTTGGAGCAAAGTGAGGATATGAAGTCTAATCTATTTTATTCATTTGGGCAAACACTTTTTTTCCTGTTTGCTCAAGTTTGCAGTGTCAGGTCAGCAGGGTCACAGTGCTTATTACCAAGTGCTACGTATGCCCACGTACCACATGCAGCAGCTCACCCAGCTGAAATGAGGGTGGCAAGATGTGCTTTGCTGGCGTGCTGCTTTTCACAGAGGTTTTTGGCATGGCAAATTCTGGGGTTGTTTTTTTCATCAAGATCTGCTGGTTCTGCATGTGATCAAGTACTATGCAGTGAATATGACTGATATTCAAAGGAAAAAAAATCCAGCTTGGCACTCCACTCCAGAAGTAAGCACGCCACAACACTTAACAATGAGCGCTTGTTCACTTGTGATTATAAACAGCCATGTTGATGCCTGCCAGGCACAGCATTTCAACTTAAGCTCCCGGGTCAGCGAGCCTGGGGTATGTTTTTCACGTCTGTATGTATCTAAGGCTTAGGTGTACCGATGCAGCGAGCTGTTCTACCTGATCCTTCCGTTCCTGCCATCAGGCAGAACTGACAGCCGTGGTATCCACTGCATACCTCAGGCATACCATGCATGGGATGGTCCGCGAGTGTCAGCACTCCGAGATCTGACTGCTGAGGGCTGCCAGCAGAAAATGCCCCGAGCCTCATCTCTCTGCAGCTTTCCCTGACTCCCTCTTTCTGCTTTGCTCAGAGAAATCTCTCCTGGAGCTAGGGCTGGCATAAGCTCTTGCTCACCAAGGACAGCAAGTAGGACGCAGCTGCCCGAGCAGGCATTTAAGCAAGAAAAACAAAGCTCCTCTCCTTTTACTGCCCAAGGGCATTTCAGCTTGCTTTTCCCTCTTTCCCGGCATGCTGTAATTGCTGGGGTAAGGGGGGCAGGTTCTGGCAACCCCCTTCCTGCCACGCTCACGAGGAACCCAATTCAGCACATGTACATTTTGGGGCGGGCTGTCACATCAGGCCTTTGAGAATGTCACCAGTCCCAGTGGGACATGGACTGACTGAGCTACCAAGCTTCTCGCCACTGCTGCTCGGCGCAGAGCCAGAGCAAGGGGGCGGCCGGGCAGCTGGCTTTTGAGGAGCTCCGACCGATGCTACCAAACCCAGCTGTTGGCAGCCTCAGCTCAGTTGTGGCTCTTGCGAGCGCCAGCCAGGCTCGGAGGCGCCCAAGTAGCAGAGGAAGGGAAGGAAGGGAGGGAGGAAGGGGGAAAAAGCCACGAAACTCAAGGCAGAGGCTCACCCGCTCCGTCCCCCCGCTCCCTGTCCCTGCACTCATCCCGGGCAGCGCACTCCGCCCGCTGCTCCCCGAACTCGTGACCAACGACAGCCACGGGCTGGCTGGCGAGGGGGGAACCGCCGAGGGAAGCGACAATTCCCCGTCCCTCCCAGTGCCCGAGAGCTCACGTGCCCCTCTGGGAGAGGCGCACGGCCCGAGCGGGGCTCCGCTCACAGCTCTGCAGCGGGAGCCGCGTCCGGGGTTTCGGCACACGGGCAAAGTTGGCAACTTAAAGAGTCCCTCTAAAAACCCCAACCCGCCCGCCCCTCCGAGCGGCGCTCGGGCCGCGCACACACCG
>VZTA01012209.1:155152-175273 GCA_013398855.1 Mohoua ochrocephala | reverse complement strand
CCGCCCACCGCCACCGCCGGCCAATGGGCGCCCCGGGGCCCCGGCGCTGCCGGGCGGTGCTGGCCGGGGCTGCGAGTGAGCGGGGCTGCGTGTGCCCCGTGGGGGTGTGTGAGCGGGGGCTGCGAGTGAGCGGGGCTGCGTGTGCCCCGTGGGGGCGAGTGAGCGGGGGCTGCGTGTGTCCCATGGCTGCGAGTGAGCGGGGGCTGCGTGTGTCCCATGTGGGTGTGTGCCCCATGCCCGTGTATATTTGATGGGTACGTGTGTCCCATGACTGCATGTATCCCATGACTGCGTGTGCCCTATGTCTGTGAGTGCCCTATGTCTGTGAGTGCTCTATGTCTGTGAGTGCCCCATGCCTGTGTCCCATGGCTGCGTGTGAACAGGGGCTGCGTGTGTCCCATGGGGGCGTGTGCCCCATGCCCGTGTATATTTGATGGGTACGTGTGTCCCATGCCTGCATGTATCCCATGCCTGTGTGTGCCCATGACTGCGTGTGCCCTATGTCTGTGAGTGCCCCATGCCTGTGTCCTATGGCTGCGTGTCCCCTGAGGGCCGTGTGTGTGCCCTGAGCTATGTGTGTCCCATAGCTGCTTGTGTCCGATGGCTGCGTGTGTCCCATAGCTGCTTGTGTCCGATGGCTGCGTGTGCCCTCCTGACATCCACCACCCTCCTGCACACTCTCCACCTGGCCCCACGAGCATAATTCAGTGTATTTGGGTTGCTTGCAGTTTTAAGTTTCAAGTTTCATCATCCCTTGCTCACAGTATACTCTGTCAAGCAGAATGGTACACATGGATGACATTGTATAAAGATGGTTTCGGTGATAAAATATCCCCAGTGTTTTACAGTTAAGAAGAAGGATATAAATAGAACTACACATTACACTGGTCCAAAACAGAAACCAGACCTCTTCCCAAGCTTTGGATCACGTCTTCTAACCACTTTTGTGATTACAGTTACAGACCTCTGTGAAAAGAGCAAGCTATTAACACCGAAACTGGTGTTGCAGGGAAATCCTCTGCATTCCTCTCTCCCACCCACTCATCCCTCCCATGTGTCACTGCCAGGAGGATGGTGGGATGAGTGGGCAGAGGCTGTGAGTGTCCCTCAGCCCCGCTGAAGGTGCTGCAGGGGAGCCGAGCTCTGGCCTGTGCCAGGTGCAGTGACACAACCCCAGGCCTGTGCTGATCTATAATTCAGGTGCTTGCTCACTTTCTGTAATAGCTTTTCTATTTTTAATGGAAACTGATGGACCTGTCAAGGTATTAGAAATATTTTTTTTCCCAGGTTTTCATTTTCTTTGGTAATAATAACGTGGGCTGGGAAGCTTGTGGTGCACTTCAGAGCTAAAGTGCTCGGCAGTCATGGGAGTTTCCACAAGACTCTATTTCTTTACACTTTGTGTCAGATGAGCAGACAAATGAGGATATGGACTAAGTTCAGTGCAGTACCTGGCTGCCGAGCGTTATGGAGAGAGCCATGAGGTCACTGACAAACCCCTGAAAACCTGGGAGAAGAGAGCTCAGCACAGAGGGGAGGCTGCTGGGCTGAACAGACTCAGGTTATCCTTATCATTTAGTTTGGGGTCTGCTCAGTCCTCCTGCCTTCTCTGTGGGAGAGCAGGACTGAGTGGTCTGTCGGTGGAAGGAGCATGGTCTGCCTCTGCACACCGGCTCTCACATCTGGGAGCCGGTTTGTGTTGAGCCTGGACACCAGCTGTCTGTCCTGGCTGCCTTGGGAGCAGGCTGCTAACTCTGGGGAGATCTGCCCAGCTTAGAAATTAATTCTCTACAGAATGCTGGGGTTTTTTTAACATGATCTGACTGTAAATACCTGTAAACTATAAATAGACGAAGCACTGAACTAAATATGCCAGAGTTTGTCTTAGCTGTCAGACTAATTCAGATCTAACCAGTCACAGATTATTACTCTGAAACTGGTTTTTTTTTCCTCCTATGTGCTAAAATTATTCTGAATTTGCTCTCGTGTTATCCTAATCATAGTCTTTATTACTGAGATGTAACACTTTAGTTTATTTTTCTTGTTGTTTTGCAGAATGCTCACCTGGACAACACATCAGCCAAACACAGCATTGGGTTGGCCAAACCGCCCGGGATTTGAAGGCTTTTTCTTTCTCCCTCTTCAGTCCGGAGTGGGGGTGTGTTCAGGCAACTGTTGCATAAGGCAAGGGAAGCCCCACGATGCACTTCGGGCTTACAGTCAGTATTAAGCAGTTGCAATCGAGAGCTGACTTTCTGTTGGTATTTTGTTTGTTTGTTTTGGAAGCTCTTACACACTTGTTTAAATTCCTTTCTGAGAGGCAAACTCAGAGTTTCCCCAGTAATCTTAAGAGCTGTTTGATAGGCAGGCTCAGGAGCTCTGTTTTTCTGGGCTGTAAAACCAAGTATTTGTGGGACCACTTGAAAAAGCTGCAGCCCAAATTACCAGCTTTTAATGCAACTAGAGCAAGGTGAAGAGACTTTATCTGATGGCCTCCGGCATTTTCTCCAAAGCCACTTGTTTCTCAGTAGCAGAAATATCTTGCCCAATTGGGATGCAATAATTTCAAAGCAAGTAAAGGAAACTGCAGCTGCTCAGCTGAGTCAGCCAAAGGTAAGCTCTGCAGGGGAGAAAATGCTTTTTTATTATCTTCTAGTGGCAAAATTACTACAACAGCCTGCAGGAAAAGATTAGATTATAATAGTAACAAAAACATCTGTTAAATTCTCAGCTCAGTGTATGTTTAGTGCATGTTTGAAAAAGAAGAAAAAACAACCCAGGCATTTGATAAAATTCTTTTGAATAAAACTCAATATTTAGATTCAGTTTGGGATGTTAGGAACCCACTGTGATCACAGGATAGGCAGTGGTTTTAACTAATTGACTACATGGGGCATTTCATCAGTGGACAAGACAGCTTTCAGCAATGGAGATTTTATTGAATTGAGCTTGGAATGCTGTGACTTAATGAAGGAATAAGACGACTTGTGTTCATCATACAGGTTACTTGGAGGGATGAATGACCTGTCCTGAGTGAGAGTGTGGTATGTGGGGGGATGAGTGTTTGATTTGGCTCCTGGGGGATTCAGCTGATCAGCCTCTTCTAGAAATGTGTGACTTGCCATGATTGATTTGTGTCTCTGAAGCCCTACCAGCTTCATCTGCCTGCTTTAGAAATTAGTTGTTCCCAGTCTGACAGTGCAGAAATCAGATTCCTGCTCAGCTCTGTCAGTACAGACTGAAGCTTCAGAGTGCCAGTTTCCAAATTCTCACTGGTCCCCGTGCCTTGAGACCGCTGCCCAGCAAACCTGCTTCAGAAGGTGCTTGTGTCTGCGGGGCATCTCCTAACCCTCGTGCAGGAAATTACCCACTTCTGGAGTAGCTCTGGGAGTCTGGCTGCAAAATGGTTGTCTGACTGATGAAAGTATTCCTGAAAGCAACCTTTGCTTGCTCCTCTCTCTGCCTTTTGCATAAAGCAATACTCAGTCAATGAGATCTTGCTTTTTACAGAGGCATTGCTTTGCTTTGCACGTGTGCAGCACTTTGTTCTCAGGATCTTGAAGTGTAGCAGAAATTCTGGCAACTGTGTGAGGGTTTGTACCCTCCTCACAGGGAGTTCCATGCTTGGAGAGTTACATTTGGTCACACGGTGCTTGCTCACCGACACAGAACAGTGGGTTATTTGCTATTGTCTTCAGGAGCAACAGGCTCTGGCTCTGAGTGAATCACTTGGGAGCTGAGCAACATCCCCCAGAGCTCCTGACTCACAGCCCCATGTGCCTCACCACAGGGCCATGTCCCAGCTCACAAATCTCAGTGGTCCTTACAAAAGCTGTTGTGTGCAAGGACCACAGAACCTCTCACATTTGCAGTTTCTAAAGTTACAAGTTTGTCTTGGTGTTTGCTGCACCCTTCCCTGCTCAGACCTCAGCCCTGCTCCTGGCTCACATGAGTACAGTGCTGTAGAGTTGGAGCTTCATTCTTGAAGAATCAATAATGATCCATAATCTCTGAGTGGCTCAAGTGGGTTGGGCATGATGAGTCTCCAGGCTGCACCCAAGAACTACGCAGTGCAGGGACTCACAACAGAGGAGGCTCAGAAGTTTGAGCTCTCCCGAGGAGCAGGATGGGTGAGCACACGCTGACAAACAAGCAGGAGCTCTGACATGCTGCCAGACCACTGGTTTTGGGTAGTATTTCCCAGTACTGGGAACAGGCTCCAGTTGAAATACAAAAGGTGAAGGTGAGAAAAAGCTGAGGTAAGAGAATATAAAATGCCAGAACTGTGCAGAGGTACAGGTGTTCAGTGCAGAGAGGGATGTAATATTAGAACAAAATGTATGAAATTAATGTGGAAAGAAAGAGGTGTGTGTAAAAGAGCTGCTGAATGCATTTTGCAGCATGCTGTGAGAGTGCTGCACCTTCTGAGCTCGGCCTTCCTTCAGAATGGACCGTTCTGTGCATGTTCCTCTGAACTCTTTTCCTACTGTTGCTGTTCTGTCTGAACAGTGAGCTCACGTTCAGCGTGCTTTTATTGCACAAGATAAATCATGGTGAACAAATAACTGGTGAACAAGTGTTTCAAACACTAATCTGAGGTAGATTAGCCATTTCAAATATTGAAATAAGGAAAAAGCGTGGGGAGCAAGAGTGCGATAATCACTGGTTAATGCAAAAAGATGTAAATGACTGATGGACTGATTAGTCAAAGACAAATAGAAGAGTTTCATTCCTGAACCCTGCTTTGCCTATGGATATAGCTTCTATTTATGTGAAGAACATGCTCTGGTTTCTTTCCTTTGTAACTGCTGCCCAGGCTGAATGTGTGTGTTGCTCAGAAGGGAAAAATCCTCTCTTTGTAAGGGACCTTGCCCCACATCAGTGCCTTTTGTGCGGGAAGGCATCTGCTGCCATTGCCTGGGGAAGTTTCATGTATTGAGTGCATGTGCAGAGAGCTCTGTGAAAGGGGAGCAAGAAAGGAAATCTTTGTTTCCTTTTGTGATCTTCAAATACAAGGGAAAACAGCCAGGTGGTCTGGTTTTTTCCAAGGTGTTCGGCTGACGTCCTGGAAACCAAGAGAGCAAACCATCCATTGGCATGCTGGATCTTTAAATGGAGAGGTGCTGACTTGAACGAGGAATTGAGGACTTCTTCTGAGGTAGAAGAGGTTTATTGAGGACTTCTTCTGAGGTAGAAGGGGTTTATTGGCTTTTAGAGATCTGTTGCTGCCTGGGCTGTGCAGGATGTATAAGATGTGACCCAGAGGATGTGTGAAGGACCACACCTTAATTTGTGAAGGGCAAAAATCATTGTCTGGTTGAAAAACCAGAGGGATGTTGTGTAATAGGAGATGTGTGGTTGGTGCTGAGGGGCATCTGAAGGAGGAGTTGAGGATTCTGCTCTGTAGTTCAGCTCAAGCTGTGCAGAAATTGTCCATGTCGAGGTGGTACCATCCTGCCTTTTTGGGAGAGTTTTGCAAGAGTTAATGTTTTCCTGAGATTTCTCTCTTACTGCTGTACTGAAATGCAGGAAGCTTTGGGTTTTGTTTTCTTTTTCTTTTCTTTTTTTGTTGTTTAATCTGTTCTCAGAATGAAATATTTCATCTCTAACCTCACCCCCGAAGAGCAGCTGGGGGGAGGCAGAGGAAGGCACTGCAGGTTGGCTCTGTACCATTTGGGTTGTTTGATTTCATTAGCTTGGGAGCCCTCACGAACGCCTCAGGCCATGCACCTCCTCGTGGACCCAACTTGGGAGAATCTCTTGCTGCTACTGCATGCATTAGCCTTCATTAATACAATTAGCATAATAGCGATTAGGATTCATTATTCCCAACAAAAAGATAAAGCCTGTAATACGTATCTCTGAATCAAATTCTCAGCTCCTTGTCTTGGGATTGCTTTATTTTGGAGTTGTTTGCTGTTTATATCCTTCCATCTTCTAGAAAAAAAGGAAAGCCACTTAATTGTAAAACTGTTTGGGTCAAAGAAATGCCCCGAGATGATCTTTCACGCATGCTAAATAGGTGAAGTGATCTATGGGACCCACACAGCTCGCACAGCCACTCAACAGTCGAAACTGCAAACTTCATCTTCTTCAAGCACAAAAGCTACTTAGTTTCCCCATGTTGAAGACTTTTTATAATAGCAATAAGACAACTCTAGAGAGAGCCATCTAATATTAACTCCAGGGAGTAATCATCTAATCACAATCTGGGGGTGATTTGAAGCACTCATCTGGACCAAATGCCTCACAACACCCCAGGAGTGGTTTTATTGCATGATAGCAGTACCCCATTGAGCCTTATTGCTTAATTAAAAACAAATTCCCAAGTAATTTTTTTGCCTTTCCATAAAAACACAGTAGTACATAGCATGTATAAAACATCCATTAAATGATGGTAGATGCAAATTTACATTGTGAGATACAATCCGTTTCTTTACCACTTGGGGTTGAAGTTAAATGTAAAACCATTTCCTATAATCTGTGCACTGCTGTGTTTAGAGAGGAATAAATATGGGAAAGAGAGGTTCATTGTAGGATGCCTTGTTTTTATTAAGTGATATGTTTGGTCCCTTACAAAGGAATTCAAATTCTCATCCATCTTGCAGACACAGGAGTCAGTCATCAGCGTGGCCTTTTCTGCTTCCTCCTGGAGATTTCCTCAGCTTGCATCATTTCGGGGCAGCACTTCACAGGAGCGCTGCCCTGTCTGGGATTGCCACGGCTCTGAGCAGAGAGAGCCCGAGCAGCGCTGCTGCTGCGTGTGGGATCGTGAGGGCCCTGAACAGGTGGTGCCCACGTGTCCTTCGTGGGTTCTGCAGTCTGACAGGGACTGGGCCTGGCCGGTTCATCCACTTTCGGTGGTGTTGCCCACAGCTGACCTCAGCCTGCACTGGCTGTGGCTGAGCTGCCTCCAGGTGCTGCAGTCTCACTGGGAACGCTGCTGCAGCTGTGGCTGCTCTGCGAGGGACCCAGACTGTGCATGGGAAGAGTGTGAAAGTCCTTTTAGTTTCTGTAGAGGAATGCCTGGGCTCCCTTACACCTCTACAGAGTGCTTTCACAGCCCCCAGGACTCTGAGCGTTGTTTTCATGTGAAAGGAATAAGATGAATGTGTCCTTGCAAACAGATCGTGGGAATCTGCTTGTAGCTAGGGCCAGGGACTTACAGATAGGGCAGTAAGGGAAGAAACCCTCAGTTCTAGAAAATGTTACTGTTGACACGGACTGCTGCTCAGCCAAGGCCGTATTAAATTCCCAAACTTACAGAAAAAGAACAAAGGCTGAATAGAATTATGAATAGTGTTTTGTTATAGAAGAAAAAATAAAGGGAGGTGCGTATTAGAGGGGGGCACGGAGTAGGCAATTTGGGGAGTCTGTACTTTCCAAGTACCTCAGATAATGGGGAAAGAGAGAGGGTGATGTGGCCAGGAATTTAGGATTAAAAGGGGGCTGCATGCCCTAACAATTTGAGAGACCCCATGGGAAATGCCCCATGGCCTCTCCCTTTGTTTGAATAAAGTTACAGGACTCCTCTGTCTCCGTTTTGGACACGAACCTCTGGCACTGTGAGTTTTTCTGCACACATGTTACAGGCAGAGGAAGCAAATCCAAGTTTTTAAATGTTTATCAGAAAATCATACAGGAAGTGATGAAGCCACTGCTCAGAAGTCTTGGCTGCCAAAGCTGTAACTGGGCTTTCGGCCACAGCACTGAAATAAATGGGGGCAAAAAGGGTTGATCTGGCATTTTCTTCAGCTTTGTTGCTTGGGTTGCCTTTAATTGAGGTAATCTTGCAAGTACAGTTTTTAAAATAAAAGCTGAGAATTAGTAGTAACTATTACTCTGGTTGTTCCAGGTGCTGGAGCCTTCTCGTGGTATCCACAAGCTGAGGATAGAGCAGGACACTTGTGTCGACCTCTCCCATTGCGGGCCCCACACAGTGTTGTGCACATCCTTCTGGTTTTCCCTGTCAAACGGTGGTTCCCCAAGGGAGACATGTGTGAGTATCTACTGCTGATGTGATGCAGCATTTGGGGTTGTAAAGGCAGCAGGCTTTATCCTGTACTTAGATTTTGTAAAAAATAATATTGAGGGTTATTTTTTTGTGAACGCTTTGACAGAATGCTTTGCTGACTTCATTTTTAATGTCCCATTAGAGAGATGTTAAATGTTGTGGCGGAGGATTTGTTATAAAGAGGTTACAGCATTGTACTGAGAAAATGGGTGAGAGTAAACTACTGCCTGTTTCTGCTGCCTGAGAACGGTCTGAAAGAGCAGCTACAAGAATAATTAAACCTGTGTATTTAAAACAGTTCTGTACTAACCTGGGACGTTGCCAGGTCAGGAGAGGACATGAAAGGATCTGACAGTGTTCTTGAACAATAAACATCTTTACCTGAAAGATCTCTGCTGGCATTATTAGGAATGCCATTATCTTGCTTTGATCTGACTCTCTAGGACTGGCTGCTCATGCAGCTGACACAGAGCAAGCAGCCAACAAAGGCAAGCCCTAATGGACTTTAATACCTTTAGTGAAGGGTTTCTCTTCCTATCAGATGTGTGTCATTTCACAAAGGCCCCTTTCATCTTAATGTGCCTGGTGGGGGTGGCTGGCAGCAGTGGGACCAGCACAGCTCTTGGCTAAGGGCAGGGTTCAGCAGAGTGGCTCTCACTTGTCTGGCCCAGGATGGGGCTGCCGGAGGTCAGCAGTGCTCCCTGGCTGCCCTGCCTGTGGAGCAGCAGCCCCTGCCACTGCTACAGCCTGGATGCTGGGCAGGGGATGGTTCTGCTTCAAAACCTGCTTGTGAAAAAACCCCAAACAGACAGTGGGAGATACCCTACCATGGCTGGTGTTCAGGTGTTTTTTTTTTTGGTTTGTTTTTTTTTTTTTTTTTTTTTTTTTTTTTTTTTTTTTGCAAGTAGGTTTTGAAGCAGAACCAGGGGTTTATTGGCCTGCTGGGGTGGGCAAAGGCACACATTGGTCACGTCAAATACCTGCCTTACTGTGACTGCAGCGGTGCTGAAGGGTTGGCAGGGCACAGACCTAGCCTGTTCTGCCATCCGAGCACGTGCTTTAGGACACAGAATAAAAATGATGTTGTATCTGCCTTTATTTAAGATGGGGAGTTTGGAGTCGTATGTTGATGGTTTTGGGATATTTATGACTCCCTTGAAGAGTATATCCTTCCACTGAGGAAATGAGAAATGTGGTATTTTAGCCGTTGGAAATGCCTGGCTTAGTCTGGTTCTGTTTCCCGATTTCATTTTGACGTGGTAGGCAATTCAGAAAATATATTTGCAGCAAGGAAAATGGAGTTGTTATGGAAACATCTGAGCGAGGCAGCTGACACGGGGTAAGGCAGGCACCAGATTCGCTGTACACACAGACACACTAAAACAGCAAGTTCATGTAAGGTAAGGGAGCAGTTTCTAGGCACTGTCTGCTTCATGGGTGGGTTTTCTGGCACAGGAGGAAAAAAAACCCACTTTAAAACTGTGAGCATGTGGCTCCATCTTCTGGTACCAAAGCAAAGTGTGTTGCTCTGGATACAGACAGAGGTGAGATTTCGGTATCATTTTTATGTTGGCTTCTACAAAAGCAACAACAAACCCAGCAGCAACAATAATAAGAATAAATTAAAATACCTGTGCCCCAGAGCCAAGCTACGAGTTATTAGTGTAGTTTTCCTGAAGCTACAAACCATTCTGCTGCACGGGAAGAAAACTGCCTTTTGAAACATTCTCTCAGATGTTTAAGCCCCATAGTGACTTGTCTTCTAAAGCACAGCAGTGCTCTCCTCTGTGCAGACACAGCGTGGGGGCTCTCCCGGTGAAGCCTGGTGCCCGTGTGGGTGCTATTCCTGTCTCCTGCTCGTGGCTGTGGGATGTATTTCTTTGTTTCCCTCCGCAACATCACCTTTGGCAAAGTAGCTAAAATTCACGATGCGTCCTCGTGGAAATGCTAGCTGGGTAGAAGCAGGAATGAGTGGCTCTTGGAGGTAGACTGCCAGAAGTCAAGAGAAAATAAAGCTGTTTTATTACTTCACCAAACAGTGAGTGTTGTTACAGCGCATATTGCGCATGCTTAATTGAGCTTGAGTACTCAATCTGTTCACCTTAGTTACTCATTTCGGTTTAACCAGAAGTAAGTCATTGTTCAAAACCAGGAGGTGTTATCACTGTCTGGGTAAACCTTGGGTTTTCTAAATAATCCTGAAGAATTGCCCCAGCTTTGTTGCTTTGGAACCACACCCAACACAACAAATCAGAACAAAAGGATTATTTTGTGGCGGCGCTGTCCTAAAGCTGTTGTTTGCAAGTCATTGCAAATAGGAGGCACTGCTCTGTAAATGCAAAATTAAAATTATGGACCATATGTTTTGCTTGGATTAATTCTGTGTACATATGTAAGTATGTTCTTTTTTCCCCCCTGGATAGTGAGCCTAGGATAAAAGGACCCCAAATTCTTTGTATAAAGCACTAGTTTTCAGTCCAAAGTACTTCATGGCTGAACTGTGACAGTGAAGGTGAGGGAATATAAATTTAATGGCCCCAGTGCTGCTGCCCATACTTGTGCCACTCTAAGATCACCAACATGAGTGCTGAGTTATTGGCATGCAGCATTTATCCATGGGGAGGGTCATGTGGAAAGAGTGCATTCCTGCATGGCAGGGAATCACATCACAAAAATCATTCCTAAAGTAAGCACTAGCCAAGGCTTCCCATCACGGCCTCATCAGCAAGGCTATGGATCAAAATGGGGTGGAACCAGCCTTTACTCTTCACTGTGGTGCTTTTAAGGCCCCACACAGAGGGAGGTGTCTGAAATGGCCACAGACTGTGCTGATGAAATAGAATTGCAGCCTCCATAGTTGGCATTTAGTGTTTCTAACCCGTCCCTGAGGCTGGGGTACATCGGACCTCCCCTTGGCACTACCTGAGGTTTTCTCTTGAGGCTGCCTCCAGTTCCTACAATCTTTTTTCCCCTCTCCCTATATTTAACCTTCAGCTTCATCCTGTTTAATTGGTGATTCCAAGGTCTAATTTCTGGAGTCTCTGTCTCTCTCCATATCCTGTGGATTATTCAAAAGGGATCTACTCACCTTTCTGAAAGATGCCACAAGGGTAGCACCTTTCACTGGCACTACCAGTAAATAAATACTACAGACTTCTTTTATTAGGAAGTACAAGCCCACAACAAATCCTGCCCGGACTGTGTTTGATAAATCAGGTCTTTTGCAGACATCTGGAGATTGTGTTTGCAAATCCCCAGCCAGCTTGTTTTCTAGTCATTGTTACCATAATTCAGGTTAATGTTGTTGCCACTTTTTACTTGCTAAAACACATGTGGTGCTTTATTGCTTAAGAAAAAAAAAGTGGCTGCCTCGGAACAGAAGTTCTTTTAAAACCCTTCCTGAAAGTTTGCTGTTTGGAGAAACAAATGTCAAATCAATTGTCCTATCTTTGAATTGCCATTCTGAAAATGCAAGCTGTGAAAAGAGATTACTTGGGTTCTGCGATGGCGAGAGTGTAGGAAGCTAGATTGAGAATTATGTACCAACAGAGACCTAAAATAACAAGTGGAACAAGTAAACTTTTAGCTTTTCCTGTAAAGATTTGCTTAAAAAATATTAGATCCCAAGTGAGAATGCTCATGCCAAGTTTTAAATCTCATTTGAATTTTTATAGCTGTTATAATCTCTGATATATAACCTTGGAAACAGGGTCTCGTAACAGAAATGCCGAGTCCCCTGACTATTGCCTCACAAAAAAGAGTTGTTGTAATAGGCTGCAGTTCTGAGACAAGTTTGCAAGGCTGGCTTATGTCTGCACATCATCATTCAAATGGGTCTAAGCTGGGCTCTTCACATTATTGGAGGTTATTTGTGTGTACGTGATCAGCCGCGTGCAGCTGTTCCAGTAATGTCAGCCTTCCAAGTATAACAGGCACAACCCAGCACATCCTTATCCGTGGAAATGTTGCCGCAGGGAGAGCCTTGGAGCTTGGACGTGCTGTCAGCAAAAGTAAAGAACGGCTTATTTTCTGTTTTCCTGTCCTTATCCCTCTGTATTTCCGCACAGAAGAAATGGAAGTTCCCGAGGAGCCAAAAGGATTCCACATGCCAGTGCTCCTTTCCCTCTCATTATCATACGCTCGCAATCAAACTCTAATTTTTGAAATAAAAAACCTGCAGGATTCTTTATTGGGACTATTAAACCTTCAATCTTCATTATTTAGGACGGCTACTTACCTTTTACTCAATGAAGCCATAATGCAACTGCTCCTATAAAAACTATCGAAATGGCTACTGTGGCAGTGAGTAGATTTTCCTCCGTGTAAAATAATCTTCTGTGAGTAAGACATAACTATCATTCACATTAATTAGGCAGCCATATAATGGGGTGTTCAATAGCTATTACATCATTTAAATTCTTCAGTGAGCACCTCAGCCACCCAAGAACTATCCAGCTGAACATTTCTGAGTCCATAATTTTGAAATAATCCTGTAGAGGGAGAATATGCACGGCAGAGTGTTGCAGACAATTTCACCAAGAAAAAAATTAATTTTATTCAGATTTATGGAATTATTTTAACATTTACAAGAAGTGCATAATCCTATTCTTCCCTCCCTCCCAGAATAACGGTGCTATAAAGTGGAACCTGTTTTGGGGCCGTACTGTGTGTACACCAGGGAATGTCCAAGGAGCTTGTAGTCAGAGGCCAGTGATGGCAGCTGGACACACACCCCCAGCACATTTCCCTGAACGTTCTGTTATAAACCTGGGGCCCTGGAGCCACGAGGCTCAGCTGGAAAGCCGTGACCCACAGAAAAGTGAGTGCAGTCATGCTCGAGGCTTTGGTTTTGAAGTCTTTTGCCCTTAACAATCATATGAGCCCTTAAGCATTTATATTCAATTTTGGTTCTTGATTTAAAAATTTTGAGGTGAAGCCGAAGTCCTTTGATTTCAATATTAGAATTAATGTTCTAACTATATTATTATATATTTTTGTACCTTTTAAGATTAGTTCCTCAGTCAAAAAAGTATGTACATATGCCATGAGAGTAGGAGCTGATCCTGAGACTTGAAAGAAATAACTAATAGAGCAGGAAGAGGTTTCTATTAACAGGCCTGTGTGCAGATCTTTAACATGCTGCTCAGATGCCTGTAGAAGGAGATGGTTATTAGAAGATTAGTCAGTGGCTGAAAGTATATGAAAATACCATGTTTTAAATCAGTGTGGTTTGGCAATGTGGGAATAGTTCCTAGCAGAATGAAAAACAGGAATAGCCTAAAAAAATAGGCTGAGGAGCAGGGCGAGATAGACTGTAAAGTTTAGGCCGTGCCTTTTCCTATCAGTTATAATTATTTTAGCTAATTGTATACTCATTTTTTTCTCTTCTTAATGGTTATAAGGTACTGTACCTTATCTGACTAATAGTAGAAAGCAGCAGAGAGCTCTCTTAACAGGGGGAGCTCTTAATTCCGTGTTAAATGTTTCTGGGTTCTCTGCAGTTTTCCATAATCCCCATCCAACAGGCAGAGCCTGCAGAGGTAGGTGCCAAACCCCACCTGCAGGTAGAGCATCAGGCACTGTTTGTTGTGCAGCCCGGGAGGTCTGTGCCTGCCAGCTGTAACTGCTCCTCTCAGCAGCAGATCCTGTGTCATAGATCCTCCATTTTTCACATTTGCTCATTGATTTAATTAAACCAGTGCGCTGAGGGAAATTTCTGCCTTACCAAAAGAATACATTTGCATCACACGCTGTAGGGATAGTGACTTAGAATTGGGGTTACCATAGGAATGACAGCATTAAGGATGGGAAGCATGAGACAAAGGCAGGTCAAACCTGTGTGAAATTCCATGGAATCAGCTGTTGCTGTATAACTGGGCTTGGTCTGTGGGACCATGGGCTGGTGAATGTTGTGGCATGACAGGCTTGATCAGGTTTTGGGGTGTATAACAGCAGGAATGGTGAGCATTTGTTATGGGGAATGGGCACATGGAACTGTTCTGGTAAGGGGCTGAGGGATTGCCCTGCTCAGACAAAATCAGGAGCACCCTGCTTTTGAGAAAATACTGCTGCTGTTTCCTGAAAGCATGGTCTGGATCAGAGTTTTATGCTCTCTCTTACGCTTCTGTAAACCACTGAATGAATTGAATACATAGAGTTAACATCAGTTACACGCTGCTGTTATTTCAGTGATTTGAGTTTGTCAGTCACAGACAGTTTGTGAGGGTTTCCACTATATTGCTGCCTAACCCATTCCTTAGAGGAAATCCCCCTCAAAGAGAATATTCCGTGTGTTTTCTTGGATGGGACTTGGCTCTAATTTCAAACATTTCCTACAGTGAATTATTCTGAGGTTTCAAAGAGAAATTATGGGATTTTTGGTTTTCTATTCTCATTTAAGTGTTCCAAATTCAGTAACTTAATTGCTTACAGTTGTTTTAGTTCATATTAGTTATAAAAATGCATACACAGTGATAGGAAAGCAGAAATGTGTGTAAGGTAGTGAGACACTGCTCACTGCTGTTCATTATTCCCTGGTTAGTGAGAGTTTAGGTGTAAAAATCATTACGGAAAACGTGTCTCTGCTGGGTGCAATCCAGAGTTGGAACATATGAAGGACAAAGCGTATTAGAGACAGCTGTGATTAGTTCTCCAATTTTCCAGTATTAAATCCATTAAGTATTTACTGTCTCAGCCGATGAAGAGACAGGGAATGGTCATGAATGAGCGGGAGAGGACAGGGTGAGGCAGGGGAGGACAGGGTGAGGCAGAGGAGGACAGGTGAGCCATCATTTTCACGTTTCCCAGTTTCTGAGGAAGTTCTTTGACAAGCACTGGGGAGTTTGTGCTCTAGGGAAAGTGACCACGGAGCCCATCCCAGGTGGGATGGGGGCTGGCTGATGTGCTGGGGGCTGGGCAGTGACCCCAGCTCTGCGGGGTGATTCAGCTGCAGTGAGCTATGGGGCTGTTTGGAACACCTGGAGGCATTGCAAAAAGGCCTCTCAGCTGCAGTAAAGGATCCTGACTGCCCGGGCTGGTCAGCTCCTGGTATTGTTTATTTGTCACCTGTCTCTCTGTGCCACTAGCCTGGGATTACTGTGGGGAGCCCTTTGACATCTCCTGGGCACTCTTCACTGTAAATAACGAAAGCGTTGCTTTTACCAAGGCACTGCCAGGCAGTGTTTGTTTTTGTGGTCACTGAAATAGTTTAAAAAATGGAAGTGCCAGTAGCTATGGGAAGTTGTATCGTGCTCATCTATGTGTCCATATGGTGGAACACGTTATGTCCTTCACAGCACAATGAAACATGATTGTGCCTAATTCCAATTTGTATGGCATCCCCATTAATGTCTCTTTAAGCCCTCCATTAAAGGCCCTTAACGTTAATTAACTGGATTATGCCAATAAAGTTCTATTAGCTTCCCCCTATTAATTTAATATTATAGGCATTTAACAGATGTCTTAATTAGATATTACACTGAAAGCTATGAGCAAAATTAAAACTAGGTCATTGTCCTGAAAAGAAAGTTTCTGCTATGATTTATGGTTTCTACAGCTTTGTTTGTATTTCCCTCTGACCGCTTACAGGAAACCGAGAGATTTAATTGTAGAGAACGCTGAAAGGAGTAATGGGTGCAAGGCTGAATAATAACTTATGGCTAGCAACTTTAACACATACTGTTCTTACTTCACAGATAAAAATTCCCATTGGTGTGAAGTTACTATTTCCCCATATAAAATATCTATCTCTAGCAAAAACACAGTTTTCCCCATCTCAAGGGCAATACTTCATAAAATTGCAACAAAGATTTTTATTTCCACACCAAGTGGGAGCTTTGGAGGCCAGTTAAGTGTTTTTGTAGGATGGGGGGTGGAGGTGGTGAGGTGCTCTGGCTGCCCTCCCAAGCCCAGTTACTCAGCTTTGCCGTGTGATTATGTGAGGAACAGCTGTGATCTCTTTAAAGAAATGACCCTGGTTGGCTACAAATGCTTGAATGGTGACAGGGAAAAACTTTTCTGAGGGACAAGTCTTTCATTTGATATTGAAATGGATTACAAGCCTCTGAAAATCATGTTTGTAACAAAACCACCACAGAAGCACTTTTATAACAGAAAAATGTTCAGCGAGCTAAATACAGGGGTCACTTCCACCTCCCAAACACGTCAAACCTGCCGAGTCAATGAGAGACTGTAATCTGGGCAATCCAAAATGAAGTGTACAGTAAAAAATATAAAAGGGGCTGAGGCACAATAGCTCTGTGGACAGAGGTTAAACATTCATCAGGCAATTCTGTGGGTAACTGAAATACAAGACTGAATGGGTGTCACTTCCATCTGTGAATTTCCAGCTTCACGTGCTTCCCTCTTAGGTGCTGGCTGTGTTCCCTGCACTGGGCCGTGACAATGGGTATTTATTGACACAGACCTGTCTGACTTAACCTGAAAGCAGCAGGGTGTTGGTGAGCACTGGGCAGCCGGCTCACGGGGCTGCAGGACGTGTTTGGTACAGTTACCTTACACACACCTGGTACCTGTAAGAGTGTCAGCCCCAGGGAAGGAGACACTCAGGGTAAACCCTGAAACAATTTGCTTGCGTGTGCCTGCAGCAGGCCAAGATGCTGATGCTGGCCCAGGAACAATGATTATGGAGAGCAGTTGTCAGCACCTGCAGTCTCACTGCCAGCACGTAACAGGCAGCTAAAGCCCAACTTATACAGGAGGCAACAGTAACATTTATTAGAGAGTTACAAAATGTAGTTTTCACTGTACAAATTCACAATTATAAACTGAAACAGAAGTCAGATAATTAATACTAATCATATAACTTTAATAAAAACCAGAATATTATATACAAATAACAAACCAGATACAACCAATTTCAACAGTCTGAGAGACTGCTTAAAGACAGCAGATACTGCTCATTCTTCAGTAAGAAGAAATGCTTTATAAATATTTCACGTGGCTGTTGCTTTTTCCATCTGCCAGAAAAGCTGCTCTTTGAACTGCACGAAAGCAGCAGACATTTCTGTGAATGCTTCTGACCTTCCATGAAATCACAGGTCAATAGTTCCTTTCAACTTGAATTTTTTTGCAGATCGCTCACTTGCTCTGAGCAGGAACTTGCTTCCATAGATGTAGGAAACGAATCCATCAAGCTCCAAGCTAAATACATTGTTAAGTTTGGGAACAACTGGAAATGCAAAAAAACATGAGCTGACCAAAGTGGGCTAATGGAAATCTCTTATGGAAATATACTGACATACCAGGGGATGTTATTCATCTGTAGATTTGAACCTTGACGCATTTCAAGGTTTTTATACTTTATCAAGAGAAGAAAAATAACCCAAGCCTCCAAATTTAACTGGAATGACCAAAGTTAGTCCTCTTACAGGAGCATACAGTTAAGTGTTGCACTTTTTAAAAACTGCTCATTTCTAATGAGAGGTGTTTTTGGTAAGATATTGGGCTGTTAGGTGGTGACTTCTGCCACTTTATGCAAAGAGCCAAAACCACTGATATAAACCAATTTATTCAAGAAATGCAAAATGAAGAGTGTGTTCAAGGGTTTTTTTATGATTCAAGTCAGTGAAAAGAACTGAGAAAAAATGTCTTACATACCTTTTAACTTGTCCTCTTTAGTGATAATTTTGAAGACGTGTTTAAATTCCTGTAGAATGATTCCCGTTATCCCAACATAAGAGGGGCACCTTGATTTTGTAACTGAAAGAACACAAGTATATATTAGAAAACTTCAGATGTTTATTTGCTTTTCTCCTGTTGCTTCATGATTTTAAAAATTAGTTTGCAATATTCTGAAATAATGCAGTTACAGTAATCACTGGTAAAATGTGTAGTTAACCTTTGCAACCAACAACATGATTTTCAAGAGTAGTTGTAAAGCAATTAGCATTTTAAGGGGAGAAATATGATCTCAGCTATGTGATTCTAGAGATAATGATACTGAAAGGAATTTAAAAATAAGCACCTGAACTACTAAAGTGAAGTGAAGCACTACTTAACTTCAGATGATGTTACACAAGCAAACAAACAGAATACCTGTAACAATGGCTCCATGGAGATCAGCTTTTAGCAGCTTGCCCTGAATCATATGGGGTTGCCTTGAAGAAGAGAACAAGATCAAAGAAGAGAGGAAAAAATTATGTGAACTGTCAGGTTTACAAAATGTGACCATGACTACTGTAATCATGGTCAAAGCTTACAGAAGTAGTACATATCCTCATCAGTTAAGTACAGAGTTTCAAGCAGTAACTCAATAAAACTGGAAGTATCTACTGTACAAAACCCAGACTAAATTTAGAATACGTCAACGTACGCATCAGGTTTGAGTCCGTGGCACAGGTCTCTGATGTACTGTTTCCAGAGCTCGTGGAGTGGGAGGAAGATGGCATATCTGCAATAAAAAAAAAGTATTATACAAAAGTTTTAGTTATAAAAAAATCCATTGGTTGATTATTGAAGTAGTCTGTATTTCCACAGAGCTAAGACTGACATTTGTAAGTTACATAACCTTAAGTTACCCTACAAGGTGACCCACTCCAAATAGCTGGCTTTATAAAACAAGCACAGTATGCTCCTCTCTACCAACCCACAACAGCCAGGTGTTTTAGAGAATCAGGCTAAGACTAACGAGATTTCTACTTTTTTTTCTACTCTTTTATCTCCCTGCTCACTCTGTTAGCAAAGCTGGGGCTTCATTCAACATCACCAATTCAAGGGACCTTATGCAGCATTTTGACTCTCTGGGCACAGACAGTCCAACTTTAACAACTGAAACCAGAGGAGATTGTGCCTGCGTTTGATTTCTTGTCATATTTACATACGCAAAACGAAACGACCAGAAATGAATCTTGCAACTATACAGAGAAGAGAACTCTTTTCTCATGGTGAAATGCCACAAGTAGTGTGACTTTACATACTGAAGGGTTCCTATCCACATGCATGTGCTGCTGCTTTAATACACTTGTGATGTATTTCCACTGTACTACCCAAAGAAGACATTCAAAGTCTTACCTTTGCTGTTCGGGTTCAATTTCAAACAGACGCAGCTCCCTCCTCTGCTTGGCAGTAAAACCTTTCGTCTTCTTCCTCTTTTGCTTGGTCTTTTTTTTGGGATAATGCTCAAGAACTACAGCTTTCCGAGTTAACATATCCTGGATAGCTTCATCTTTCATTTTGGGCATGCTACGCTTCAGGAAGGCATGTACAAATGTCTTGGCTTTTTCCGAGCCCTGGGGCTAAGGACGTGTGAAAGGACACTTTAAAACAGTACGTTTTAATTAAATTAAAACTTGCTGCTGACTAGTGGTTTTATCCAGTCGGCAAAATCTCCATGGGAATGGGAGATCTTCCCGTCAGTGCCAGCGGAGGGAGACGTTCCCACGCCGAAGCCCCTGCGTGCGGTGCCGAGCGCGGGCACAGCCCGGCCCTCGGTCCGGCCCGGTGTCGGACTCACGGTTTGGAGGAAAAGCCACTTCATTTGCAGCGGCGAGTTCCGAGCGGGATTTACAGGGGAAACAGGGGACCCAACCCACCCCCGGCCCTTCGGTGCCTAACGGGGTTTAAAGGACCGCGCAGGAGTGGGAATCGCCAGGTAAGCCCCGGCACGGCGTTGCGGGGCCCTGCGGGCCGGGGCTGGTCGGTACCTGCAGGCGCAGCTCCCCGGTCTCCTCGGGCGGCAGCCGGCGGTACAGCTGCCCTGCAAGGCACGGCGGCGCGGGCTCAGCCGGGGCGGCCGCTCAGACCCATCCCTCGCCCTCCGTCCCTCGCCCCGCGTCGCCCACCCTGCATCCCTCCTCCTCCATCGCCCACCTTCCACCGCCCACCCTGCATTCCTCACCCTTTACCCATTCCTCACCCTTCACTCATCCCTCATCCTCCATCGCCCACCCTCCACTGCTCTCCAACCGTCCCTCAGCCTCCATCCTTAAACCTCCACCGCTCTGTGCTCATCCCTCAGCCTCCACCGCTCTCCCCCCACCCCTCAGCCTCCATCCCTGTCCCCTCATCCCTCACCCTCTCGGCCCTGCCGTCCCTCTCTCTCCCCTGTCCCCTCATCCCTCACCCTCCCTGCCCTGCCGTCCCTCTCT
>VZTA01012209.1:121289-154836 GCA_013398855.1 Mohoua ochrocephala | reverse complement strand
CCGGGCTGGCCACAAGGCGGCGCCGCCGGCCGCGGAGCCCGGCGGGCTCCCGTGAGGGAGGGGAGCTGTTGTGTTTGTGTGGCTGTAATTTACCGCTCTTGTACTCATAAATTCTCTCAACTGGGAGGCACTGAGCACCAGATATTTCATCTACCATCATGTGGGAATTTCTTTTTAAAAAGCCCTGGCAATCATACCTTCTGTAACACAGGCCACCTCATTTTCTGTAGTCATCCAGCGCCTGAGCACGGCCGTGGGCACGCGGAGTACACGGGTCTGTTGTTGGAGTCTGACGTGTTAATGTCCTTCCCATAGTAACGGGAGAGTCTGTACACTCGTGATGGGCAGCCTGGCCACGTCAGTCCCCACTGCTCTCTCATCCTGCAGTCACTCCCACCACAGGTGCTGGGGTATCCATTTCCACCTTTCCGTCCTGCAGCCTCCTCACCTCCTACTTTTGCTGCCTCATTAGTTCTGGAGATCTCCCTCCCGCCTGGGATTTACCAGTGCGGCACTGGAGCCAGCCACTGCCCAAGCTCGGGGGGACATGGAGGAGCAGGTCCTCTCTGGCCCCTGCCAAAGTTCCTCCCATCCCACTTCTCTTGCCAAGAGAGAAAAGGTTTTCCTAGTCCCATCCTGTCCTACAAGGCCTGTCCAGACACAGCCCTGGCTGCCACTTCAGTAGTTAACAGCGTGTCAGATCTGTTCTGGAACTGCACAGCCGGCAACATGAGATCTTTGGTTAAAATCAGCCCTTATGTTTCTAGCAATCAAAGTCAAGATATAGGAAGATGCCACTTGCTGTGAGGTTCACATGCTCTGACAAATCAGGGCCTCCTTTCTCCTGGGATAGGACAGAGTCCTGCTCACAACACAAAAGCATCTTGAAACCAGAGCGGCCAATTCCTTTTCCTTGCCAGCCCAGTCCCAGCTCCTGCAGTCCTCTGCTCAGGCATGATTTTTCTCCCAATACAGAGGAGATTTATATTCTTGTCACATGGCGATATTGCCTTAGCAGATAATTAAGCACTGCTTGGTAAAGGATATTTGGGGAGGGAGTTACTGAGGCAGGGTGTAGGAAACATGATGATTTTGTTGAGTGCTGCTGTGGGGCACAAAGGTACTAAAGTGATCCCTAACAGGGAATGAAATAGTAGATCTCTCTGGATGTGTGTAAAGGAGCAAGGGCCGGTCTCTGCTGAGTATTAAGCAGGAACAGCAGCTGGTTTGTATCACAGACCTCCTGGCAGTTAAGTACATTACTGCAGCAAGTGGAGATCTTGCTTTTACAAAGCATGGACTCCTTGAGTTGTCATTGCTACTACGAGAAGATCAATTTTCATGAATGGAGTACCAGGATAAGCGCTATGGGTCTTTAGGGCCGTATGAGTGCTCCTTCACTGGATTTATGCTGCAATTCTTAGGGCACTTCAGGGATTAATAGTCAAATCAGTGTTGGCGGTGCTGGTGCTGTAAATCCAATGATCCAGGCTAAACTGGTGCCTGGGGAAACCAGTCTCTTCCAACAGCTCTACATCTTCATTCCCCAATTTATCTTCAGATATAATGTCTGAGGGAGCGAGATCAGCGTGTTAGTGTGTGTCCCAGCAAGAAGGCTCTGCGTCAGAGTCGAGACTCACATCAAATAAACATGAAAAAGAACAGGTGAAGAAATGGAGAAACCACAGCATAGGCAATGGCAGTTTGTAGATCAGAAAAAGAAGGCTCAGAGAAATGAGGAAAGATGGGTGAGACGTGAATATAAAGTGACGTGGAAATATGCCAACAAAATAACTGTAATGCATGTTTTGGGATGTGCAGCACACTGTCTGAGTGTCTTAGAGTTTTGAAGCTTTTTACTTCAAGTAAATCACCTTGGAATAGGTTTGTAGTGATAAAATCCCCTGATATATATTATTAATACCATGCTATAGGTGCCAACATTGGCGTTTCTTACCCAATTAAATCTATGTGGCTTTATTTATTGCTCTCCAAAAATACTAACACCCCCCCCACACCCATGCAAACCCCTTCCATGGACACAATCTGCCTGTGTGCCCTAGGGGAGGATATTCCTGTACCTGCTGGGGCTGCTGAACTGCAGGGATGGGCAAGAACCCGTGTGCAGGCCAGGCTGGGGAACGGCAGGGTCCTGGGAAAACCGGGTGGCTGTTGAGCAATTACAGAATGAGCTTTGTAGTGACAGTCACAGAAAGCTAAAACCCGAGATGTGAAGTGACCAAAGACAGTCTAATTAAAGATATTTGTGTGACATAAGAATAGCAGATCAGTGATTTTTAAAAAAAGAGTAATTATGAACTGAAGCGAGAGATGAGCGTGAAGTTAACTGGTGTGTGCAAAAAGCCACTGGGCTGTAATCACTGTTATACTTTTGCTGACTGTCAGTGATGCAGGAAATAAATACTGTAATTCTCTAGAAGGACTGTCTCAGCAAGCATTTGAGCTCTCAGGATCAATACAGTTTATTCCTCTTGGCCAAATTGTATTAGTAGCTGAATTTGGTCCCTAGGGCCATCTGTACTGGTGAAAATAATTTCCATTTAAAGCCCTCTGATCTGATTTCCTCTATCCAGATAATACAATTCCCACACCCTTCCCATGGCTGTGCTGAAGCAGCGTCCATCCAGTCGGTGTCAGCCCTGCCACCATCCCACCAGCTACTGCCTGCACCTGGCCTTGGCATCCTGCTCCTGACATCTCTTTGGGGCCTGCAGGAAGCTTTAGGGCCCCTCAGCTGACCATAGCCAACACCCCTGTTCCCTCCCAGCACTGGCTGTGCAGCCAGGACCTTTCCAGGGAGTCAGTACTCGGGATTCCCTGGAGAAACCTGTCTAGGAAAGGGTCGTGTCTGGGGGTGGTGGTGGGTGGGCGGGGTTAATCTGCTGTCCAGCCCTGTGGGTACACGGAGCGATTGACACGAGTAGCCTGAGTTTTCATCTCGTGTCAGTGTAGGTTTGCAATATTTGTGTGTGTAAGCCCGAACTCTTGCCTTAGGGACTTGGTTGACTGATTTTAGATTGCTGTGGCTGACGGATGAGCAGCATCTTTTGAAGCACCATGTAACCCTCAATTGTTTCTTTTCCATATATTTTTCCATTAATTTTTCTGCTTTATCAGCTCGCCCTTAACTCATGTCTTGTCGTCGTGTTCTGCCCCCGCCCCAAGCTGATAAACTGTCCTTCCCAGCTGAAGGTTCATTATTTCCGTGCAGTCCTGGCTCCTTCTCATCTCAAATCGCAGCTGCCGCTTCAGGGCACAGACAAAAGACTGGCTTGTCTGTGCCTGACAGAAATAAGAAAGCGCTCAGAAGCATAGTCCAAATACATCTCAGTGGCACGGAAATCAGAAGCAAATAATAATTCAAAAATGTTTTCAGAAAATCCCAATGATTTAATAGCTGGGTTTAAAAAAACTGAAACAAGGCAGGTTTTTGGCAGGCTGTTCCCTGTTTCCACAGCTGTTCACACTAGAGGGCAGCCCGAGACTGTCTGTACAGTGCTGTTGGAATTCAGCTCACTGTTTCAGGGTAAAAAATAAATTTAAAAAAGTTTACTAATTGCGTCCTCTTTTGGAAGAAATGTGCCTGTTTGCAGCTTCGTTTAGCATACAGGACTCCAGCTCCCCCATACACCAACCTCTTCTGCATCACAGTGTCAGGGAAAAGAGGATTTTGAAGGAATTCAATTTCACCTCAAGTTAAGGAGGCCACTTTTTAAACGCCAGTATATTCTTATGTCAAAATAAGAAGCTATAGCCATCTTAAAATATTTAAAATATGGGCCACCCTAGAGTACCTGGAGATAACTACTGCAAACTACAAGTACCCAGCCTTGCCTCTCAGAGCAGCACTAAAATAGCAACACTTGCTCCTCAAAACAGTAACGAGCAGTCAGAAAAGCTGAGGCTTTGGCAGCTGACATTTGGTTTCCCTGCATGCTGGGATCACATATGATCCAAACACACATCAGCATGACAGGCACCACTTCTGCTCCTGAACAGCTTGTATTTACTAATTAATACCAGCATTCAGCATTCATGTATTATTCCATGACAGTCTGTCTCACAGTCATTACTTTTGTTATGCTTTGAGTCTTATTTAGATCTTGGTGAATATTCTATTTTAAAACTTAATTAACATTCGCTCGTGTGTGATAGGGATGTATGATGCAAAAATGAGGATTAAGAATATTAAATTAGAAAGTAATAATAGTCATTGGTGTTATAGCAGATTGACTAGTTTAATGTATTTCATTTGGTTTTGGTTAAACGACATAAAATTAGCATAATTCGTTAAAATTTGAAAATAATACAGGTGTATTGAAAATAAAAGGTGTATGTTAAAATAGTTTGTGTTCCACTGAAGCATCTTTTGCTGTGTTTCCCAGCAGGTGCTGAGGGCAGAGGCAGGGGAGGGCACCCTGCAGGTCAGGGGGCTCTGGCTGGGACCGTGGGCGCTGCCCCTGACACCCCGACCCACAGGGAGAAGGAGGCTCCGGCCGCGCTGGGCAGTGTCCGCAGCACAGCCACCTCCTGCACGGCTCCCGGCCAGCAGGTGCTTCCTGCCAAACAGCCAGTGTGCCTGGAGTTACAACCGCTGTGAAATCCCAGGAAAGTCGAGAAGGTTCATTAATTGAACAGATACAAATTTTTCATTTTTCCTCTGTAATGAGGCATCCTTCTCAAAAGCATCACTCTCAGCAAAGCCCTGTTCCTGCCAGACTCTTTGGAAGCAGTGTGCTGAGGCTGTCAGGAGTGAGCCTTTCCTTTTAACACGGCAAATCTGCTTGTGCACCTCCAAAGGATGCAGTTTCTGAGAGCGCAGGGGAAGGGCTCCTCTGCAGCATGCAGCTTCAGGTCCCGCTGGTTTGAACGTGTCTGTCACAACACGCCAGCTCACGAGAGTCCTGCCCAGGGGACCTGTGTGTCTCAGGTAGTGTGACCCAGAGGAAAACAAGTGGGAACTATTTGTCTGCTGAAACTGGTCTGAATGAGCCCCATTGCTACAGTCAGTACCTGAACCAGCAGGGTCCTGACCTGCTGCCTGAGGCAATCTGAGAGGAGAGCTGCGATTCCCAGCTGTTATGGAGAGGTGCATACTCACACAGGGTACTGATAACCCATAACGCTGCCTGGGACCATGCTGGTAATGCACGGAGGCAGCATTGCTGTTATAATGTTCCTTGTATCTACATTGGTGTTTTGTCAACCAATTATAGAGGCATCAGTGACTCTGTAAAGTGTGACCCAAATCATCAGGAGGAATTCAGCTAAATCCCCCTCACTGGACTGCAGTGGAGGGCACTGAGCTGTGCTCAGGACTCTCTCAGCTTTTCCACTTGAAGTTTTCATCCATGGGAGTGTGAAAAGCAGTCACAGCATCTGAGGGCTTGGATCCCCACTGCAGGCAGGGTCCTTATGAGCAGTGGTCAGCTGCTTGCACAGAGCTGGTGATGAGGCTTTCAGCTCCCTGTCTGTAATCCCATTTCTTCAGAGCTGCTGGAGTGTGGTGGGGCAGTGAGGGGGTTAAAGCTGCGGCAGTCCTTTGGTAATTGAAAACGAAAAAAGCCCATCCAAAGCTAACCAAAACAACCCCCTGTTTGAGGTCAGTGCTCTAGTAAGTGCCTTTTAAAGAAACAATAACCTGTTGCAATAGAAAATATTCTGTCCCTCTCTTCAGTAGAAATCTGATAAACCACAGAGAGAGGCAGGTGTCCAAGGAGATAAAAGTAATAAATGTGGCTGCAGTTCGGGAGTGAGTTAGGCTGTCAGGCTGGTAATTAAATGAAAGCCCTCTCAGGAAATGCTGGAAGCTAATAGATATACATGGAGATGCCAATTCATTTGCCTCAGCAATATATGTTAATTTTAGCACGGGATTAATTTATATATTTTGCAGTGGGACGAAATGGCAAGGGTGGGAGGGGGAGAGCTTTCATCCTGCCAGTGATTATTTCAGGTGGTAGAGATTATTAAGCACCTTATACTTGTTAAAAACAGAACGGTGTGTGAAAATGGGAGAGAGAAAATGTTTAATTTAAGTACATTCTCTAAACAGAATTAACTAATCACAGGCTTATACCTGACCCAAAGCACACTTGCAGACAGCTGCCAGGGGCTCCTTGGCTTTGCCACAGCTCAGTAAGTACAGAGCCCTAGTTAGCAGGTAGCTCAAGTCACTCTGTGCTGCTGTGGTTTAAAGGATTTCTGAGAGTTACGTGAGTGTGAAATGAGGAGTGCTGCAGGGGTGGATCCCGCTACAGGAAGAACAGCGGTTATTTGGGACTACAGCAAGCTCAAGGATGGATGCTTTGGCAAGTGTACAGAGGAGCTGCAGGAAAGAACAGACTTGTGTGTAAAAGCACGTTGGTAATCACTGAGAGAGCTGGTAATCACCAAGAGCTGGTAATCACCAACAGAGCTGGTAGTTGCCAACAGAGCTGTGTGTGCCATGCAGGAAGTGAGCAAGTGAGCTCAGGACCCCGTGAGCTTTAGCCGTGTGGCACACGCTGGCCACAGAGCTGCCCAGCTCCTTCTGGTTTGTGTTTGTCCTGTTCTGGGAGAAAACTAACTGGGCCAGGCAGACATTGAAGTGGGGGAGATGTTCTCCTGGGGCGGAAGGCAGTGAGGCAGCTGTGACCCAGCTGTGCACTCAGGAGGAGGGTGTATGTTACCGTCCCCCTCTGAGGTCAGTTTTGAGCCTTGCATCACTTCAGTGCTATTTGTCACAGGCACTGAGCTCTCACGTAGCATCCCTGCAGCTCTCAGGTGCGCAGCTGAGGACAGACATGCTGCTCCCAGTGCACACTCAGGCCCGTGGTGAGTCTGGAGCTGCCGGTGCCTGTGGTGGTGTCTGCCAGGGCCTGCCACTGCTGGCAACACCAGGTGCTGCTGGGGACACGAAACGAGGCCCTGATTTACACGTCCAAGTGTGGCATTATGGGCTTGACTACGGGTATTTCAGCACTGAAACACACACTGCAGCATAGCAGGCTTCTTTCTAAAAAAAGCCCTCTGATCTGTAAAATTATCAGCATTGAGGCAGCAGAAGCAAAGCAGATTTCCCTTTATTTTCTTCTGCCTTAGAAGAGGAATACTCACTTGCCCTTCAGTATGATGACAGCCCATTTACCAACACTTTTTTTTTTTTAATTTCAGATGTACGTTTTGGAACAGTCACAAGGAAGAAGTGTTTCTTTTCAGAGCCTGGAGCAGTCAGCACAAGGGTAAAGTTTATTTAACAAAAAGAATAGTTCCAGCTGAATACATATTGTGAAATTACAGGTCCATTTAAAGCAAAATAGAAACGGTTGTGGGTCAGGGTCAAGGAAGGAAGATAATGACATCTGCTGCAAAGTGCATCCAGCAACTGTCTTCAAATTTTAAAGTTTTTTTTATAGGATGTTTTCTCTTTTCTTTTTGTAATTATGCAAAATAATAGAACTAAAGAAAATGTACTAGATGCTGAAAGCAAGCTTGAGGCTTGCTCAGAGATTGCAAGTAGAGGCATTATAAGTGGTGTCTCAAAGCTGACTGATTTCAGAGTTATGGGCTCTGTCTTTCCGGGATGGAGGTCTGTGTCCTTCCTGCCTGCACACGTGTCCCTAAGGGATGTCCTCCCAGCATGGCTGGCCAGGGCAGGACCCTGAGGGACCCCATGAGGCCTGGCCCTGGCTGCACACTCCTTGTTTTACAGCCATTGCCCTGATGCCACAGAAGTCATCTCGATCCTTTTTGTTCCAGACTGCAGCTGTCAAAATCCACACTCCATATGAGAAAGAAGAGTTGTTACCCACTTCTGATAATGGTACTTTTAGTTGGCTGTTGCCACTCTTGCTACACAGTCTGGCTGCTGTGTCTCCTCCCAGGCTCTGCTTTAGTGTCCTTCTGCCCTGCTCCAAGGGCTCTCAGTGTTCCCTTAACACTGGGAGGTGAGCTGGGAACAAACACAGGGATATCCTGGAGGTCTTACCAGCATCAGCCCTGTGTGTTTGCCTGTGTGAGCTGTGGGAGAAATGGAGGAGTTGGGACAGCTCATATCATTGCAGGAGGGTCTGCTGTGCCAAGGAGATCATCTTAATGAAACTCTCCCTATCACCTGAGGAGTGACTTCCAGGGATTTTAAGGGACTGTGGGGCATGCCTTAGTGTGTCTTTGTCTTGACACTGCTCAATCATACTAAGCCCTTCCAGAACTCTGGCATTTAAACACAGATGTTGTGTGTTGTCCGCTTCTTACGAATTAAAACAAACAAAAAAAGAAGGTGGAAATAATAATTTCCCTCCTTGTCTTGCATGCAAAAATACCAAACTCCACAGCTGAGACATTTTTGGTGCCCACACAGACATACAGAGTTAGTTCTGGGGGTAGAAAACGGGGATGTTCCACTTGCCAGTGTAGATACATTCCCTGCAGCTCAGATTCTGATCTCTCTGGGTAGCACCAAGAAATTCCCCCGCTTTGGCCAGGGGTGATGGCTGAGCAAAGCAGCTGGAGCCCTCGTTCTCCCCGAGTGCCGGAGGAGGCGTTTCCGGAGCCCGGCACATCTCCAGGTGCGGCACAACAGCTCCGCTCCCAGGTCCTGCTGCTGCCACAAGCCGTGCTTTAAAACCAGCTGAGCCTCCCACATGGCAGCGTGATTTACTAAACCACTAAGATATTGGGTCAGCCTTGTAAATCATTTTAATTATTTCACTAAACAGGTTGTGGAAATAGATCAATAGAAAATATGGCATTTAGGCTTACAGTGCTGTGCATTCATTATGGGAAAGGAATTATATTAACTGATTTAGGAGCTAATAATAACTGAAAATAACAATTTAATGGAAGCCTTCCAATCTTGCACTTTCAAAGGAGGATACAGCTATATGCAGTCTACTCATTTTAATCTCAGTCAAGTATGCAGAGCAATCTTTTGACTCTCAGAGAAATGTCAGTCAAGTACAAGTACTTGCAGACTTTCAGCATCCCATAAATTACATTATAATAAAACCAAAACAAAGAAACTGTCAACAACCATTTTTACATACTGGCAGGGTCACACGAACCGGGCACATGAAAAATAAGAAAATATATTGCAATCTAACAAAGTGAAAGGGTTGCACAGCAGGGGCTATTTTCCTCTTGCAGTTTGTATTTCCGTGAGACCGTAGTTTGTGCTGCTGAGCTTGAAGGACACTTCTCTCTCTCTAAAATATTGGGGTTTTATCTCAAACATCTGAATAGTAAATATATGCTATATTTATGTGAATATATATTATATAGGTGTGATTTATATTTGCAAGGAGACGGGGAGGAGGACAAACCAGAAAAACCTAATCTCGCCTGTGCAGCAGAAGCCAGGTCTCACCGTTCTGTAGTTGGGGGTCAGCATTGCTCTGTTACAATTATTTTACTGTAGCTGAACTTAATTTGGTATGCTGTGTCCTGGTTTTCTTAATGCATGCATGACAGTCACCTGTGCTGTTAAAATATTTCCTCCTGAAATAAGCTGTACATTGTGACTTTTTAATGCCTTATTGGCCATCGAGTAACTGCTGAACCCAGCAGCAAGACTGTGGGCAGAATTCGAGCTGCAATCAGATAGTGCCCCTGTGTCAGGCTGGTTGGAAAGCCTGCAGCCTCCTGATAGGCAGTTGTCACACCAGCTATCTCCACTCTGCTTTGCAGGCAGAGTTAAGCTTTCCTTTAAGCCCTCAGGTTAGATAGCTGTGGAATTATGCACTTCATCACACCCCAATTAGCTAGGGATGCATGACAAAACCCCTTATCAGTTCATTTAGTTGGGAAAACACCTTATTTTGCTTCTTGGTTCAGCACGTGAGGAAAAAACACACACCCTTTTTCTCCACCGAGAAAAGCTTGTTTTAGAGCAGAGTGAAACTTTGAGCTGTGTCAAATCATGCTGCTTCTGCTTATTTACCTGTGTCCTTGAGCTCCATCCGGCTGTTTTGGGAATGCTAAGAGTTGCTAAAATAAAAATAAATGGCTTCAGCGTGACGGCAGAACTTGCTGAGCACATTCGCCGTGCAGGCCGTGCAGCACGTGTGTCTGCCGGTGCTGAGCCCCGGGGCAGCTGAGATTGTTTCCCCGGGTAAATGGTCCCCAGGGCTCCCCACACCCCTTCCCCCCTCACCATTTTGCAGTTGCGCTCCCGGCTGTAAACAACAAACTGGACGGATGTTTTCCCCAAGTCCTATAAATGCCAGCAGCAACAGATGAGCACTGAATGAAGGGAAACGTGCTGGGTGGACACATGGCATTTTCATGGCCCTGAACGTGAGCAGGGCTTTCTCTGGTGCTGCTCTGCTCCAAAAATCCTGCTGTGGCAAGGTTTGAATTACCCGGGGTAATGAGCCTACACTGGGTTGACTTTTCCACGCACATTTACAAGCAGGCTGACAAACACTTTCTCAACCCAGCAAAGTTCCTTGCATTAGCTTTTGAGATGGTTTTCTTTAGTGAAATGCTTTAGTCTAGCATAAGTAGTGTAAGACCTCTCTGGTCATAAAATAATTAACTCAGGTTCATAAAGGGAGTTTATGTTCTTAAAAAATATTGCAAAAATTTCAACTACTCGCATTTGACACTGTGGCAAGCTGGATTTAGTTCCTTTTATTCAGTCTTGTTATTAAGTCATGTTGCAGCTCCCATTCTGACAGGAGCCTGGCGTGGTTGCTGACTGCTCTGTGCTGGAGCTGGAGCCCCCAGCCCTGAGGGCAGAGCCCACCTTCTGTCTCTCCCTAGTGCTGGGGAACTGCAAGGTGGCCACACCAACAGATCCCCCCAGGATCAAAGCACAGGTAGGTACTCAGTTTTGGTCCTCCCTGCTTGCTTCTCTAGAGACTGAAATGCCAGGGTTATTAATTATTAAAGGATGTCATAAGGAGTCTGGCTGCGTGGTTCTTGGCTAGCTCGGGTACAAAGTCATTATCAGTGACTTAACCATAAATGGAGGTTCATTCTAACCAGGATTGCAATTAGCACCTTGCTGTGCATTTAACTAACTTGAGACTTTCATACCACTATACTATAAAAGTTGAAATTATATCCAGGCACTCTGTAAATGGATTACACTATTATCATTATTTGTAGCACTGAATGATTATACTTTTTCTGTCTTGCGCTGAATTAGCATAAATGAATAACAAACACGAGTGTATTTGGTAAAGACCATAAAGTAACTGATGTTTCCTTAATCAAACTGTAAATTTTCATTGTCTCATTTGATTTTGTTGCCTTTAGCTTCTCTCGTGCACTTTCTCAAGTGCTGCATTCCTCTCAGGGTAACAGGTATCACTGACAGACATGGTTCAGGCTGGATCATCACTCAGTACAGTTATTCCTTGGCCTGACCTGGGTTTAGATGTGCCCACTGTGTCTTTGTCCAGAGGTTTATCAACATTCCCAAGCGAGCGCAGCTCCGGAGCTCACGCACTGCTTGGCTCAGTCAGAGTGAGGCACTGCTGGCTTCCCAAGGCACTGTAATTCTGTACAGCACTGGGGGGTGTTTCAGCAGCATCCTAATTCCTGTCACAGACACAGGATGACTTTATCTAGGGAAAACAGGCTTTTAAGTCTTGAGGCACTTGAGGGTCCCTTCAGGAAGCGATGGGTGGCTTTTCTTTGTGCTCCCACTGTCCCTGCCTGCTCAGAGCAGTGGGAGCAGCAGTGGCTGTCCTGCCAGACCAGAAGGTGTGAGGCTGAGCAGTGTCTGGGACACTGGGCAGGAGGTTTCCTGAGCTGCACTGGCCATGGTTCTGGAGGCCTGGCAATACAGCCCCTGCCATCCTGCTTTCAGTGCTTTGGAGGGGATCCCGGAAAACAGAGACAAATTAAGAGTCCTCACCACCGTGCTGGTGATGCTCCATAGGCTCCAGAGAACTGGTTCTGTGATTCTCAGAGCACAGAGTGACCCCCAGCCCAGGGCTGCCTGATGCCAGGAGAGGACACATTCATTCCCAAGGGGGATTTAGTTTGCGGATCCTTGGCTAAGACCTGGCCAAGCTGCTCCTCTCTCTGTCACAGCCACCACCGCATTGCTCTCGTGGGGGAAGGATGAGGCAAAGCCAAGAGGGTGTCAGAGGCCTGGCGCTGACCTTCCTCACACCCGGCCTAAGAGAGCAGACACTCTCCCTGTGGGGCTGGTGGCACATTTGTTTTACATTTGTAAAACTGCAAAGACAGTTTTTTAATGACATACTGACAGGTATCCGTCACTCGGATCAACTCTGACAACTCTGGAAGCACTGAAATGCAACCGTCCAGAACAGTAAGTAAATAAATTACAGCACAGACATTAAAGAGAGGCTCTGCCATGGGAATTTAGAGCTAAATCTCATGTTCGACATAGTCTGTTAATACACATGGACTCTGTAAAAAAAAAAAAGAAATTAAAAGCTATTTAAAAACGCAACACTTGGAAATCAGAAATATGCTACTAATTTTTGCCAAACAGTTGACTTTGACTGTCAGCCTAAATATCAACACCTGCCTAGGTACTATGCTGAACACCCTAAAGCCCAAAATGAGTCGTGATACTCACTGGATTGTCAGAGCAACTTAAAAGCCTGAAAAATATTTAGTAATGAAGAATTCCTATTTTAGTTTATTAAAAGAAATCAATTACTTCAGGTTTCCAAGCAAAATTACAAGAAAATCAAAAAATAAGAGCCCATTTTATGTGGTCATCTGTTTTTTCATCCTATATAATACTCCCAAAGACTTAACCTGTTGCTTCCTATTTCAAGGATAATACTAACACAGAGACAAATAAAAGTTTTTGGCAGATCTGGTCATGTAATAGAAAAAAATGTAACACCCCCTTTCCCACCTTCCCCAGAGTAAATCCCCAAAATTTTCTATTAGAAAAGTATAATCTTCAATTGAACTGTAAGCATTTTTGAATTATTTATGAAGATCTTGGTAATTTAGTTTGTATTACACTACAGATGATTTTCCATATGAGATTTAAGAAACAGTTCAATAATAAAAGGAAAGGAAATCTATACGCAACAAATAGGGAAATCCATTAACTAACTCTACATCGCAGTCCTCTTCGATTCAACTCTTAATGTAACTGTGTTTTACTTGGAATGTCCATAATTGCTATAATTAGAAGGCGGGCAGTCACCAGAGGAGAAATGGGAGATTTCAATCCACTCATTGGCATTAGCACGGATATTAAAAAAAGCCACCTTGTTCGGTGCTAAATCTTGGATTGTCATTGTTGCAGATCTGAAACACATATTTTCCCTGGCTGGCTTCGTTTATAATATTATCCATCTCTACTCAGCAGAGGTTGCTGGGTTTTATAAACGTGGTCTAAACTCAACAAACGTGGTCTAAACTCAGCAACAAACCCCCACGCCGCCCTCCCTTCCTCCTCCTCATCCTTGTCACACACGGCTGCTGCTGCTCTGGGGCAGGACAGGCAGATGCAGGGGTTCCTCATGGCCTGCCTTGCTAGAATTCTTCAAGCCTTCATCTTGTTCTCGTTGTTTTAAGACCTGTTAATTTTCCTGTGGAATAATTGTAGCTGCTCCTGCATGAACAAAACCCAAGCCTGGTCCCCCCTTGCCCACAGTGAAGCCCCCAGCTGCCTGGGAGCCCCCATTGCAGCACAGGATCCTGCAGCACTGCACAGAAACGCCACAAAAGCCCAGAAACAGCAGAAAAGAAAGAACCCCCCATTTTTACTCTGCTGAAAGTGGATGTTTTACCATTTAAACGCCCTCTTTATCCATCAGCAGCAGTAATTCACACACGGTGGTATTTTAGTGCTCTCCCATGGCTTGCAGCACTGGTTTTCCCTGACCTGGAGGCACAGAGCCCCGGGGTGATGCAGGTGGTGTCCCACAGGCCCAGAGCTCACGGGGCTGCAGGGCCAGAGCCCCCTGGGCAGGGCTGGCAGAGCCCTCCCCCTGCCCGGTGACACCAGCCAGACACGCGCTCGCTGCGCATTAATATTCTCACAACAACCCCCCTCCAATCAGTCTTTGCTAAAAGCATTAATTAAGACTTTAACATTTCTGATCCCATCAATTTTCTGTTCTCTTCTTATTAAATAGATGTACTAGGGGAGCTTGAATAATAACTGCCCAAAGTTTGGGGATAATGAATAAATGAACTTTGCCAGCCTCTGGCTAAGCATGAAATTTGCTGCGGAGTAACAAATGCAACGGAGGCAGCTCATACATTAACCAACCTAGTTTTGACACACAAGTTTGGGAGCACATTATTTACTCACTTACTAATTCTAAGCGAGACTAGGCTCCAAAATGTTTTATGCAGGAAATGACAAATGACATGTTCAGACAGCCTTTTGCACTCTCCATCACGGCGTGAAGCTGCTCACTCACCCATCTTCCCTTCAGTGGGTCTGGCCCTCTCGCCACGCACAGCGAGGCTTTCAGCACTGCAGGCTCCATTTTCCTTGGGAACTTTGCCAGAAGAGGAGCACACCACAAACTAGGTAATTTTGGTTTTTACTCGCTAGGTCTTGGCGCTTTGAAGGTCATCTGTGTGCTATCAAACTACTTTTGTTCCATGTATTTTTACATGTGCATGGCTCTAGCACCAGCTCTGTTACACTGCTGTAAATCCATTCGTTTTTGTGGAAATCCATTAACTCGCAGTGAATTTATGGCAGTATAACTGTGAGCGAGCTGCAGCTGATGGCGCAGACTGGAAATATTACAAGGAAAAGTGCAAAGTTCTATTGATTTTCTCTCAGGAAAAATGTGTGTTTCCTTATGATTATATTACAGATGACTCAGCTCTGGCCCCCAACAGCCATCCCTCATGTTTCCCTGCTTGCTGGCTGTGCGAGGAGCCTGTGCTGTCCCCAGAGCAGGGACCCAGGGCCGCCTCCCCGGGCGCCACCCGCCCCACCCGCGGTGCTGGGGGACTCTGTGCCCGGCTCCGTGTGGCACTGCAGGAGCCACGCCACCCTCCCACGGCTCTGCAGCACAGGCACTTACTCCTAATCGATTCTGACAGCAGACACCATGAGGAATGCTGAGATTTATGAAAGAGCAAGATTTGCCACTAGCCTCTGTCCATTAAGGGTACGGCAAAACCTCGCTTTGCCCTTTGTAAATACAATCAGCAGAAGTGAGGCAGTTGCCCTTTTCAGAAGAAAGAGCACTCTCAAAGGACAGATGTTTTAGCAAAAGTTCTCAACACACTCACAAGCAATAAGGCTCCAAATTCTTTACAATTTTTCTACAAAACGTTTCTCATTCCTTTAAGTGCTTTTAAAAGACAAAATACTGTACTGAAAGCTGCAGTCTCCTCTTTAGCCAGTTATTCTCCCTGCACTACAGGAAGATGGGGCCAATTATAGACTGTGTATTTTGCAAAAAAAAAGCTGGCCCGAATGTGGAAACCATGGCCCTGAAACCTGAAGGACTAATTTTGCACATTTTTAAAGGCAGAAATATAGTGAAGGTAAAGGTAAAGCCAGCTTATTTTGGCAATCTGCTCACCTGTTGAAGTTATCCTGTGTGCTGGGAACGAGTCCTCTCTGCCTGTGTACAGGTCTTTGTTGGAAAGAAAAGATGCCTGTTGCTCTCGCTAGAAGAGATTTTTCATCAAATCCTCAGGTTATTGTTTAGTATTTCTGAGGTTTTATGGTGAACTGGAATATAAGAATAGTTATTCCTACTGTGGCACACTTAATTCTGATCTCAGAAAGGATAAAAAAAGTTATTTTTAGTTGTAGATTTAATATTTTTTCACCTTTAATGTGATTAAAGTCTAAAAGACCTTGGTAATTCTACTCCTGTCATTGCACCCAAAACTTGCTGCCACCTCCCTTTGCAGGTAACAGGCTACAAAAGGAAGGGAAGGACAAACGCCAGATGATTGATAGATTTCCTCCAAACCACAGAGTCTGTAATTCAAGATACAATGTGCTCACTAAGTGATGAAACAAAAGTATCAGAGCAAAGCAGATACCTGTTTACTTGAAGACCAGCTCGGGTAGGGCTGAAGTTGAAATAGAAGCATAACTACTCCTAGGCAGACATGCTTCACTGCTTCAAGCCTCAGCTATTTATTTAGATCAATTTAGACAGATTTTCTTCTTCTTCTTGTGGAAAAATTTTAGTTCTCTGCCTTAGAAGGAAGTTGAGGCCCTGAGAAATAGTCTCTGCCCTTGAGAAAACAGCAGCAGTGATGAAGAGCTGGCCAGAGGACCCCCAGTCCAAACACAGGCAGGTTTCACTTGCATGACCAGCCCTTGGTTGAAGGGTTGGAGCTCTCCTGACATTGCAGACTCCACACCCACCTCTGCTGGAGTACCTGTCCTTGAGCAAATTCCCAGACAGGAATGCCGGTATTAGTTTAGACATGGTCCAACGTGCAAATCTTTTTCCCACCTATCTGTTCCTTCCAGGTTTAGAAGCCCTCCCGTGTGCACGTGGATGCCAAGGACTACGTTCTTCAGTGTCTCGTGCTCTGATGCACTTCCAGGCTCACAGCAACCACCTCCTCTAAGTTCTTCCAAAGAGCAGTTCGGCTTTTTGTGGGAGGATTATGGATTGTTCCCAAATCCACGGGATCCTCCAGCTGGCAGTAATAGGATGAACATTACTGCAAAGATTTTGCCACCTGTGGATCCCCGTGGCGAGTTTGCCCCAGCACAAGAGGCTTTTCCTACCAGTGGAGCAGGACACATCGAACACAGATCTGCTGGGTCTCAAACACAGTGAGTGCGAGTGGCACAAATCCCTGGCTGTCACTGGCAGCCCTAGAAAAAGGAAATCCTGACCATCTGAGAAAAATACAATCCCTTCCTGCTCTCCTTCTAGAAAAGGACTCGGGTACGAGGGGAGGCAGTGGCAAGTCCTGTGTTTGCTCTGCAGCTCCTGCAGGCAGAGTCCTGCTGCCACTGGAGCTGTCACTCCACCTTTCCCACAAGCAAGCTCCTCTCTAAAATGCCACACAAATGACAGGGTAAGAGTCATAGTCAGACACAGGAAATTTCAAGGTACTTCACTAAATTCAGCTATCGAAGGTCATGTTTCTTTAACAAGTCATCCTATTGGCTCACTTGAAAAACAAGCTTTTTAGAACAGAAAAATAACTGCTCCATTTACTGTAAAAAAGCTTCTTTAGAGAAAGCTCACCTGGATAAGAAAAGTGACCCAATTATGCATTTTAAAAAATCTGAATATATTTTAAACAATCTTGGAACTAGGGAATACAACATTCCAGGATGATTCATTTTTGTTTTCCACTGCTTGATTCACCTTTTTTCAGAGAGTTCTGGGGCAAACCAAAGCAATTTACACTGAATGCCACACACTGTCCCACTGTCCATCGACCAGATCTTGCCCTGACTGCCCAGAGGTAACTGGTGTCACCGAGGAAAAGGCAGCTGCAGCCTGTGACTGGCTGCCTGCACCTTCTGCTGTGGGCTTTGGCATTAGGTGAGGGTGTCCGAAAAATAACTGATTCCGACTTTATTTTGTTTGCGCTGCCTCTTTCCTCAACGCTCTGTGCTGTAACAAGGTAGGGAGCTCACGCGGCCATTGAGCCTTCTCAGGGACATTCAGGACACAGGGAAAGGCACACACCTCTGTAAAAACTTTATTTCAAAATCTTTTTATTCAACTGTTATTCAGCAATATACAATACAGTTTATAAACAAATGTCTTACCTTGTTTCCAATCTTCATTTAAAAATAAATATTATTGACAGTGAATATTAATTATGGTAAGATGTACCTTTTTAATGTCTCCAAAAGAAATAATTTAATTAAAAAAGAAAAAGGAAATCCAAAAAAACCTAAACACAATAATCTACTAAAAATATTTCCTTTCTTAGGAAGGGTTTGACCCAACATCTTTACATATTGTCATAAAGATAACTGCTCAACAGTTCGTGCAAAATGAAGAGTCAGAGGAAAGGTTTAGAAAAGAAAAAATATTACATTAAAATAGAGAAATCATAAGTGCCATGCACAGAGCAGGGCTTTACACCATAGAGTCTGGAAACTAGATGCATCATTCTATGTGGTTTACTTTCCTGTGGCATCCCCAAAAATATGTTTTTCCCCCCATGTAGAATTTATCATGCTTCTTTCAGTCTCTTTCTGTCCATCTTTAAAACTGTAGGGATTTCTTTGTCAGGGGCTCTGTTTGTTATTAAATAGGTTCCTTTCTGTTTGGCTGAGGAGGAGTGGAGGGAGCAGTCCGTCAGTGGTTTACTAATAAATGTACAAGCTTATGCAGTATTAACAGGGACATGTATAGGAGTGGGTCTGTAGCATAAATAGGTCCTGTACCTAGAAAAGAAAGAGACAAGGGAGAGAAGGAGATTTGATTTTTTTATCTTTTCCAATATAGAAGATTAAATGCAGAGGAGAAATATAGGAAGATTCATTTTTATCACTTCAGTGCCAGGGGTCAGGAGCTTAATTTTAATAGTAAAACAGCATCCTCAAGCTATCCAACTCAAATAGCTTTTTCCTCCCCCTCCCAAATCTAACTCCACTTAGGTCATTTCATTATGTGCTACTAATGGTATGCCTAAACTTGGCTTCAGCCAAGTTACCAGCAATTGAGATTTCTATAAATACACCATAATCTGGTATATAGTTTCTTGAGAAATGACAGGTATCAACCACCCATTACTTTAAAGGGAAATGACAAATGCTGTGGCTGTACTTCTTGATTAACAGGACATGAACCCATTTCATTTGGAATGGGAACAGCAAGACCTTGACATCTTCTTTACCTTTTATAGGAAAGAGCAGAATTTTAAATTAAAAATGTGCTCAGGAGCTATAGAAAAACAGAGGTCAGGTGTGGAACACATTTGTTACCGTCAGTCTGTCCCAGGGAGAGCAAGCTGCGATGAGGTAACTCATGGGGCAGGACACGGCTCTCCCTGGGCAGGACACACACCAAGGCACTTGCTCACAGGAACGAGAGGCAGCCAGGGCCGTGCTGCAGTTACCAAGGCTGTCCCTGCCTCACATCCATTCACACCAAGACGCTTGCTCAGGTTTTTTATTTTCTAGCGACGTGTGCTGAAGAGACACAAAAAGGTATTTGCTGTGTGCGCTGTGGTGCGGCCCCTCTCCCTGGCGTGGAGAGCAGGACGGACACACAGCCATGGCGTGAGGCTCTGGCTGTGCCAGCTCTGAAGTGGGTCACTGCTGTGCTGCCAGCACCGGCAAAGGCAGAACAGCCCCGTTCCCTGGAGGTGCCCTGGTGCAGCCCACACCGCTGCTGCGGGGCAGGTCATCGGCGCCCGGCGCTCCCCGAGCCCGGCTCGGCCCACACAGACAAGGCCGGGCTGGGCCCCAGCAGCTGCCTGGGCCCAAATGCCCACAGGGAACCCCTTCCTGAGCCACGAGTGGACCAACATGTGCTGTTGTCACCAACATGGAAACGGAATGTGGGACGTTTCCGTGCAAAAGCAAGAGTCCAGCGGGAATTTGCCCTGCAGCTGAAGTGCAGAGGGGCACCTGGGGAGAGGCCTCATCTGTGCTGAACACCCGACCTACAGGAGTAACCCATGCCCGAAACACTGACTGCCACCCAGACTGTTAGAGACGCTTTGCAAAGCAGGAAAACTTTAAAAATAAGTTTTCTGTGTTCAGTGTCTCTGGAAAAGTAATCAGGGCACTTCTATTTAGGAAACTCACTTCAGGCACCGTAATGTGAATACTTTAGTCTTGGTCTCTGGGACGTGTGAGTGTCTCCCAGCTGTGGCACGATCAAAGGAAATGCCTCTAACAGTGCCTGAGCAAAGCACTGCTCTCGGGCTCGCTGCTCCAGCTGCCTCGTAATCTATACACCCCTCACCAGCAAGGCTGGAGTGTGATTACCCAGTATCAAAAATAGTACATAGCAATGTGGTGTGCAATTGAGGAACTCGAGAAATGTCCCCACAGTGCTATCTCACAGACGCCCAGACTGTGTGGTGATTATGTAGTTATTAAGGTTTTAATTAAATCCCTGCATGCACAAACATGTGCTAAGGACTGCCTACATAGCAACAGCAAGGTATTAAGATGAATACAGGATTTTTGTTTTGAAAGCTGAAAAATCATTAACCAACACAATTAACTCCAGCAACTAAAGGAGTTAGTTGCAACTCATTGCAAAAAGACACTAAAAGTGTGTGCAGAGAAGCGCAGCTTCCAAACAGCTGCCAAAGCCCAGGTTCCCAGCCAGCACAGGGACAGTCACCAACCCCAAACGCAGCAAGGCAGGAGCTCACAAATCTACCTGCACCAGTGAGAGAAAAGAGCTGACTGGGAAGGCTGGAGGGGAGCCCTGCTGTCTGTCTGTCTCCGAGCCTGACGTGCCGTGTGGTAGCCGGAGACAGATGCTTGTCCACAAACAGGCCCAATGGACCCACACTTCCATCAGCACATCCCCATTCCCAAGCTGTCAGATGGCTGTCCTCCCTTCTGGGACGTGGCACAGCTGCGAGAAGGCCAGCCCAGGACAGTCCCCACATGGTGCCACTGTCCCCTGTGCCTGGGGATGGCAGGGGCAGCCCGGCAGCAGCCGACACTCCTGGCAGCTGCACACAGCTCAGTGGTCCCAAAGTTGTGCCAATTCCACACCTGGCCAGCACTGCAGGGAAGAGCTGGCCTTGGATATGTATTATGATCAAACCTGAGGGTGATGACAACCCATTCTTTCTCTGCTGGGGCTGAACTTGCTCTTTCAATGACCAGGACTCGAGTCTGAGATGCTGCCAGTTACTCAAGACAGCAAGATGTCTTTTGTGAGGGGGAATTCCCCTGGAAACACAGAAACTCAGCCTGGAGAAATGGGCTCTTGAAGCTCAAGTGCTCTTACAACCACGATACTGAAGGGCTGCCAGGAACACCAGGTTAGGATTATTTCTGCTTTGAAGGGAAAGCAATATTAGTCCCAACTCCTTGCAGCACCTGTGTGCCTGCTTACCAAAATCATTCCTATGTTGGTTTTACCTTTATGTACTAGTTTTAGTTTAAATTTCAATGCAGAACTGTGAATTCAACAGTCCAAATTTTGTCTTTTCCTTCTGTAGAAATTGCTGTTGTTTTTAACCCATATTCTCCATCTTTGATAGCAGAATGTGAGTTCAGAGTCTGTTAACAGAATCTCAGCAGTTAAACATATTTTTAAAACATAATTTGAAAGCAATTATTCTTACTGAATACCACATACTAGCTTCTTTTTTCATACTGATTCAGTGTTGTTCTGCTCTAAGACTTCAGGCAGTATTGGACACACAGAACTTCAGAATTCTCCTCCCTCTGAATATAAGCAGACCAGAAAAATAACTTCCAGTATTTTCTCCCTGATTAGTTAACCTGAACCACTGATTATAAAGAAACGGAACTTAGTGTCCTCAATTCTGCTGTCACTGCAGTAGTGGAAATCTTGACTTTTTAGTTAATAAATGGCTACATCTGTAGATGTAAACAAACAAAATGTGGGCTTGAGGACGAGGATCTGGACACACGATTGACCCAGGTGTGAGAACAGAGGGCTCTTATCCAGACACCCTAAATCAGGAGTACACAGTTACTTGCAAACTACAGACACTTGCAAGAAAACATTTCACTGATATTTTGAATATTCATTTGATGTTCTGTTATTGCAAGCTTATTTATCACTATACAGACTTACGACTTTGCTTTTAAAATATTTATATGCTCATGGCCAAAAGGGAAAGTCTACCACCATGCAGAACAAGAACAAATTGTTCTCTTTGTGTGTGGCGAATTGCTCTCTGGCATCACTCATCCTTCTTTTGGATTTATGACATAATAGTGTTTTACTGCAATTTTCTATTTAATAATTTTTTTTATGCCAGAATTAATCACAGTTTGACTTAAAACAGTTCAATCGAAAACAAACATTAATTAACCAAGTGACTTGCGACACACAGAAAAAATGGGATGGTTCTTTTACAAGCTATATTTAACCAATGGTCAAAACCCACAGTTTCCAGCAGTCACCTATTTTTCTTACTAGAAAGAATCTGAAAAGTCCTTTGATGTCTCTTTCTGAGATGGTGGTAAAATGCAGTGGCCCATATAATAAAAAGCTGAAAGACATCAGTAGCCTATTTTCCTTGAAAGATGAGATAACACCTCAAATCTGACTGCCTATTGATGATGGAGCCGGGGCCCTGGTTGGCAGTGTCACGAGACATTCCTCTGTACTGCCTTTTATGCAGTGACCCGTTAGCCTTGGCCTATTTCCTTACAGAACAATGCCCAATTAAAGCCCTCAAACCTGGCATTTCATTAAGAGGTGAGGGATCAAACTGACCACGTAGATTGCTCTATTCTCTCAGTCCAGAAACTTTGGACTGTGCTTGATACATGTTCTTGTGCCGGTATCTATGGAAAAAATGGAACTTTACATGGGTTGTTGGTCAAGGATCATTGCAAGCAATAACCTCCTAGATAAAACAAATTCTCACTCACTGACATACATTTGGAGCACTTGCACTGAATTGAAGGGAATTTACCCAACTTCAGACTTCAGAGCTTCTTAGAAGTTTTTAATTGAAATTACTGAAGTCACGATACACTTACTGAACCAGAGAGATAATAAGCTACACCCCATTAGAACTATTCCACAGTGTGAGACAAGATCTTATGAGCTGTCCACACCCTTCCACTCTTAAGTACTTCCAGCACGATCCACACACTGCATTTTTGCTATCTTTTTTTTATCATTTTTATGTACCCAGTGCCTTAAATTTCCCACTCCTCCCCAAGAGCTAATTCTGCAGGATGCTGTGCAGAAGTGCATGCAGAGCCTGTGCTGACTTTAGCAGACTCTCCCAGCTCAACCCCAGAGCACTGCATGGAACAGGAGGTGTTCTTGTTCCAAGAAGTATTTGTACAATAGAAAAACATACTGAACTATGGTGCCCCCATTGCTCCTGGCTTTCGGCTGGCTGTGGATCATCCTGCCCAGGCACACCCAGAAACAGCTCCTCAGCTGCCTTTTGGTGTAGCTGATTTCAGCAGCGGTGACTTCCCACATATTTATGAGCAACTGCATGGGATCTGCTTGCCACTGAACCTGCCTAGAAGGCATGATGACAAAATTAGTTTTCAAACCACTACACATTTTTATTTATGATTCACTGAGTTTTGGAACAGCTTTCCATAACTCATCTCAAAAAAATGCCTCACAGAAGTCAGCATATGTTTTTATTTCTACACAACATGCAGGTAGAAGCTTGTGATTCTGCTTTGTTCCTTCATCCATGATATCAAGGTTTTTAAGGTCAAGAGTAAATCTTCTCACACTGCCAGGTCAAACTATCAGCATTGCCCTCCACACCCCTCATGAAAATGCCCACAATTTCACTTTCCTTATCCACACCATAGCCTCAAACTCTCCAGGAAGCTGAAAGCAATTTTACTGGCCAGAAGGCACTGACCAGAGTTTTGTAAAACTGCGTCATCATTTGAGGTCTTCTCAAATACACCTGAGTTTCACTGTTTCTCTACCTTCTCTCTCAAGATATCCACTGCAATATTCAGGCCTATATTTAGAGGTGAATCGCCAAAACACCATGTTACAAGAGTACCAGGAAGCTTCTCCTGTCCTAATTTTGGAAATTCGACAGGCTTTAGTATTTCAAATAAGGTTCCATTTGTATTTGGACTATTTAGCACCCCTGAAATGAGCACGTTTTACTTGCCCACACCTGTATCTATTTATGTGCTGGGCTATACTCACCTGAAAACAATGAGTTGAGGCAGAATTTAAGGCTTGATAACTCTACAGAAGCTGCATACAGGGCAGCACAGGGCAAACTTCCAGAACAGGTAGAAAAATAAATATGTGTATTTGAGAAAAGGCCAATTCCTTGTAGCAGCCTGGTCCTTAATTTTGACCATTCTTGATGTGACAACTCAAAAAGCCCACCTAGGACAGAAGACTGGTGTTTTAGTGGTTTGGTGTTTTAGACTTTGGTGTTTTAGCATGGTAGCAGGAAGGCTACAGATTAGAAAACAAATAAATTGGTCGGCAATGAGAGAGGGGTGTAGTCATGCCAAGGAAATGATGCAGAAATAAAAGTTTGGTTCTGATAGGAAGCTAAGAAAAGAAAAATATTCCTCCTGCAGTATTGATTTTCGGAAGCACTGCAGTGCTTTGCTGGAAGTCAATGTGTGAGTGCCTGTGGGACAGGCCAGCACAGGCATCGGTAGAGGAGTTGGGGGTGTGTTTCTTAAGGTGCCTGCAACTACTGAGGCAGATTTTGATATCACTAGAGCTCATTTTAACTGAGACTCATGAAAGCCAAATTGTTGTTAAAATACTAGTGCTGGCAATCCCTTCCAAACATGTTCATGGTACACGGACTAGCCAAGCGCTCCGTTATCCTCTACAGAGGCTCTTCCCCTCTCCTGGATTTAAGAACATCATTAGACATAAGGTACAGGATTAAATGGACACTTGATCTGACCCATTCCACAGCTGCTGCAGGTCTGCAAGGCACAACAGTTTTGTATTAAACACAGCAATCACAAACAGAGGGGTTGTTGAACTAGTGGATTTGATGAATGTAGAGAAATGCGTATCTGCACAAAGCAAGAAATACTTCTACCTTTATACAGAAATATTTCTGGTTTTTAGGTTCCCAGAGAAATATGCAGTTCCATTGCCAACAGGCTGGTAAAAAAATCATCTCCCACTAAAGTTACAAGAACAGGAGTGCACAATATGGGAAACATTTTCCCTCGATATCCCCACTTCCCTTCTGTGGTAGCCAAAAGGGCACAGAACAACCAGCACTCCTACCAAAAGCTCCCTCTGCCTCTCCAAACGCTACATCTGCCTGTGAGCACCTCTGTGCTGAGAGCAGGCAGTGCCCACAGACAGCCCAGCACAGCAGCAGCTGAACTGAGGGAGCCAGGCCCTTGAGGGGGCTGCTCCTGGGATCTCTTCTGCACTGGAGACAGCCAAACAAACCACTCAACCACTCCAAATATTCACTCGTGGAGAAATGAAAGAATAACTTCAAGACAACGCCAGGAGTAATTTATAACAAGCTCCAAAAGGAAACGCTGCTGTAGATGGTGTCAATGGAGAATAGAAATGCATCCTGAATGCTTAAAAGGAGTAATTCATTCTATATAGATTATACAGTTTAAATACTTTCTATTGGTTTGCATTTCAATAAGCCAGTAACTTTCCTCTTTTGAGACCTGCAGCTGGTCTCTACTTTGTATTACCCTCACATAAACAGATTTCTGCTTTGCTATCAGTGAGATGATCTCTCCTCACCAAACATCTTATTAAGACACTCAAACCATGCAACTATGAATTTGTTTTAATTTCCAGAATTTTCTGCAGTTCCATGATCTAAAATTAACTTAACAAAACCAAGAACCGTTAATTCACTCCTTGAAAGTTGAATAATAAGAGATACAAAATTCTTTGTAATGAGGTTTGGTAGAAAATGAATTTTAAACTAAAGCATATAGAAAAATAACTAACTGCATTTGTGGTAGTTCATGGTAAATGGGCAGCCAGTGCTACACTTCCTCCTTCTGTACTACTATGTGAGAAACTCCAGAGCATAGCCATACACACAAGTAGCAAAAGCTCAACTCAAACTGCCCACACCCTGAGGCAATGAAGAATACTGGGAGCTGGCTTCAGCTACTGAACTTTGAAGCAAGTCTGGGCCATATTCTCAGGTTTTTCATAACAAGTAGGAGGACTAAAAAGCCATCCTGCAGAAAAGCAGGCAAGCTAGATATGGACACACAATTCCACAGGCTGGTGCTTTATGAAAAGACTGGTAGTAAGAGTCACACTGGACTGAACCACAGGTCTCACATTCTGTAATTGATACAAGTTGCAAATATTTGCAACCCAGAAATAAAGACGATGACACTGTAGTTCTCACTTCACCCTCTTTTAGAGTATTTTTGACTTGATCAGGATTAGGAGCAAGCTGCCAATGTAGTTGTAATTATCACTCCAATCAGAATTACTAAACTTAAGCAGATGCAAGGACAGATTAAGGATTTTTTTTGAAAAATAACCCTATCCTGTCCATACTTAAAGAACAGAGCTAAGTGCATTAGCAGAATACAGGATGACACACGAAAAATGGCTGTATTGAGAGCATGTGCCTGAAAAAATAGCAGAGCCTGTGATTTCCATAAAGGAGGGATCGTTTTTCCTGTAAACCAACAGTGGGATTTTGGGACTGACCCCTCCAAACATTTCCAGTGATTGATATTTGCTAGATGTTAGTTAACTAAAGACTTTGCTATGCCCTAGATGTAAGGGAGGCCAAGCTTTGCAGAAAAAGCCAGCAAGGGGTTATCTGACAAAACTGTGGACATGGGGTATTCCTCAACACCCTCTGTACATGTGAAATCTCCAGCTCCTCGGCGTGAGAGGGATTCAGATTAGCATATTAATTAAAAAAATTATAAAGCAGTAAACTATTTCTGATGATGTCAGTTTGATTAGTTTTACCCATAGAATCACTGAATTGGTGAGGTTGGAAAAGACCTCTAAGATCACCAAGTCCAGCCACGAGCTCAGCACCACCAGACCATCCACCACTAAACCATGTCCTCAGGTGCCACATCCCCATGCTTCCTGAACACTTCCAGGAGCACGGTAACAAAATGACAGACACGGAAGATCCTGTCCCTCAGAGACCTCCCAGTGCTCTGCCTGCTTTGGAAGCCAGCAGCCTCTCCCTGCACTCACAGGGATGCCCTGCTCCCCAGCCATGGGCAGGGTGAGAGCAGATATTTGGGGAATGCTCGGTGCCCTGCATGTGCTCTGCGAGCACAGCTCCCTCCTCCAGCCGCGGCACAACCTCGTGCTGGCTCTCACAGACCCCTCCACTGAGCACGGCTGCTGCTCTGCCAAACTGCTCTTCTTTCCAGCTAATAAAATTGCCTCCCAGCTGATAACAGCCTAGCAATATAAAGTACTTGGTTGTTAGCTGCTGTTGTGACAAATAATACCATTCTGCTGACAACCCCATTTTTTCCAATACAAACCTACTTGAACTGTTTATTATTGACATATGGGACTGCTCTACCATTATCTAATTTTAAAAAACACATAGTAAACAGCAATACTGAGCCTGACAGCATTCTTACTGCTTTAGCAAAGCTAAATCAAAACCCAAAGCAACCCCCTTTTATTACCAGCACAGTCCTGTCAGGCTCTCTCAAGTAAAAAAGAAACACCTACACAGGACTACTGTAAGATTCATTTCCTGGCAGAGGCTACTTTATGTTTGCTTTCCACCTACAGCCCACACGACTAAAAGCCTTCTCAAAACCAGTACCAGTAAGGCTGTCTGGGCATTTCTTTGTGCCATGACCGCTAAGTTTTAAACTATTAGTGACCTATATAAATCGACAACACAGTTCAAGCATTAGTTTACACATCAGTAAAGCTGCACCAGTACAGCAGAGGTGGGGAGTGCGTAACAATTACTGCCTCATAAAAGATACAAAGTTAGCTGATTCTGCAAACTAAGACTCCACATTGCAAAGTATCTATTGAAACTGTGTATAAAGAACCTGCCCAAAATGCTGTTTGCTCATGCAAAAACACATGTGGGTGCACTGAGCCTTTCTTCATATAAATTTCTAATTTTCAGTCACTAATGAATCAATCTTATATAGAAATCTAGAGCAGTGTTAGGTACAGCTTCCACATTCATTAAAAAGACCTGGAATACCCTCTTCATTGTGTTTAGTAATATTTTTAGAAGATTTTTTCATCTATAACTTGAAGATATCAAAGAAATTCAAATACTTTTCAGATTTCTTCAAGGGCATTGCACAGGCTGGAGTAGAATAGGTTAGTACAGTTTTGTCTGTCCTCTGGGGAACAAGCAAGAACCGCTGAAAGGAGGTTACTCAAATAAATTGCATTTCCACAGTACAAAACCACCCAGGCACAGCTTGTTTCTGCCCTAGATAATGAGGTGACACAGTACAGCAGTTAGTGCTTTTGTCCAGTTCGAGAATTAATCCCTATTACACAGACACAAAAGAAGATATTTGACCTCACTTGTCCCCAAAGCAGTCTAATTTGCCTAGATATTAAAGTGCTAGTGATGTGTATTTAATGAGAATTCTTTTTGCATGTTTATTATCCAGTGACATTTAGGAGGTCAGCCTGATAATTCAGTTATGGCCTCTGTCTTGCTACTTTATTTAATGTAAAGGAAAATGTGATGTGACCCAGGTTGCATTTAACTACAAGTAAAAACAGAATTGCGCTCATACACGGTCTCATAAAAAGCACAGGGGGAGTGGAGTAGACCCAGACATTACTGAGTGGGAAAGGCAGGGGGCCTGAGCTGAGCAGCCTCATGGACTTTCCTTTCTTGCTATTTCATGTAACGTTCATCTATCAAACATAAACGAGCTCCACAGGCTGTTTCTCAAACTAGCACAGAGTCATTCAGGCTCTGACAAAGCCAGGGGAGCCCTGAACTCAAACTCTTACCCAAAGTTAGTCCAAACCCAGCCACAGCCCCTCCAAACGGAGTCCCCCTAACCAGCCGCAGCTCAGCACACTCAATAAAACATTGTGCTCCTTCCTCTCCTGTCTCTAAGCTGCAAAGACAGGCCTCTTGCTTGCCAGTGCACAGCAGAGATCTAAGAGTCTCCACCTGGTCTCCTGCCTCAAGGTGGGCTGGCTGTGCATGCCCTGCTCTTCTGAGCCCCACCGGGAGCTGCACGGGCACGGAGGCTGCAGGACTGGCACCTGCTGCTTTATCCTGGGCCAGGCAGCCCAGGAGCAGGGCTCCTTCTGCCTCAGACATAAAAGGCTTTGAGGAGGGGAGGGACAGGCATGAAGCGAAGACTTATGTTTTTCCTTGCTATGACCACTTCATCTCTGCATAACACATGAGCCTGTGTCCCTCCTAGAGCACTCTAAGCATAATGAATCACAGCTTCTTGTTTCACACTCCCATCTTTGTTTATTTTATTTAAAGCTTTCACTTCTGAGCTTTGAGGCTAGAGATCAAACAAATAAAAGGGAATTTGAAAGCTGCGACGTCTGATCTACATTCTGCTCAGAAGTTAAACTAAAAATGGCCCCCAAGCCAATACACAGGCACTCATTTTGGAGACCATTTGGTAGGACATAATACAGTCAATTTCCCTCCCAGGAGGTCAGTATGAAGATCCTTGTTTATTACTCCACCATCGGATGACAAAGTTAGTCTCGCGACTAAGGCACTGGCCTTAAATTTAGAAGATCTGAAATTAGGTTTTCATATTTAATTTCACAGCTGTCACACGACTCAACAAAGTCAGTTATTGTTCTTGTGTCATTCATCTGTCTCATCCACTTGGACTACAAATTTCCTGAGACAGAGATACTGTGTGTTTCACTCAGCGATGCTCCTGCATCCCCCCGACTCTACCCAGTAAAATCCAGGAGCACTTCCAAACAGAAACAACTCTGCACACTTTCACTTGTTCACTCCATTTTTTTTTTCCTACAGCATAAGATTTCATTTGTGTACAAGCATTTAAACTAAAAGGTCAATATTATTTCATTTAGAACCACATGGATGACTGCTCCTCTGATAGTATTAAAAATAGTCTTGCCAGCAGATCTTTGTCTCCTCACAGCCCAAATCCCATTTTCTAGGTTCCCACTTCAGTTCACCTGGCTGGCAGACAAGCAGTAACCTTTCTGACTCATGAGACCACAGCAGCAAGTTTTTATATGGTTGTTTAAACATCACAGATAAAATTCTGTTTGAGTAGCTAATATTTGTGGCATATTGGTCAATTTTTCTGTTGCGCTGGATCTGTTGCCTTATATACCATAGTACTGATCACAAACTTCAGCCAAATACCATTTCTGATGACATGTCCAAAACAATGGATTCTCTATTCATACCCGGTTTGTCAGATGAGACTCTCTGCTCTTTAGATAATCTCAGTAACAGACACATTTATTCTAATAAATTCATATTTCAGTTCACTCAGAAGATGTGAAGAATCACACTTTTCCACAGTGCATGACTGGGATGGCAGCTGAAGTCAACAAAAGCCCTGCAGGCACATCCTAACGTAGCATTTGATCTATAATCATGTTTATTGGAATCCAAACACATAGAGGCCCTCTCTTACTACACTGAAAGTATTGGGAAGATTTCTATTGCAAGGAAAATGGGATTAGAGGCCAGTTCATGCAGGACACTGTAGCTAGTGCCATGCCATCAGCTCTTAGGCAGAGCTCTCCAGTGTCTTAAATGAGGGTGTTTCTTAATCGTTGATGGCAAATCCACTGTTCGACCACATTTCTGCTTTTATACAGAGGAAATATCCCTGTGTACAATGAAGAGACTTAGAAATGCTAAATACTCTAAATGTATTAAACTATTCAATTATTACACACAGATTTGGTGCAAGTACTTATGTGTTAGGGAGCTCAAAATAGGATAACGAAGTGTATGTATTGTGCTGCTATGCAGATGTAACTCATACAGCAACACAAGGTTAGGTCCTGCAGTCTTAAACACCACGTGAACAAAGATTTAGCTGGATTTGTTGGCCCTACTGGGTGGAAAACTGGTTACAACACTGCCTCAGGAAGGTGGACTTGAAACAGGGCTTCTAGTTCCCAGAAGTAAAACAAAGGGGGAAAAAAACCCATTTCCTATAAAGCAACTGCATTCTTTATGGAGAACAATAATTACTGTACCTAACATAATTCTAAAGAACACCACTCTAACCAACAAATGGGAAACTCTGAAGGTCAAAGACGTCATTTTCTTTTAAGACATTTTGAAGAAAGTTTAGTGCTTATCCAACCCGAGTGGCAGCACTGGACACCCCAGTCTTCCATTTCCTCACAAAAGCAGGTGATATCTCTGCAAGCCCTCATCACACTGACTGCCATATCAGTGTTTTATCCAGGTTTTTATGCAACATTCATGTCTAGGGAAGACTTCTTGCCTCTACACCAAGCTGTCTCTCTCTACTTCAAACCAAGTCCCTGGCCCAGACAGTCTTTCTAAAACACTGAGGAGATGGGGACTGGGACAGCAGCAATCTGCTTCACAGAAGCACCCAGAGACATCTCATGGTAACAAGACTCAGACAGTTGTGGTCCAGAAGGCACCCGAATCAGGAATTTTTGAGGGCCAAGCCCCTCAGCTGCAAATCTCCTAAGTCATGCTGTGGTTCATGTTCTATTGCTAAGTAATGACAGGCAGCTCCAAACTACCATAGGTACAGAAATTGCAACAAACCAGGGAGAAGCCTGTCATTCAGGGAGGTCTTGATTCAAACAGAGTAAAAAGACATTATTTATGCAAAAGGACTGTACCAAAATACAAGATTAATTACCTCCCTCTGAAGGGGACAAAAGCAGGTGCTGGTTTACACCTTACTGAGGCAGTACTAGGAACAGGAACAGTTTGACTTGGTTTTCTCCAGCACTGGAACTGCCACGGAGTGGCACTGTTCACAGAGACCAGTGTGCCCAGCAGGGAGCTCGCAGCACCAAATTCTGGTTTAGCCAGTTTTGTAGCTCTCAGCATCAGTCTCCAGCTGGAGACCCCCACTAAATATTTTTCTGTATTCTGCTACCTTTTTCACTGATTTACATCATTCCATTACCTCCACTGCTGGCCACAATGCTACCAGTTTATTTTCAGAATTTAATGCAGCCTAGAAATGATGCAGAAGTGCCATATCCCAAACCACAGACATGTAAAAAATTGGGACAGACAGCAGTTTAGCTGATCTGGGCAGGAGGTCTTGCCCTAACAGGCATATGTGACATGCTGTCTTGGCGGCACACGCTCGCATCCATCTGTTGACGTGGAACTGAGCCCACTGCACTTCCACTGTCCTGGTTTTAGTTCATATGCACCACATAAGCTCTGGGTTCAGCAGGCAGGGTGCACAGCGCTGCAAGTCCTAAACCCAACTTCTACTGTCAGCATGGGAAACACTGCAAGAATTCTCACAGTCGTGGAGTGGAGAGGAAACACGGAAACAACCCCTAGCCCTGGAGTCCCAGGAGGAAAGCAGATCTTTCCAAACAAAAGCCAGTAGATCATAAGCATTACAGTGCCTGGTTTAATTTCTTCGGGTCAGTGGATTCAGCAAAAGCAAAATGAACTTCTTTAAATGCTCACAAGCACCTGTAGTTAGATCTCAGGAATTATCAGCTTATCTTCTACTAGACACCAATGAACAACCAGCTTAGTCTTGGGATAGATAAGGAGTAAAATCTAACTCTAACATGTATTTCTACAGGAGAAAGAAACTAAATTATTAAGAAAACAGGAAAAGGTAGTAGCCAGATAAAACAGCACCTGTAAAGCACCAGCAGGTCACAGTGACCCATATAGGAATGATTTCCATTACTGTGAGCCAAAACCTGCAACTGTTTGCCCAGAAAGTGTGAAGAGGTATCAGGAAGAAGTGTGAACTTCCCTGCGTGAAGATTATGAATCTGCGTCAGAAGAGACTCAGCAGAGAGGGGAGCTCAGGGCCTTCCCTGCGCAGTCAGTGGCACAAAATTGTTTCCCTTCTTCCACAGATAACTTGACAGGGACATTTGTTCAACGTTAGCTAAGTGACAGTGGCTGAGAGGGGAGCTGAAGCCCAGCCAGAGCAGCACCACACCTCTGAAGCTTGAAACACTTTTGCAATGCAGATTTAAGACTATGTTCTTCGTCCCAGACATTCCTGTCATTAGATAAATAAAGGTTTATAACTGCCTTCTCTGGCAAGCCGCAGTATGGTAATGTGGCATTAATAACTTAATGCAGTATTAACTGATAGACAATCAGTATTAGCATGATGTTTACATTTGAAAAACATTATAGAGCACTGTATCTCCAATTCTTATCCTGCCATTAAGTCAAATGTGGAGCTCATTACACAGCAATTGACATTTCCCTTCTGAATCCCCATCCCTCTCTGCACGGGCCCTGCATGTGCCTGGGACAATCAGCCCCGTAAGCCACTCGCTGATCTAAATTCCCTGCGAATCTAAATTCTCTGCAAATCTAAATTCTCTGCAGAACATCCATGGCGCTTCGCTCACCCAAGGCTGCAGCTACTGTTTCAAACACCGCACCCAAAAAGCTGCACGGGGGTTCTGAACGTGGGGCCTCCCAAAGGACCTGCACCTACCAAAGGGGTGTGGGTCCCAGCCTTGTGCTCAGACCCATGTTCCCAGCCCCGTGCCTGCGTTCTCTCCTGTCCAGGCCAGGGCAAGGCACCAGTCCCGGCCTTTGGGACAGCCTAAGTACACTTTGCCAACAGACTCGGGTGCGATTACTCAGTTTCAGTGTTGCAGCGAGAGTCCCCCCGTGGCAGAGGGGTCACAGTGCCCGACCCGCAAGCGAGCGGCGGTCCCGGGGCTCACGGCCGTGCGGGAGCAGGGGTCCCCTCCCGCCCCCCGCCCTACCTGACCCGTGCTGCTGGCGGAGGATGGCGGCCTGCCCGGGCGGCGGCGAGGCCGAGGAGGCTGCGGCGGCGGCCGTCGAGGCGGTGGCG
>VZTA01012209.1:102920-116947 GCA_013398855.1 Mohoua ochrocephala | reverse complement strand
GCCAGGCCCCGCCCGGCACCGCCCCGGGGACCCGCGGAGCCGCTCGGGCTCGCTCGCTGCCCGTCCCGCTCCGCTCGAGCTCCCGGCCGGCGCTGGAAGTACCTGTGAAGCACCTGAGCGCGCAGCAATAAACCCGCTGCTGTTTGCGGCATCCCCATCCACGCCCGGGGCTCCTCCTGGGCTGCGTGCCTGCGGCGGATGGCTCGGTTGCTGTCAGGCTTCCGAACTCGCTGTGTTTGTTACTTGTTAAAATACATTAAGGAAAAAAAAAACCCCACTCCTATTGATTTAGAAGACAGTATCATAATAAGAAAACGTTTCCATGGATCAACTGTTTCTTAGGCAAATATCCCAATTAAAAAATAGAAGCGTCAAAAGTCATCAGTCAAGTCATTACAGTGGGTAACAATCACAAGCAGAGTTTGATTTTTGCAGTAAGTAATGTGAGGGAGCTGTATTTTAATGAATTTGAGGTGCATTTCTAAAATATTTGCCCTTTCCCCCCTTGGAAATTCCATTTAAAGTCACCATTTTGTTCAGCCACAACTTCATTTAATCACTGTGATGGCCTGGGATGTGTGTTTTAAGATCTGCAGAAAATTTCCTTTACATTTTTAATGGTTTCATTGTATACCATAAAAAAGCTGCTGGATGTGTTAGCTGGATACATGAAGATTTCTATGGAACAAAATATTTGGAAACATTCTCTTTCTGAATAACTAAATCAGACCAGCTCTGATCTAGTTTCCAGCTCCCCAGCTATCTCCCTGTCCCATCAGAAAAATCTCTGGAGTTTGGGACCTGCCAGCTGCTGGCTCCCTGCTAGGAAAACGCGCCTGCAAGGTTTTTTCCATCAGGAAGTTTCAGTAAAACTCACACAGTCCTGAAGAATACCAAAACTGCATCAAATCAATATTTCTTGCTGGAAAATTTTTTCTTCGGAGCATTTTCAGCCATTCCTACTGATCATACCATGACTTAAATCCTGTGACAGTCCTCTGGCAGGTCTACGACAATTTGCGTGAAGAGCAACTTGCCTTTCTTCAGATTGGTTACTGGCAGCCTAAATCGTGCCCCAGGCAGGGCACAGTTCCCCAGGCAGGTGGAGTCAGCCCCTGCCAATCATAAAAACTTACTGTAATAACTAGTAAACACCATTTAATTAAATAGTCTAACAATCACTGACACTTTGCTTTTTCACCCAAAAGCTCAGTGTGCTTCATCCAGCATTATTCCTTTTCTCACATGTGGCCTCGGGCCACCTACCGCTGCAGGGGGTTTTATTGTCACCTTGCCAGAGTCCCCATGTAGTGTTTCACCTGCCAGGACATGAAGAAGGCAGGGAAAGGCAGTCAGGACAGACACACCTGAGGAAGTCAATCCAGCAGCCACTCTGCTCAACAGCACGAGTCTTTCAGTCAAATCCCAGGAACGGGTTAAGTCTGTCTGCCAGAGAGGCAATTCCGCGACTTTGTGCCCTCCGCACAAGGATTGATGAGGAAGCTGCTGTTGAATAAACAGAATGAAAGCACAAGTAATTTTTATATCAAATGACTAGTGACAAATCAAGTTTTAAACACTTTTACTCAAGTTTTTATTAAAATTGATGTTTAAAAATTTCTTCTGAGATTGCAACACTGTGAAAATTTACAACAGCTGGGAAAGTGAAAATACCCAGTTTATGTTAAGTGAGTTTTGTTTCTTAGAGATAAAAAATACGTAATAAAAATGAAAAGGAAAGGCAAATGCATTTAAACTTAGTTCTATTTTAATAAATTTAAGGTTGTTATTGTAGTAGTAGTGTTGGTGAAAACAATTCTATCTTGAATGGGTCTCTCAATTTATAACACTAAACCTTCAGTTCTGCTGTATTTACTACCCTCCAAGTTTGATTTTATATGTAGCAGCTGACACTGAAGTGCTGATATCTTTGTGTTCAATTAAAGTAAGGAATTAGAAACACAAGAGCGTGTTTTTAAGTCTTAAGTTAGAGTAATTCAAGAGTCTTTTAATGTTCTCCTGTTCTACTAAAACTATAATGAGGGACTATTGTGCTCTACACCCACTAGCAAGTACTCTGTGCAAATCACCTTGCTCTTAGGATCATAACAGCATTTGAAGTCATTTATCGATTCAATCCTGCCAGCAGAAGGAACTTCTACAGCAAAAGCTCTCACCTGCCTGCACTCTTACCCCAAACTGGTGGTGAATGGCAGGAATGTCATAGGGAGAAGCTCCCTTTGCAGTTGCTGATCCTGCAGCATCATCCACATCAGCAATTCTCAGAAATCAGGGAAACTGTTCCGGTGCTTAAAGTAAAGGCTGTGTTTAGTTGATGACCTTATTTTTTTTGCTGCAGCTGTCTGCATGGCAGATAGGTAACAATATTTTACACTTGGGCAAACTGAAGTTGGTTGTTTTTATGGAGAAATCCTATGGCATTTCCACAGCTTTCTGCTTCCAAATCCGATTTTAGTAGAAAAGATTCTCTCTGCTGTAGGATAAGCCAAAAACATGGGAGCATTTGTTCTGGTAACAGGACTCTCCATCACTTTGTACAAGTGGCTTCATTCCTAGGCCATCCTCGAGGGGATGGTGGCAGGGGAAGCTCTGAAGTCCCCTTCCTGGCTCCTGAGCACCTTTCCAGGGAAGCCAGGAGGAGTCTGAAGGGACCATTGGATGAAACCAACAGAATTCCTCCTGAAGGGACAGCCATCGCTGTCATCTCTGAGTCCCGTTCTCATACTGCACTGTCAGCCCAAATCCCCCTTGGTACGAAATGCAGGAGCACCACTGACCCCAGGAGGGGATGGATGGTGAGTGGTGGATCAGTGCCTGGTGCTTTAGGCAGACACTGTCACTCACAGGGCTGGTAGTGGCAGACATCTTTTGATGTTGCTGGACCACGTTTTATAGCAACTCATTAAATCCCCTAAGTGGTTCCAGAACTGTGTAGCTGATTACATTTAAGAATGTAAATTCTCCTTGTAATATTTTTAAATGACTAGCAGCTCCACCATTTGAATGACCAAAATACTTTGTAATGGCTGCTTGAGGAGCCTTCACTCCTGTTCGGAGTTAATCCACTCAGAAATTGGGACAGTGCAGATTACCTTTGGAAAGGGGAAAGCTGCAAAAATATCCACATTTACACACACAAAGCACGTGTGATGAGACATACTTTGAGCTGGTGTGAAAGCACTGTAACATACTTGATGTGACATGGTATTCCTACCATATTTAAGTAATATTCATCCTTCCCCTAAATCCTCTAGCAGAAGTAAGTCCTGTTCAACATTCTATTCCTAGATTTTTGTCAGGGTTTTTTTTCTCCTCACTTTTCTCATTAGACTGACATGTTTTCCTAGTCACAGGGGCCGGTTTTGTTCTGGTCACAGAGAGCAAATGTTTTTGCACGTGACCCCTGTGGACAGGAGGGCTGGAACAGACAGTGCTGTCGCTCACAGCTCACACGAGGGGTTCCAGCACACTCTGGGGCTTGGGGTGCCTCCCTGGAACCTCAGTATGCTGATGGCCTGCTGAGGGGCTTCTGCAGACTGCATTTTCTTTAGAAAATAGGTGAGGGGCAGAAGAGAATATTGGATATGAAGAGACCCAAAAAGGCCAAAGGAGAGAGATGCTAAAATGTTCATATCTCTGCTTTCAGCACAGTGACCTTCACTGTGGAGCTTCCATCTCAGAGTAGCTCATAACAACAGGCTGGCAACTGCCACCCTGGTTGCCTTTAAAATGTCACTGGTTTAACATCAAATCAAGAGGTATAATTGCCTTGTTTCTTCCTTCTCCCCACCCCCCAAATTCCAGTCCTGATCAGGTCCAAAACAAGCCGACAACATATTTGTGTTCCTGGAAGAAGTTTGTAAAAGGTCATAAAAAACTGCGAGTTCAAAGGGCTGGATTGTTTTCAATATGCACTATGAATTTCCTATTTCCCATCTCCAAGCAGGGCCTGCACTGCCTTGAAGTCATTCCAGGATCCAGGTGATAGTCAGAACTCTAACACAGTGTCTGAGAAAGAGCTGATTGGTGTCATATGAGGAAATTTGGGGTTAAAACCGGCAGCCTATGCAATCTCTTTGGTTTATTCATCCTTGTCCTCTGGACAAGTGACATTTCCACCACGAAACTTCATTTCACTTTCCGTGAAACTGATGAAGGTGGAAAGCATGTTTCTGCATTCTGGCCAGGCACGCTTCTCACTTTATGCAGCAAATGCATTTTTAATTAACTTCAGTTTCTAATTTTGCTTTCTTATCTGACATTCTTTGTTAAATGATCTAACAGGATGAGACACTCGTACAGAAACATATGGAAAGAGAAGGCAACACATTCATAATAATGCAACAAAATCTCACATTCTAGTATACCATGCTTACAACAAAATCAAAGACACTCAGAAAGTCAGGTTATTCCACACTGTAAAACTTATCTGAAATTTATGGCATATCGCCTGTTTTAATAAAAGATATGGTGCTGGCTGCCTCACAGATAGGAGTATAAGATGGCATGAGAAGAAAACATACAAAAATTGTCATCTGTCAGGTCCATCAGCACGTGGGGCTGGCATTTGGCAGCTCAACCTGCAGCAGATGGGAGCTGCTGCTCCTCCACCGCTCAGTGCAACCCCTGCATACGAGAGGGATCGAGTAAATTTATTGGGAAGAGCTTGAATGCAGTGGATCACCCAGAGGCAGAGAGCAGAGTAAAAGCCAACTCTGCTCGGCCTTGGGAATTATAAAAAAATACTCTGCTTTGCAGAAGTATGCTAAATACAGGGTAGCAGCCAAAAGTCCATGTTACCATGAGAAGCTCTGACTCCGAGATGTCCCAGCAGTGCCCGACAGAATGGAGGTGAATATTTTTGACTCTGAAATGTCTCTACCTACACACTGTGGTTACTTCCTGTGAGTCAAATGTTTAACTTACACCAAGATCTTTATAAACTATATTAATCACCATACCTAAGTCCAAGAGAGGAACACCACTGAGTTAGGCAATGCCTCGTATTTCCCATTGCACTCACAGAAATTCATAACCTCTCCCACATAGAAAACCAACATATATTTGACCTCAAAGAACTCCCAGCACCTCATAAGGAAAGAAATCCATGTAAGAAACCAACAGATGAGACAAGATCTGCAGCAAACTCTTAAACACTTAGGCCTCAGTTCTGCAAGTGTTCCTGTGACCTGCAATATAAATGTCTCAACAACCTCCAAATGTAAAGAGGGAGGAGAAGCACCTGCTGTGCAATACTATTAAGAAGAATATATGTTTTCCCATGTGTAAAACCAAGGAGTTTGCTTTACTTTTTAAAAAAGCTAAGACTGTTTTGCCTTTTCTATACATTATTGGCATTGCCAGGATCACGTCATGCTGGGCTCTCCACTAGTACAAAGCTAGAAAATCTAAAGGATTAGAAATTCAAGTCACATCTATCCAGTTCTTTGAGAGGGATTCAATGAATGACTGGAGAATTAGTATAATTACTGCAACATCACAGATAGTAAGCAAATAAAGCCTGATTAAGTAGAGGTGGGGAAATGAGTTTTATTTGCTTAGGATGCGTGATTTATTTTCCTTTCCGTATTTTTTTTCTTTAACAATAAATACTTGATAAACAATTGGAAGGAAAACTGCTGCCATTAGAAAGTAATCTCTTTCATCCCTCTGGTCAAGAGCTGAAGCTGAAGGTAGAAAAGCTTTTAGTTTAACCATGGCTGAATTAGGTTTCCTGATGTGGCTGCCAGGTATCTCGGAAATGAGAGGAGTCTGCTCCTGCTGAAGGCGGGGAGAAGGCTGACTCAGCAGGATTTGCAGCATCCTCTGCAGCGTGATGGCCTCTGATTCCTGGCCTCACCCAGGTACAGGGGCAACCTTCCTGCTCACCTGTGGGCCTTTCACCAGGACCAGTTGTTTTAAAGTCTGTTTAACACGCAATACATTTTATTTTATATAGACCTATATATACATAGTGTCTCTATATAGATACGTGGTATTCAGAGTTGTTGCGCTGTAAATGATTTACAAATTTTCTATATTAAATACCTTTATAAGTGGCACTTAAGCTGTGAGAACATGAGGGAATACTCCAAATGGATGTGTGTTACTGCAGCAGGCAGTTTGGGTCCATAGCATGTCAATGTACCATGTCTCTGAATCATGGGTGAGCGAGACAGCAAGGGAAAAGGTGTTGACAGTGTGAATCTGGTGAGCTGGTAAAGCCCAAATCATGATCTTTATTAAATCAGTGAAATCAGGAAATGTACAGAAATCCCATCTTTCCAATTAACACTAGAGCAGAAGACATCAGAGTGCAAGAAGTTCAAGTAGAACAAGAATCTTATAGTACACATGAAACACATGCAACATGGACAGTCAGAGTCGGTTCAAATACGTGGACTGATGCACAGAAAGGCTTTTAGGTATTCAATTAATTTTCCTTTAGAGATCAAGAATGCATTTTTATTTTTTAAGGAACTGTCTGCAGCTACTCTCTGCCTAAACCACAAAAACCTATCCACTTAATAAAAGAATGCAACACAACTCATTGGAGCCAACAGTTTCAAAAAGCATCCATTAATTTTGGATGCTTCTGGTTTCAGATGTCTCTCTTAATGAGCTTGAATGTAAACATGCTCTTAATAATTCTGCCAAAACTAAGCTAATAAGTTGATGTCTTCGTTTATCAACTGAAACACCTGACCTCATGCTGTACAGATGAATCAGATGCTCTGACTTAATCATTTATATTACTTTTCTTTATATGAAAAAAAAGAAACTTTGGGCCTGATTCCCTATTCCGTTCTCATTGCTCTCAGCAGCCCTGGCTCTGGGAGAAAGCCTGGATGGAGCAGCCTGACTGAGGGGGGGTCCCTCCACACCCCTGCCCATCACAGCATGCATTTGTGCAAAGGGAAGGGAATGCGACAGGATGTGTATTTTTCGGGTTGCAGACAACCCTTCCATTGACAAGGTACCTCTTCAGGCTGCTGGTGAATTAACCCATTACCCACTGTTTCAGAAGGACTGTGAGACCATGGATCCTCAGCCAGAGCTGAAATGACTCTTTGGTCCAAGCAGGATCGATTACTTGCTGGTGTTTCCTCAGTGCCGTAGTTCCAACGCTGCGTGGCTGATGGATGTGTACAGTAAGTGCTGGACTGGGAGGTGACACTGGGGAAGTTTGGCCATGGCCTGCTGACACATCAATATTTTATGGATATGGTAGGAAAGGCTCAGAATGAAGAAAAATCCATCCAGAAAACCAACCTGCTTATCCCCCAAATGAGAGGAACCGGACAGTGGAGTGTTTCAGGCAGGTGCTGGCACTCAGCTGGGAGGGCTGGGTTCAGAGCTCCAGCCCCTGAACTGGGAAACTGAGACTGGAGAGATGCCTCTCAACTTCTGGCTGGCAAGGTTGGAACCCACTCCTGGCCAGGATGAATTTTCTCTTGGGTAATTTTCCTGCAGCCCATGGCCCCAAAGGAATTTTTCCCAAAGAAGAAAGAGTTGCATAGCCCCAAAGGACCAACAACATCCAGGAAGAGGAGCCTGTCCCCATTCTCCAAAGAGTTTGTGGCACCAGAAGACTTGGGGAGATGCTGCCACCAGCAAAGGAAAGATGGAAACTAAAAGGCAGATTGTTCTTGATTCCACATCCTTCATGTACAGACTCTGACATTTTTTCTCAGTGTTCTCAGGGAAATAAAATTAAAAATAATTATTTCTCACCTCCCTTATCCCAAGCTGAACTGGTTAACTTCTGACAGGTCTTCCTTTTGTACAGATTCTACTAAGAAACACCGACACCTAACCTCAGCAGCACATTTGGTGGGTGTGGATTAGAAGTTGTGCATTACAGAGTGGTAACTAATCATTTTCATCAGACAGGAGTTTGTTAGGTGCAAAAAGGATAGGCAGAAAATACTGGCTGTAGATAAAGCCCAATACTCAGAAGAGGTATTTAACATATAGGAAGATGGATTCAAGGAAATGCTCAGAAGAGTTTGACTTTTATAAAATTTTAAGTAAGGTTTCGCCAGCTTAAAACAATAATGACCACTGCAGAAATACACAAGTCCCAGCAATTAATCTACAAAAGCATCTTGGAAAAGTCTGAGACAAAATATCTTCATTAAATGAATCTTTAGAGGTGAGCAAGTAGTTCTAACAAACAGTTTCACGGACAAATAGTTCTATTTGCAGACTTTTAGAACAAAACTGCAACACACTCTTGTTCCAAGTGGCTGCTGTTATGGATAAGCATGTGCCTGACTTCAGGTGCTCCTCCATGAAAGCTCTGCTGTCAGGAGGCTCATTCAGGTGATAACACGGAGATAACAAAACTCAGACACATAAACATATTTCTCCCTTGCTGGTCTCTTATGTGAGTGAGAGCCCCGATGCTCAGATGTGACTTTGCTCTGACTTAGACCTTCTCCACGGTGACAAATGTTGAGCAGAATGCTTATGTCTCCAGCTGCACTTCAGTCATGCCCAGCTCACTGCAGGCAGTCATTCTGGCACGGAGGCAGGTATCCAGGTGAATTGGGAAGGACAGGCTTCATAGCATGCGGGGAATTAATTTGGTTTCTGGGACTCGGGCTGTGTGGGTGACATTTGTGAGGCATTGCAGGGCAGTGGTCTCAGTGCTGAGGGTCTGCAGCTCCAGCCCAGCTGTGCCCAGGAATGTCCTGCCCAGCCCAGGACCCAGAGCCTGCTCAGACCCTCACCTGCCTTTAGTGCACTGCAGCGACAGGGAAAAGAAAAAGGTTTCGTGAACCAAACAGTTACAACTTTATAAACATTCTAGAATTCAGATGTTTACAGATGCTTAAATATTAAGGCTTTCACTTCACTAATCTGAGATTAATCCACCGTATAAAAATAGACATTTGTTTAAATAAATTGACCACACTGCTAGTTAGAGATTTCCATTGTTCAGAAGGTCCGCCTTATTTTGATCTTTTTTAGGAGATGATCCTCATAATCCTGTATAAAGTTGACCATAATATGTGTTCTCTCTTAGAGCTCTTTGCGTTCAGCAGGGATCCTGCCACCACTCACTAGTTTTGGCTACTAGTGGATTTCAGGTTTCCAGGAGGAAACTGGGAAGAAGTTATGAAGATGTTAACTGTGGTGATAACCAGAATGAAATCAGCCACAATACTGTTAGCAGATGAACACTGTGAGGACAAATCTAAGCACTGACTGAGTTTTCTATCCCAGCAAAATCAGTGTTTTTCTTAGAGCTGGGGGTGCATTTGCCGTCTATTCCACTGCTCCCCACTTCAACCACCGTACGTGGAAGTTCAGTCTGTGTCCCCAGCATTGTGAGTCTGTGTATGAACGCTCTACGTGTGACGTTTTCTGCTTATCTATTTTTATTGCATCTTCCTTAGCAATAAAGCGTCTCTGAGCTGTGCTTTACACCTCGGAACGAGTCCGTGTGCCAGATGGTTGCTGTAACAAACGGGGAGAGATGTCAGAAGGGTTTTGCGTACCTGGGCACTGAGGCGCGCAGTGCTGCCCCTCGCAGGGACACGGGGCTGAGCACACCTCGCCTGCTGGGCACGGCGACAAAGAACACCCCTCTGGGAACAGTCCCTGTGCTGGAGAGGGGCTGCCCTGCCTGAACTACCCGGCTGTGCCTCTGAGACCAGCTCCCGAAAGCCAAAACCTCACCAAAACGTTTTCTAAAGCCAAAACCCCCAGGAAAATGTTTTTCTGTGTTTTCTTCCTGGATGACACACATGGCTTCTGCCATAAACTCTGTCCCCAATGTTTCAAAGAAAGCTTTGAATGGGAAACTTCTAGCTGGATTTCAAATCATAACCTCACCATGCTTCATCTTATCCTCATTACCAGGATTACGTTATCTACTTCATAGAGTATCCTCTTATCTTATGGGTGATGATTCCTCACTGCTGCTTACAATTCTGTACAAAACCTTTCATTTTCAGGAAAGGTGTCTTTTAAAGTCCAACTTCATGGCCTTGTTTTGTGGATTAGAAAAGCCCAGTCACACAGGCAGGACTGGTTGACTGATGAGACTCGGGTGAAGTTCATGGCCGTGAATCACATTAGCTAATGGTTATTGAAAATCCTGATAAAAACAAACAATATTTTTTTGCATTAGGAAGCTCTTCTGTTGTCTATAGGTTCCCTGTCAACCTGATACCATCAGGTCAAAAGCAGATCTGTGGAAAGCAGAGGCCTGAAGTTGGTGATGGCAGTCACGGCTAAAAGGATGCAGGCAACGAGGCTGGGGTGGCCTCCCCAGCACTGCTGTCATGAAGCCTCCAAAATATCTCCCCTTTTCAGGGTTAAAGTTGATAACCAGAGATGACTAAAAAAGCAGGTAGACTTCTCCACTAATGTGACTCCTGTAAGTCACATTTAAGTTTTTAAGACACTCTCATATGCACTTAGTTTTTCTTCCAAGATCCTTTTCGTTGTTTTGGCCGTACTTGGACCAACCCGTACATCCAGCAACGGCTGCTGGCAGCTACGGAGGTTATTTTTGACCTTTTCCTGAGAAACAGCTGACAGCTTTCCAGACTCTTTGTCTAATGGTGGAGTTTAAGCTAAGACTAAAATGTTCATCTGATTGCACTTGAACTTGGGGCTTACTCAGGCAGGAAAAACAAGCTGCGCTTTTGACAGAGACCTGCTTCCAAAAATACTGAGCAAGCGCTTGGGCTACAACTTTCTACGCTATTGAGTTGTACTGCACAGAGAACTTGGCACAATATTCCACACACACTGCAAACCACCTTTGTAGTTTATGGAATGTAAATACCATAGCGTGAATTTCTATAGGTATGTGATTAGAAATTATAGCCTGTGGGAAAAGTCTTCTTCATAAAGTTAAATTTGTTGGAAAATGTAATGATTCACCATTTAGTCTGCAAATATATTGTCTATAATTTTTTAAAAATTCTCCAAAGTTATTGATAGGCTTTAGCATAACCTTGATAATACATGAGGGCACTTTACACAAGTGAATGTTTTGGATGTGGTGAACCCACTGTTAATTATAGAAATGTCTGCATACAAATCTAGGATACCTGTCCTAAAACTATCCTTTATCTAGCTCTCTGCCTACATTCCGTGCAGCTGTACTTTGCCATTGCACTCAAAACAAATAGGAGTATGCTGCAGTACAAGTTAATGAATAAATGACGAATTACTAAAAGTGTCTGACCAAATTATTCAATCTCTTCATCATGAGTCAGAAATTCTACTTATGTTTCTTCATCATCTGCATTTGCTTGTGTATGCTCCCTCAAAGCATGCTTTTTAGTTATCACTGTTATTACACACTTTAATGGTTGGTTAGATTTGTCAGATTTTTGCAAATGCAATGAAATGCCAAACAGAGAAAGCACATGAAACACAGTGTTGTTTCCACTGAAGAATTATTTTTTTCCGCATTTGATTTGTGCTGGTGTTCAGAGACAGAGGGAAGGAAGAAGGTGTTCCTGATACCACACGCTCATGCTGCCAAACTGAATGCCAAGAATCTTCCCTGTCCTGGACTCAACAATGGTTTTGGTTTTATCCCTGTCTCTGGGCTGGAGGTTTTGTGACTTGAGTTTAACAATCTCTGTACCTTATCTCCAGGACAAAGAGCCACATAAACCTTTGGTTTAATTAAACAGCAGTGGTGGGGGTCCATTCTTTGATTAGGACACCGTGGAAACACCAGCTTGGAGTGGCATGGAGAGTCTGTTCTTTTCCCCCAGCTGCTCATTGTCGTTATTCACCTCTCATGGCTGATTATCTGGAAATCTCTGGCAGGTGCTTGATGGGCACTACAGCATTTGTGTTTGAAAATCTTGCCTTGCTCGTGCCCATAATTAATTATTTCTAGCACTTTGATGATGCTTCTCTCCTCAACCCAAGAAGCCAATTTTACTTCCACTCCTGTAACAAACCCTGACTACCTTTTATATGAATGTTATTACTGACATTTGTTCTGATTGGGAAGTGCAGAGAATGGCCTGCTCGTGGAATTGAATGGATCCTTTCCCCAAACATCTTCGCAGGAAATGGCTTTCAGGGCTCCAGATATTGGCTAACTCCCACTAGGGCCTTCTTCCAGCTTAGGATGAGCCAGGAATTCACACAGATGCACGTGTGGAGCTGCAGCCCCTGCCTGCAGCAGTGAGAGCCAACACAGCCAGTGTACCTGAGCAGGTGGGACACAGCAGGTGGGGCCAGATAGATTTGGGTCATTTCTTCCAAGCTGTTATACTTAAATTGTGTCTTTTTAAGCAGTGGTTTTGATTCCGGGGAATCACCCTCAGTAGACAGCTGACAATCTCCATCCTCAGGGAACAAAAAGGGAAAAGCCCCTGTGATGGAGAAGGAGAACTTCAAAGTCTTCGTTTCAGCTCCTTCATGTTATGCTCCTTTTCACATAACAGCATCTAATCACAGCATATATGAATCAATTCTGCCTTGGGGTCATCATTTCCTCTGTTCTTTGACCGTCTGCAGATGAGAGCCTTTGCACCTTTCCCGGGGATGGACACTGCTCGCTGGTGCTGCTGAAGGCAGGGATGGACCTTGCTCGTCTCACGCTGGCTCCCCTTTCCCATGGTCATCAGCTGAGTGCCTTTTTACACCTTATTGAAATGCACAAAAATGCACTGTCCAATTTGACAAAACTTCCAACTAATTACAAAGTACTTTTTGCAATTTCCTATGTAATATCCTTTTGAAAGTTGTCCTGTTTTCTTTCTCTTTGAATGCGTATTCAGAGCAGGCAGATTTGTAGGCACACAATAAGAAGTTGATTTTGAAAAGAGGTAAATAAATTGCACTGGCTGGAAAAGGGTTTCTTGCTGCCCTTTTATTATGATGTGCACACAACTTGCTACAAATTCTTTACTTTGCATTTCTATCACAAAGATAAATGAAATTGTCAATCCTGTTCACATTTCCTTTTGATGGCTATATAAAAGTAATAGCCAGGGTGCCAAAAAAAGCTTTCATTAATTCTTCTATTTATTAAGGTGAAAGAAGGACTATTTTGCAAACAGAGACGAGTAAACAGACTGTGGTGAATGTCTGCTCCTTTCCCAGAGAATATACCTTCTTTATCCCTAACTTTAGAATGACTTTGAGCAGTTCTTAAAATAGATAAAAAACTTCTTGATTTCAGATTTCTGTAGCTTTATCTCAATATTCACCACCGCAACACTACACAGGGTAAGTGAAATGTTGTGTGGTAATGTTGAAATTTAATCCAGGGAATAAGACCACACTTTAAAAACAGAAAGAAAAGAAAAATTTTGTACTTGTTCCACAGAGATATCTAATATTAAGGAAAAAAAAATCAAACAAAAAACTGAACAAAAAACCACCCCACACCGTTTTTTATATGTGATAGATACAGATATCAGCGTCATTTCTTCAAAACCATCTTGGGAAAAGATGCCCTCATAAATCACATTTATTAGGAGCAGTCTGGAGCAGAACAAGCCCTGCGTGCTGCCATGGAGCTGACACAGAGCCTGCCCGAGCTCCCTCTCCCTTGGCAGCACATCAGGGCTCCAGCCCAGGGCACAGCGGGGACTGCTCAGTGCCAGCAAGGTGGAACAGCGCAAGGTTTGTCCCCAGCACGGCTGCCAGGCACTGATTGGGGCTGGGGAGGGGTGGCACAAGGAGGAGGAGGGGGGAATGGGAAGGGTAGGAAGCCCCTGTGGGGAGGCAGCAGAAAGGGGAGAGCTGGACATCGGGGGGAAGGTCATGGGAAGTGAGAGGAGCAGTGCCCAGGCATGAGACACCCCGTGAGAGGGCCATCAAGGGGACCTCGAGAGCTGGGGACCTGGACAGGGAAGTGGAAGAACCAGATTATGGTTTCCCCAGATCATCTCTGCAGATGGGGTAAATCTGCCTGCAGAGAGGGTCAATTCTTACAGCCTCAGAAACTTATGTGGACTTTGGCCCTTTACTTTTTTCACAGCACTGCTTTTTTTTTTTTTTTTTTTTTT
>VZTA01012209.1:0-102890 GCA_013398855.1 Mohoua ochrocephala | reverse complement strand
TTTTTTTAATTTATTTTTCCCCCCATAGTTTTGCCATTACTGGCGCAGGAACAGGATTTATTAGATTTTGAGAAAACAGCAAGCCCCAAGAGACAAATAAATCTTCAGAGACTCTGATAATTAAGATGGGGAGATTTGAAAATTACACAAAGTTCAGCAGTATCGTTGTAGCTTCCTGTCCTGCCTGGGAAGTATTTGAGCAGAGAGTTTGTAAATATTTAGGTGAGGAAGAAATCTCTTCCTCTGAGGGACAAGGTAAGGGCAATAATACTTCCCTGAACTCCATGAAACAGGACCAAGTCTAAATTACCACACCAAAGTTGTCTTTGTCCTTCCTATGAGCTGCAAAAGGTCTCAGGACAATTAGTCCTGTGATTTTTATTGTTTCAGCGTGGAGTTTAAAACCCCTGACCTTTTATCACATCTATTTAGCTCTATATCCATGGCTCAGGGAAAAAATTAAAAATGAGATGCATATTCTGTGTTTGGCAGAGAAATGCAGTACTAATTCATTTTCTGGCTGCAACAGTCCAACTGTGTTTAGTTTTTCCTTCCTGCATTCACATCTAAATCTGCCTCCCCTCTTCCACTGCTCTTTACACACATTAGCATCTGTGTGTGTTTATGTGTCGGTGTAAATCTTCAGAGTCATTTTTTACTACAGTTCTTATTAGTACAGAATGTATAAGACATTCTGCAAAGGTCTGAGTTTTCGGAATATAAAACTCTTTTGCTTGTTTAGATGTGGCTCAGCCTGCTCTAAACGTGACCATAAAGCATTCATTCCCAGACACTCAGAGGCCACAAAGCATGATATTGACTCTGCTCCTGGTGCAGCTGCGTGTGATGTTATTCACAGCCAAAGCCCCAAGCCATCTTTCTACTCCACTTTGAAGGAATCGCTCTCTTTATCAGTGAAGGAAACAAGCAGCTTGTCTGCTACAACATTCAGAAACCTCCCCTTCCATCTCCTTCCCTCCCTTAGCTACAATATGAACATCAGATATGGGAGAAAAATAACACTGTGTTTCCCCATGCAATTAATTTTACAATAGTTCAACTTTAACACCTTTGGACATAAGCACAAATGGGAAGAAAAATTAAAGCTTAGATTCACAAAGCCATGAAAACAGCAGTAAACATCCAGCAAAAAAATGTTTCCTTATCATCTGCAAGCAAAGGATTTAGCCACTGGGAGATGTTTTAAAACCAATTATTTTAATACCTACAGAAACACTATTTCTGATTCCATGTGAAAATCATATCCAGTTCCAAAGGCTTCAGGAAAACCAGGCATAAAAACTTGAGATCTTACTTGAAAACAAGAGGTATCTGAAAGTGCAGCCTTCCCTGAGGAAGCCACAATTTAAATACCAAATTTTTGACAAAGCAGAAAGACAAAACCTCAAAACCGACCCACACCTTGCATCAAACCCAGCAGTTTTTACAGATTAACCCCAGGTTTTTATTACTGTGTGTTCTGACAGATACGGTGCCACCCAGTGCCACCCTCTTGCCATGCTGGGGACACAGCCTTGGCCAGCACCCTGTGCAAGGGCTCTGCTGGGGTGAGAGAAGACATGGGATCAGCCTCGAATTTCTCCAAGGCAGAGACATCCCTCTGTCTGTTTGCACAGCCCAGCATTAAAAGAGGCTTTGACTGTGGTGAAAATGTCAGTATGCAAGGACTGAGTCCCTGGAGCTTCCCAGCTAGATTGCTTTTTCTCCCCACACCTTTGCCCCTGCTTTTTTTTTCCTTTTCATTTTGGATTTTTTCCCCATGACACTTAAAAAATGATATAAATATTATGGGCCAGGATCTTGTCTCCTGAACTAATAATATTGAAGCAGCGAAGGTGTCTGTGTTTGAGAACACAGGACTCTCACCAGCTACTTGGCTGAATGTTCTTTGCTATGCAAAGCTCTGCAATATTTCCAGTAGTGCCTTATAATGTCAGCCTTTGGAGTATGATAAGGTATCTCTGTGGTTTCATATTGCATCAAGTGGAAATCCAGCATACAAATGACTTGCTCGGGAATATTCTACACAAAATTATTGAAATTTCTAAGCCGTTTCTGCTTTTACTGAGGGAGTAGAATAGATTATACGGTATTGAAGCATTTTCAGGAAAGTTTTCACTTTTAGAAAAGATCTCTTAAGCAAGGAGTGTTACATTTATGGACCATCATATATTCCTGCTCCTGTGCGTTGCCCTCCATCACCCAAAGGAAAGGGCAGGACGTCAGGACGGTCAGCAAAAATCAGGTCTGTTTGGTAATAATGCTATTTTCAGACCATGCAACTACCAACCCATATGAGATTTTACTAGAATATCACTCTCCTGCCTGCAGAATGGCTCTGTACCTGATGTTCAATCATTATGTTCATTAGTGGGGAAAAATCCTTCAGGACTATCATTCTTTTCAAAAAGCCATATGCAATTGTGTGGCTAAAAAGCAGAAATGTCTTTAATTATATCAACCATGCTTGCAAATTAAAGGCATAATAACCCATCTGCATCTGTGTAAATCGGGTATTAGGCCTGAAGTCAGGATTCATTTGTGTACATCTATTTAAAAAATAAAGGAGTAAAACACATGCACAAGAATAATGTTTAGAGTTTGTGATGGATTGGAATGACATCAAAGGGTGTCAGAACAGTAAATTAGTGATATCACACAAACAGAAAATCAGGGGAGATGCTAGATGATGGCATGAGAAAGAAGGAAATTTACTTCCACATTTAGAGACTTTTCTCTACAAAAGCAATGGGAATATTCTCACTCAATCCCTCACTTTACCAAATTTGCAGGACAAGGCTTAGGAATATCTTAAAATTGGAGTACGAAGCTGACATCCTTCCCTGAGTGTCAAAGAGCTTCCAGCAGCAGACATCAATATGGTCATTTAACTTTCTCCTCCAGATCAGGCTTCAGATTCTGGCAGGGAGCTATACTCACTCATTTCAGACGTAAAATTAAAATTTACATTAAAAGAGTTTAAGCATCTATAAGGAACATCTGGAAATCCTTTCCCAAACACTGAATAAGCAAAGACTCCAGGACTGGCTCCTTTGTTCATGTGCATTTGGTTAAAATATACAACAGCGTCAGTGTCAAACAAATGGATGTACTTGAAAGAGCTACAAGGAATTACAAAAGACTCTTGCTCTCTTTACATCAGCTCTGTGATGCTTCCTGCTCCCGCCTCTGGTTGAAGCTGCTGCTGTAAACAAACAAACAAATCCCAGAGCTGCGCAGAGGGACTGGAGACATCACCAGCCACGGCCGGGGAATAAACCCAGGCATCCCGACACTGAGAAGGAACACACGTGCTGAGTCTTTGTGGGAACCTGTTCCCTTCAGCCACTGGACAGGGCAGGGCAGCGAGGACTGCGTGAGCCAAGCCAGTGGGTCTCAGGATGCTTCTCAGCACTGTTGTGGAACTGTTGCTATCATTAGTAACGGTGCAGTAAAATCCTTGTGGTTTAACAGCAGAAAACAAAAGAGTTTACAGGAGAAAATAAACTCCTCAACTCAAAATGCACTCTACAAATAGTGGGTCAGTTCCTGCTGTCCTGATTTACCCAAGCACTCAGGCCTTGGCTGATCTGAGAGCAGCCCTGTCTGCAGCCAGGGCTGGTGCCAGTCACAGTCATTTCAGCTTTATCTGCTCCCCTCTGGGAATTCCACCTGGCAGCTCCATTAAGGGCTTATGGTCCCAACGCAGAAAATGCACAGAGAGCAGAGAGTTTCCTCCAACAGGGATTAAAACCCCGGCCCTGGGTGTGTTAGCAATCAGTAACCGTGGCACGTTAGTGCAGTTTGTATTTTGCAGTGGTCATACATCTAACAGTAAAGTACATTTGGTTAATGGATCCATGCCAAAGAGCACAGGAATATAAGTAATTCTTACAAGGAAAACTTCTAAAAATAGTGCTACTTCTTCTAAGAGATGCAAGGGGATATTACTGATTAAGGGTCATTGCTTCCCCTCCCACTGGGACCATTTCTGTGCCTGGTGCTGGGCAGCCTGGGCTGGAGGAGACAGAGTTTGGGCTGATGACAGAAATTAGGGGAGCACATTCAATAGTGACATGAGACCTGGAGGAGTTAATGCCTTGTCTCTGGGTTCTTATGCCAAAAAAAACCAAGGAGATTTTGTTCCCTAGATATTTGTTCTTTTTTTTCTTTTTAATGTCTGCATGAAAGAAAATCTAGTTTTATCTGGTCTTAGACCAATTAGTACTTCTGCGTGTGGAACCTATTAGCAGCATCAACAACAGCAGATATGTTCAAAATATAAAGCTGGTCATTCCTGTGCTTTCATCTTAATTGGAGCTTTAAATCTAACACTGTTTTAATCATTTAAATAATGCTGGAAAGAAAAGCGTGGGTTTGGGGGGTTAAAAAATCTTTTATTTCCTATGTTCTTTTCAGAAAGTTATGGTAATTATTTTTATAGTGACAAGAAGATTATTTGACTTAATTTAATACAGAAGATTAAGTTCTCAGGAAAAAAAAAATACTGTAATGTACACAAGTTGGAAAAAAAATGCCAGCTTTTCCCTATATCATTAGAAGAACTTCCCCATCCACCTGTGGGACAATCCTGTCCTGGGATGTGTGATATAATTTTAGGTGCAATTAAAACATGGGGCAAAACCAAGGGTCAGACATCTACATCCAACTCACAGCTCTAGAAATTCCTTTTTTCTTCCCTCTCAAATAGTTCTATACTGGAAAGTCTCTAGGTTTTCTCCCTTATAATCCATTTTTAACAAATTCTTTTAAATTAAGTTTAGCTGTGAACTAATGGAAATAAATTATCTATGAAGTATATCATGGTGGTCCTGGTCCTGCAGTCTGCGGTGCGATGATAAATGACCAGCCTCGTAAAATAGCTGTTAATAGATTTTAAAGCCAGAGGGGAAAATTATGATCATCTAATTCTGACCTCCAGCACGGTGCTGGTTCCTGGACACCCCCCTGTAACTTCTGCATCAGGGCCACAGCCGCTCACAGAGTGCCAGGACATTTCTCAGCCAGACAAGCCCAGCAGCCCCTTTGGAAAGAGCGAGATGGATTCTCACCTGGTGAAAATCAGGATGGTCGCAGCACCGTGTTACACCCCACGGAAATCTGTTCTGCTGCTCTCTCGTTTTACGGTGCCATGAATCCCCTTCTCTTCCCTGACAGTGCCATTCTCTTTCTCTGCCTGAGCCGTCCCTCTTAAGCTTTCCCACTGCTCTCGTATCTCCATCCCAGCAAGCTGTCTGAGCACCAGCTTTCCTTCTCCTCTCTGCAGACTGCCCCCAGGCCCTTTCCCTCTCGTGGTCACCGTGTCTTCTGTGCTGGCTCTGCCAAATCCGCTTGTTGGCACTGGTTTCTAGGGGCTGACATCAATATCTTGCTCATGACAGCACAGTCTGCAGAAGGGTCTCTGCTGACTTTTCATCCACTCGGGGAATGCTTCACTGAATGTAAGGAAACCATGAACAGAGAGAAGGGGGAAATAACTCCACCAATCCTCCACCAATCACTTTGTTATGTCTGCTTTCAGAATTGTGAGCACCATAACTCTCTGATTTCAAGGTTTGTGCTCTAATCAGTTACTTCAAGATAGGAAACAAAGATTTTTGTTCAGGTTGCTGTATTTTCCAGCCTGTATTTCCACATCCAGGAGAAATTCCACAAAGCAGAGTTCATGGCTGGCAGTGCTGATCATTACTGTTCAGAACTGCTACACTGTTCTCCTCCTGCTTAAAAAGTTTTAATGCCCTGTGGCTTCTAAAGCTAATTTTTTAACTAGAAAAAAGTCCAAAATGGAGTCTGAGTCCTGAGAACTTGCCAGTTTTGATTTGCTCAACACCATTCTTTATATGTGTGCAGGCACTTTGCACCCTGATGGGGCAATGTTTGCCAGCCCAGACTATCTACGATTCCTATTAAATAAATACACAAATAATTAACTAAATAAAGCAGATGTACAGACAGAAGATTATCAGGTCTTGTTCAGAACCAGCCACACTCAGGAACTGACAGACAGTGACAGGAGAAAGACCAGAGTGGGCTCCACTGGCTCTCTCTAAGAGCCCTTCCCGGATGCCAGGGGATCCCTGAACGAGCAGCAGCTGCTGAAGGCTCACCTGAAAGGCACTTGGAAATGCCTGCAGTATTTACCCAGTGACACAGCTTCCTGTGCAAGTGCCAGCAAACACCAGTGCACGAAGCAAGGGTAAGTCAGTCTTCTGCAGGCTTAGTCTAATCAAAGAGGATCAAAAGTGGGGTGATCTGAACTGAGTCTGGAACGTGGCTTTTCTGGTTAGCACTGTACAATGCCCGTTACAGCACTGTCAGGACTTGAGGATGTGAGGGCATAAAGCAGATTTCAAGCCTGAAGAGAAAAATAAATTACTTGGCTTTGGCAGATGGAAAAGGACACTTCTTTTCTCAGCCGTCCAGCAAGCCAGGAGCAGAGTTGAGTCCAGTGAGAACAAAAATAGCCCAATAAAACCTACTGGCTGCAGCAGTACAGATGGCTTGTACCATCTCCTAAGCCATTTACTTTTAGAAGCTGAAAAATGGCAGCGCTGAAATTTTAGGTGAACATTTCACTGCAGGTGATCATCGTAGTGAGAAGTGTTAACTCAGGCTCTTATCCTGCATCCGTTCTCTCGGCGTTTTAACACCTCACTCTCCTGCCTCCTTCTCTCCCCAGAAGACCTCAAACCAAGCCAAGGCTTCAGCACCCAAGGCAGAAGCACTGAATTTAGGGATTCATTTCAAAATCTTACAGTACATTGTTCCTGCCCTCGGAAACAGTTGCTGATGATCACTTTCACAAATATTTACTGCTATCTAATTCTTGAATATAATAAATTATGAAAATCTCCATATGCCCAGGCACAGCTTGACTTAGCGGGTGAAAGACGACAACTCTATTTTGGATCCACACTGCTGAGAGAAGAACACTTACTGTATTGAATTCATACCTCATTTAAAATTGCCTTTACAGATAATAAATCCAAATGTTCCTTTGATAATTATTCTGTACTAAAATTAATGCCAAATAATGTGCAAGCAAGCAGGCAGGCCTTTATGGGTATGATTACAGCATTTACTTCTCTTTGGGAACTGCTGGAACTGTCTACATAAATAATACCATGCCATTATCCTTAAAGCAGCACATTTGTTTTACAATGAGCCCTTGCCGGGGGAACTTTTCACGTATATACTATTGAAGCTCTCTGTGCACCTTAATCATCTATCATATCCTTTAAGGAAAGATCCCTTAGAAGAGAACTCTTTTTTCCCCCCCCACTACTGCTTGACATAAAACCATAAAGGTTGCTAGGAATATTGGAAACCCTCCCTCCCTTCTAAAAGACAATTTATCTTCTTTATTCATTCTGCTTGAATGCCTCGGCAGTGAAAGAAACTTTTACTGCGCTTTGCCTGAGATTCACATAAGTGCATATGTTAGAAGTGCACGGTGAACTGCCAGGGTTTCAGTTTTCCTCCTTCTCTGCTGTGCTGCAGCCCCTTCTTTAATTGCATCCAAGCTTTTTGGGGCACTTTCACTAGCACGGAGATGTGACACCTGCCTGGGGCACTGCCTGTTGTGCACGTGGCTCCTGAACTTTGTGTGAAATCTCTCAGTCGAGACAATTCCTGCGCCCAGTGAACACAGGTGACAAATTATAACCTCAGCCTGTTTGTTGCTATCAATGAATTCTAAGTCATATTTTCTGCTAAAGTCAGATGAGCACTAGGAACTGTAAGATAACACCTTAATTACAAGGTGGAGGGACCTATGCAGCACCGAGTCCATGAAATTACTGAGCTGCTCCTGACTAACACTGGCATCAGAAAACCAAAAATACATGGATGAGGAAAAATGGCAGTTTTGTTGCAGACTGCTACTGAGCAGCAATTACACTCTAATCAGAAACTTTAAAAGGAAAAGCAGGAGTAACTCAATTCAGAGGCCTTTTACTGTCAATTACACCAGACCTTTTCTTATTCACTTTGCTGAGCAGCTCCTGAGTGATTCTGATGGAGTGAAATCGCAAGTACTGCTCGCCAATGCAGCTGCAGCTCTCCCAGTCTCACCACACCGACACTTCTCGCAAGTCAAAACGGGATCTGATTCATTATGAAACAAGGACTCCAAAATTCAGATTGCATTATGAGTGGATTTATGTGCTTGGGTCCTTCCTTCCACAGAGAGACAAGTTGGAAATTGAGGTTGGATGATATACACTGAACGTATTTTCTCTTCTAGGGTTCCTCAGCAGGTGAGGTGTCACTGCCCTCCTCCGATAGGTTCCTGTGCACTGTTCTCTAAATTACCAGGCTCATCTCTGCTCTGCAATGGAAAAAGAAGATTCAAAACCTAGAAAAACTCATCATGAACAGGGGCATTCCAGCCAGGTCTTGTCTCTGGCTCCCTCCTGCTTTGGGACTGTTGGGCCTGCTGATAATTCCATCCTGTAAGGGAAGAGAGTTAATGCTTTGATCAGGGTAGGAGTACCAACAACACTGTGAACACTGAGCAGGATGGATAAGCCTCTTCCCCGTTGGAATGCCCAGCCTCAAGCTGATAAGGCCACTCTGCTGTAGATGCTGAGAACAGCTTTTTACTCAGCTTAAAAAAATTTTTTTCAAGAACTTTGTGGATTGCCTCTCTCCCCTAATTTTCCTTCGCAACATACATTTGGGTTCCTAGATTTTAGAAGTCTTGCAAATGGGAATCTTCATTTTTCTTGAAAGGTTGATTTAAATAGCCATCTTTCTGCCCTGATTCTAACACGTGTTCTCTGAACACTTTTCATATCCAGTAGTGTACCCATCCTGTAACAGAGGCAGGGGATGAGGCAACACTTGCTCCTGAGACATACCATAGTATTTTTATTGAGAGCTGGAAATTTTATGACTTCTGAGGGTGACAAATGGTTTCATAAGCCTTTCCAGGGGAATTTGTTGGGCTGGTGATACCATTTGCAGTTGGTGTCTACACCTTTCTTGTCTCCATTTCAGTAAACTTAAATTGCACCATTCACCTTTGGTAAGTGTGTGGGGACTCTGAGTGACTGCACTGGGACTGGCAGCTCCGACTGGAGGCAGACCAAGAGGATTCCATGGGAAAGCTGGAGTGGTGAAAGGGAGCCAAAGAAGTTTGCAACTCCCTGAAAGGAGGGTGCAGCCAGGTGGGGGTCAGGCTCTTCTCCCAGGGAACCAGGGATAGGACAAGAGGACAGAGGCTTAAGGTGAGCCAGGGGAGGTTTAGGCTGGACATCAGGAAGAATTTCTTTAAAGAAAGGGTAATTAGACATTGGAATGGGCTGCCCAGGGAGATGGTGGAGTCACTGTCCCTGGGGGTGTTTGAGGAAAGACTGGATGTGGCACTCAGTGCCATGGTCTGGGTGACAAGGAGGTGCTCAGTTGTAGGTTGGACTCGATGATCTCAGGGCTCTTTTCAAACCCCGTTGATTCTGTGATTCTGTGAAGATGCACCTCCCCTGGCAGTGCATGTTTGTACTGCAGTAGCTGCTGTTGGATCATAGGACACTGCCAATTCCTTGTCCCCACTTCTGCCACCAGCCCCGAGCTGACCCAGGTGCTGGGTGTGCCCTGGAGGAACTGAACCGAACCTCCACTCCTGGTGGGAACAGCAGAGTGCAGCAGCAGCCGGGTGCTGTGCCGAAGCAGGGAGGGGCAGGTGCCTCCCTCTGTGCCAGCACTACAGCTGGCAACAAACCAAAACCCCCAGAGAAGTGTGAGACATGGTTATGGAAACTAAAACTGGAGCTGAGGAGGTTTTCTGAAGTTCTCATACAAAAGGCAACACGGAGGGGTCATCTCTCCTCAGAATGAGAAATACGGAGACTGCCGTAGTTTAGGAAAAGCAAACAAGAACTGCCAGAATGAAAAGGTGAAATGCAGCTATTGGTGCTGTGACAGAAAATAAGAGACTCAAAATCCAAGGGGAAATAGTTGATTCTATGTTGAGAAGTCTGAAGGAAATGGACAACTGCACAGACCCAGTCCAATTAGGAAAAAGGATTTAATTTAATTACTTTCCACAGATCTTGGCCTCTGAGAACCGCTCAAATGCAGAGCTAGAAAAGATAAAGGGCTGCCTTAGGGGTGAATATTTTCAGCAGAACTCATCTGAAGGAAGTTGAACAACATAGGAAAATCCATGCAGAAGAAGATATATTTCTCCTCCAAGTTTACTTACTCTTAAGTGAAGCATTTGCCAAGTTTTTTTTCAATTAGTTTTCTCAGCTGAAAGAACTCTGGAATTGTGAAGCCTTAAAAAGACACATGATTAAATTGACTTCGACAGGTGAGGTTCAGAGCTCTCGAAAAGGTCATACAATTTAAACTGACAGGTATCACAGAAGACAACCCGACTAGCCCAATATATTTCCCCTGCTAGAAAAGCCAAGGACTTCTGGGCAACAGATTATCATGGATGCTGCTACCAAAAGTTATTTAACCTAGAGGGTAAATGAAAGTTCTAGGTACAGAGACAGAGCTGGCTGCTGAGCCTGCCACTGCCTACGTAATGAGAAATCATTCCATATTTTCTGCCCTGCTGTTCCCAGCCCCTTGCAGACGCTCCAGTGCTAGGAATGTTGTACACCTGCCACACACTGATTCTGGATGCAGTTACCTGAGGGAGAGTTAGTGAGGGCAGCCCAGTCCGGCCCAGCTTCTGTTTCTCTCACCAGTGGTCGTACCCTGATAACGAGAACAATCTAATCGGCCAGTGCATTCCCTCCCACGTGGAAAGTGACTAATTTCAAAGATTTTCTTTCTCTCGCTGAGGCTGAACTTCAGTAACTGCACGAAGACACATCATCAGGACACTTGAAGACATTTTAAACAATTTTAGGCTGTTTTACTAGTCCTGCTTAGACAGAGATGCACAGTCCCAGTCAGGTAGAAAATTTGGTGCTCAGTGAGGATATGGGAAAGAGAACCAAAGCCATCCAAGGTTTATTTAAAAGCCCTTATTTAGTAACATACCATCTGTTGTAAAGATGGAGAGACCTTCCTTCATTTTCTCTCGGGACGGGGATACAGCTGAAAGCTTGGCAAAAGGACCAAGGCAAGAGCCACGCAACTTTACACAGCCAGGATTCCATGGTGGAACAACAGCCCAACGTCTTCCCACAAAGTGAGCTTCGACACCCCCCAGAGGTGCCCACAAAAGGAAAACAATTGCTGTGAAATATTCACGGACCTGCGTGGCACATTTCTCCTTATCTCAATGTGATTGAAGCGACTGCAGGAACTGGTGAATGACAGAGCTGGATAACTGAGAGCTGCTTCACAGCTCCTCAGCTTCTGTATTTTGTGGACCAAATAACCACGTGGATCAAATACGCCTGCTTTCCTTGACTGGAATGCTATTTTCATTAGGTGTTTTTATTTACACACTTAGCTGCTCCGGACCCTGAGTGGCAGACAAAATGTTCTCTCCGAGATGAGTCAGCCTGCTCTCCTTGTAGCGCTAAATTACAGAGGGATTTTCACTGCACACTGATTCCAGCAATATGAAAGGTCAGTACACACGCATCTCCGGGTTCGGATGGGAGATGAGGAAATGCTTAAGCTTTTATCTTGTTTCCGAGTGCTTTGGGTTAAGCCTTACAACTTTGCTGAAAGCTTTAGTGGCTTATATCTGCTGAATGATAGTGTTAAATCATGACTGTAGTGGTGTCCTGCACAACACTGTTCGTGGCCAACTCACCACCATCTCCTGCTTTTTGTACGAAAAGCACGAGGAGGTAATAGGATTGGGAAGAGGGGCCCTATCATCTCTGCCTCCACTGGGTGAAACAGGAGCAACCATCCATGCAGGCTTAGCGTGCTAAGGCGCTTAGGCCACTTCTGGAGGAGAGACACGGCAGAGTGCTTGAAGGACTAGCAGGGACAGAGGGGAAAGGGGAGAAACCCAAACTTTAAAAAGGTATTAAACGCTGCCAGAGAGAACAAACACACACAGACACAATTCCAGGGGCAAGGCTGCATCATGGGAGAGTGCAGTGGCACATGCCACTGGGATTTGAAATAAATACAACCAAAGGATCTTAGTCCAGCAGTGAGGGGATGAGGGAGGGTGAAATGCACCTCGCGGGGACCTTCATTGTGTTTGTGCTAGTTTGCTGCTGAGATACAGGATGCTCTCACTGCTCACGTCAGCAGTTAGGAGAAGTCATGGCATTCTGTCTCAGAGATAGCAGAGGGCTACCCCTCAGCCCTGTGCAGGCTGGCAAGGTCAAAGCCAACCTAGAGGGAATAAATTTTCTCCTTTGAATGTCACAAAGCCAAAACCTGGCTGTTCGCTCTGCCCTCAAACTTTCAGAGCTGCTACGTTCGTGGTTTGCTTCTGCACTGCTCCTTCAGGTCATGATTGCCACCAGATTTTGTGAAGCACAAGTTTAAAACAAACTAAAAGCTTTCCTGAATTTTTAGGAAGAAGTGAAGCAGAAGAATCCTTTCTTTTCTGATAGCAACAGCCCTGGCATTCCCCACAGATCACGCTCACCCTCAGAGACCTTGCATTTCTATTATTAGCACCACTGGCTTTTGCATTCTATCTTTACATTTCAGTTCTGGTTGTACCATGGGACTACTCAAAATTTCTGCTTGCTTTCCATTTCATAAATAAACATGCATGGGAGCAAAATCCCCGAGCACTCTTTATATGCATAACACTGATTCACCAACAAGTAGCAATTTTGCTATGAAAACTGATATTTAGCTTTTTCTGTTGCTGCCTCTGCAAATGGAGAGCAGTGACTTTTATTTTCCGTGTGTGTTATTTCTCACTAACACCATTTTCCGGTACAGCTTTCAGTAGCTCACTAAAAGCTGGCAAAACCTTCCAGATATTTGTTTTATGGTAATAACAGAAGTGATTACACTTTCTAAAGCCAAACAAGTGCTGAGAAATACTCTGCTTGTCTGAAACGAGTTTTTGCTTGTAAGCCTTCCCTCATCACCAGCTCCAGGACAAGAAGCAAAGCAGGTGACTTTCAAACACTTCTGTTCTGACCAGTCAGTGCCAGTGCAGTTCCTCTGACTCGTGCTAAACTGCTCCTGTTTTGGGGAACACAAAGGAAAGGAGAATGAGCCCCCTTTCAGTCAGGACAAAGCTGCTCTCTCTGTGCCCCAGGTGGCAGGGCTGTGCTCCTGTGCTGACTGTGGAAAGAACCAAACTCTGCCACTGTTCCCCTGGCTAAAACACCCCCACCCACTACAAAAATCCTGTTCAAAACATTACAAGAGGAGCTCTAAGAAACACAGGCCAGAGCCTGTTTCCCAACACGTGGTGTGAGCTCGGGGGCACAGCTCACACACAGAGCTGACCCCGGGCATCTTCCCAGCACTGACCAGGCTCTCCAGCCACTCAGGGCACTGCAGGGATGGTGGGGATCCTTCTGCTCCTGGGGACAGCTGCTCCTGGAGCAGCGAGAGCCTCCTGGCACAACCACGGAGCGTTTAACACAATTCCCTCCCTCTCTTGTTCTGCAGAAGGAGCAATGAAATCTGCAGTGTAACGTATTCAGCAAAGTTTAAATGATAAATGCTGATGGCATTTCCGCTCACTGTTAATATTAGAAAGCTGGGGAAGACTCCCTCTCCTGAGGTGAACCACTGCAAACCAGGAATATTTTAAATCAAAAGAGATGCAGGGCCAACTCACAGTGAACTCTAAATTACACAGAATTGACACGTGCTGAATTTAGGCATTCTGTTTAGCCCAGCTCTGCCTGCAGGGTAAGGTGAGGTGTTCAATGCCACGCCACACTTGGATTATAGCTGAATTCCTTTCTGGAAGGACCTGACAATCCTGGCCTTTCCCAGTTTTCTGTACAGAGCTACTTCAAACCTTCTATAGAACAGACCTCAGAGATGTCCTTTTAGCAACAGTATCTTTACAAGATTGAGAAAAATAAAAGTTTAATTTTTAATTTTCTCCTTTTTAATGATCAAAGTCAACATTCATCATTGCATGGAAGAGTGTGTGTGCACTAAAATGATATATACTTTACTGAACACACCTTCTCAGACACTGCATCATCGGTCATACAACCACTTTCTTAGTTCTTCCAGTTTGCTTTGCCTGAAATCTACCTGTGAATGCAATATTTATAGCAAACACGTTTTTATCAGAAGCAGTTAATTAGAATACATTTCAAAGGCACTGCTGAAATATGCCATGAAGGCTTTCATACTGGGGCTGTGGTTGAGCAGGAATTCTGGTCTCAGGAACTCCAGCAAATGAGAGGAACTCCTCAGCTCTCTGGGATTTCTGATTCCGACACTGGCGACTGAAGAGGAAGCCAAGCTATTCCCTCTAAACGGCCAAAGGGCTGAGAGAGTGGGAGCTGCAGTGGTGGAGAAGTGGGGAAGGAAAGCTGAGCACTGCCACTTGACAATAAATTTCAGAACCTCTAGAAACAGCAGAGGTGACAGTGCTGACATTTTTCATGTCTATGGAAAGCACAGAAACCTCTGCAAAGAACCCTGAGAAGGTGAGAAAGAGTGGAATTTCAAGGTGTCATTTTGCCTTGTGTCCACGAGTCCTTGGACCATATTAATCAAGTTTAGCTTTAATGCAATAAGAAAGGAGGCAGCTCCTTTACATTTGATGTAAAATGTCAGCACTGATGAGCATCTTCCTGCCAAGGGCTTTCCCGGGTGCTTGCTCAGAGGAGGGCACAGGGAGGCCTGGAGGTGCTGAGCCCCTGGGGGCTGGACAAAATCAAGCATTTAGAGCTGCTGTTGTTTGGTCCAGGCTCCACAGTGGCACCCTCACCCCTCTCTTAAGCTGTACTTAGTTTCAATAAGGTGAAAAATGAACTGGGAATGCTTCAATACGACTATGAAAGGAGCACTTTGAGCAGGAAGCTGGCTGTAGCAATTTAATGAGAAGATGAGGGCAAGGTGGGATTAGAAATCCAATCCTTCTCAGGGTCAGAGAGCGTTTTTGGAAGATGAGTTGTGGACAGGGAGCTGTGTCTGGGGTGGGCTGCCTGGAGTTTTACTGCATGTTTCACTCAGGATGTGGCTGAGGTTGCTCTAAGGGGATGCAGAAACCACCAAAGCAACAAAGCATCTGCCATCCCTCCAAAAGTTTTCAGATTTCTGAGCAAGCTGCTCAAGCTAACACAATATAGTCAAGGAAAGCAGACTGGAAGCCTTTAACATGATTTGCTGCATTCACCTTTAGGTAACTGATAAGCAAATATTCACCATAAAATCTTTGGAGCCCGTTGTTCACTCATGTGGAAAGAGAGAGGCTGTGAAACTGCCACAGCTTGGAGGTTCCGAGAACTAACTTCCATCCAAAAGAAGTGAGCTCAAAGAGAGGAGCTGTCACAAACTCTGCATCCAAACAGCCCTTCATGTCACAGATCCTCACATCCCAACCCAGTTGCTCGAGGCCAGCGACTGCTTCACCAGCAGCCCAGCTAACACAGGCCCGCTTTGGCCAGAGGCACCAGGCTGAATTTAAAAATACATCGTTGACCTGGTCAAATTGTTTTGTCTAAGGAAACAACATTTCCTCGGAGCTGAGCCATTAATCCAGTTAAGTGTAATTAAAGCATTTGCACAAGTCTGAACTAATTTCTCTGTTTACAGAACAGATTGGATAAATATCCCTGTGAGAGGCAGAAAATTCATTACAGCAACAGCTTAGGTCCCTGTATTTCTAAGCTGTCCTGATATGAGGAAATTACTTTGGTACCCTAACAAATACATCATTTCAGTAAGCTCTTAATGTAAAAGCACTGTGGAAATAATGTCAACAACCTTGTGATGACTAATAAATAGACTGATGTACATCCAGCTGCACATAATAAACCTTTAGAGAGCCTAATGTCATCATAAGCCACAAGAAAAGGTATCACAAGATTACAGCTGAGGTTTTATACACAGGCACAACACTTCACTCATATTAATATTTCTTTTTCTCCTTATTCTCCCCAGACTGCTGCCCTTGCTGGCTCCACTGCCAGCCCTCTGAGCTGGTGCCTTATGACAGTCTCAGCTCTCTCTGGCTGCTTCTCAGCTTTGAACTTTCTCAGCAGCAAATCCTGGAGCTGCTGCATTGCTGGATGAAGCTTTTTACTTGTACTTTAGACAGAATTTTGACATTTTTGGTGCCGTGAGGACTGAAACTCGCAGGGCTGCACTCAGCCAGCAGGGACAGAGAGGAGGTGTCTGGGCTGGTGTTGCAGTGCAGGCACTGTCCCAGTGAGAGCTGCAGTGCCACCCACACCTCACTCCAGGCACAAAGGGACCGTGAAACAGGAGGGACGGGTCCCCCCAGCCTCCTGGTTCCAGACAGTTGTTGCTACTTACATACGAGACAAAGACACCACTTAAAACCTCAGCTGTGCAATTTTGATTCCCTTGCAGGAACAACACTTTTGGTGCATTGTCCCCCAGCTGACCTGTGTTAGTGTGATTAGAAAAAGGCCAAACTGACGTGTGCCACAAAACCATGCAGTAGGAGCTGTAAGGAGATACAACCATGTGGTGTAACTTTAAGTGCACGAGGTACTACAAGGGGATGAACATACCTCAGTACCAACCTCCTGAGCATCCAAAAGTGCATGTTTGAATTCAGCACAGCTGCAGATTAGTGAATTAGAAAGGGTACTGGCTGTCAGCTCACATTTTTTAAATGACTGATTTTTTTTTTTTCCCCTGTAAACATCTGCTTATAAATGGGTTTCACTGTGGCACAGACTTTTGGAATGGAGAATGTTCTCAAATTCTCTTTCCTGTCCAAGTTTCTGTTGGGTATTAACAAATCTCCGTACATTCCAACCTCACAGGAAAACTCAATTTGAGCAAAAATTTTTCCTGTCCTTATTTTAAAGGCTCTCAAACAAATACAGCTACTGTCGCTTATCAGAAGCATTTAACGTTCAATTTGTATTTTTCATCTTTAGTCTCCAGGGTGCTAAGGTGTATGGTAAACGAGAACTTATCTACCTCTTCCTACCACTCCACACACTTCTTTTGTGCTTCCTATTTCCGCAGCTTCAGGTCTTGTCCTGGACACTCCTCCCCATGGGAGGTTATGGGAAAGGGGACTGCCTCCCAAAGCAGGTGGCCGTCGTGCCGTGCTCACTTCTTCCCGAGACCCTCCTGTTCTCCCTGACAAGGGATGGGATGGTAAAAACCCAGCCAGCAACTGCTGGTGATCTCAGGTTTGTATTTTCTGACATCCTGTTTCTTGCCCAGTTGCACTGCTTGAGATGTGAGCTGGCAGCTGAACACCTTGTTAGGAGATGCTGTCTTGGAGGAGAATGATTTTGTAGTCTCACAGCAGCCAGATTAAGCTGCTGCTAAAGCACCCTTGCAATTCCAAAATTACTGTCTCTTTAGTTTGCATACAATAAAGGCATCAACGAAACACACCACAGGCAGAGACAGCCAGCCCTGGGAATAGCATGGCAGCCCTTGAAGTCCTTGAAGTGGTAATTGCACGACCTCTTTATTTATCCATTTGGGTCCATATATCAGTTCTCCACAGGAATCCTGGAGAATTTTAAGTGGCTCTTGTTAATACAGTGAAGAGATAGGCTGATTACCTTGTGCTCATTAGAAGTGTACAAGGCTACCAGAGATAATTGGAGAGCTCAGTGAAATATTTGCCTTTCTCAGGTTGCAAATATTGTAGAACCTCATTAGTTTACCCTGCTCTTGCCCATTGACTCACAAACCAGGGGTTTGCAACCTGAAAGGACAGTGGATGAATTCCTAATAAAACAGGGCAATGTACTGCTCTTATTTCTGGAGTTTTACTGCACTAAACAAACCTTCTGGTACAGCTTTGTCTGTGCAAGAGACGAGGCACTGTGAGTGAGGAAACTGACGTAAAAGGGGATTCAACTTGATGTCATATCAACAGTGTTCATAACAGTGCTAATAAAAAGGGCTCTGCAAATGTGAAGAAGAAAAGCAAAACTTCTCTATTTCGTATTTACCACTCATTTCAGGCAGAAGAGCAGTGAAACTAATTTAGTGTGAAATAGTTTTGTATCAGTGTTCATCCATGAGCTGCACCGACACATTCACACAGGTTCAGGTATGCAAAGGGATCGATGTATTCATCACACATTCCCATCACTGTGGATCCTAAGGCTGCCCTGGGCACGGCTGCAAGGAGGGCAGGGACAGGACAGCTGCACCACCCCATAAGAGCACTCTGCAGCACGTCCTCGAGGCAGGCTGGACAGCCAGGCTGGTTCTGGACAGCGAGGAATCGCCTCCCCCTGTGGACACAGACACGGCTCACAGCCTCCCTGACACAGAGCTGTAATACTTCTTCCCCTAAGAACCATTCCACCACTTCACGGTCTGCTTCAGAGAGGCACTGAAGTACCAAAGGAGCCTGTGTAAAGCAGCCTTCCTCTGTGGGCTAACGACAGACACACTGCAGCTTACACCCTCTCACCTTAAACACTGAAAGTGCATCACCTGCATCTGATTCCAGTGCCACTAATTTATCCTGAATCACCTGCGTCTGATTCCAGTGCCACTAATTTATCCTGAATCACCTGCATCTGATTCCAGTGCCACTAACTCGTTCTGAATCACAGCAGATATTTGAACACAAACTCTAATCTTGATTAATCTCAAACTATTGATAGGAAAAGGAGGGAGGAGCTCTCAGCTGAACAGAAAGTCTTTCTAATTGGCCTGTGGCAACTGCATTACAACAGAAAATCTTAAAAAGAACCCTCCAGAAATGCTGGTACCATTTTGAAAAAACCTGTAAGTTTCATGGCACAATTTAGTTCTAAATGATTATATAATTACATTTGTGAACGTAATCCTGTGGGGTATTATTCTAATTATAGACCACAATCCTTCTTAGCAGCTTTCAGAGAAATAATTTGCGTAATGAAATGAAGGTTTCCAGCTGCAGCAAACAAACCAATCTCAAACCTATTTTGTAAATGACAGGCTACCCTTAATGGTGTGAGCCAGCTTGGATCAATCCACTGACTCTGTATTTGCCTGGATTTTGGGGGATTCCTTATTCCAGAGCAGAAAATGGCTGAAGGCAGCATGCTACCTGCAGAACCCACAGATGTTCTCTAAGATGATAAATAATGCAAAAAAAAAATTAAAACTGAGGCCCCAGCTATTCCATCCAAGTGTGAAGTAGCACCACTCCAAGTGCTGCTGTAGACAGAGGCTGAAGACAAGGAACTCCTGGCCTTGGGGACGTGTTTATTCTGATGACACAAAAGGAAATTTTGCTCAAGGAAGCTTTTCTCTATAAACACGGAACTGCATTGCAGAGCAATTGAATGCATTTGAAAAGGAAACACTCAGAAACTCCAAATAGGTGCAGCAGCCTTCACCTGTCTAAACTGGGATCTTTCCAGATACTAAATGTCTCTGTAGACACTCCAGTGCCACTGAATAGCGCTTCATGATACTGTTATCTGAGCCCTGGGATAAAATCTTTGCGCTGTCCCAAAAATACTACCAGTCATTTGTTTACACAGAGAGCACCTACAAACCAGCACTTTATTGCAGCCTGTTCCCTAACAAGCTGTCCTGGAGGACACATCTGCACCCCTCCTGCCATGTGAGCCACCTTGTTTTGTCAGATAGAAGCTTCCTGAGATTGTGTCCAGCTTCCCTCCTGCTGCTTTTTATAGAGCATCTTTATGCAACCCCTCACCCAAGGTAACGAGGCAGATTTTGCCGATGCAGAGGCACTGGAGCATCCTGTGAGGACAGAGGTTTACAGGAGCTAGAAACAAAATGGACCCACCAGGCAGTTAAATCTACCTTCATGCAAGAGGAGGATGTTGGTCTTTGGTTAGGAGTGCAGCAGGAACACAGTTGGACTGCAGCTGCTCCCCAGCCCCGTGCCTTCCTACAGCACTATAAATACACATTGCAACGGGGCAGATAATGGGTATATCCCTACAGCAGTTCACACTGAGAAAAGATGAGCAGGGAATACTCAGTGGAACAGAGAAAACAGAGGCTGAACCCGTTCAGTGTGACCTGTATATTTTGGGCTCAAGTAAGAATAAATGTTGATTATTGGTGTTATCATTACTTATAACTAGGTATACTTTGATCTGCTATAAAATCAGGGTACTCACACTAGAGTCAACACATGGGATGGCTGTGCCTGTGCAGTCCAGGACAAAGGCACATGACACAAAAGCACATCTGAGAGACTGGCACTTGCTATAGCTTCAGTCAAGCATGCTTGCTAGGCCAGGGCAAGAAAACAGATATGCCTATTTTATGTAGCTCTTCTTTTACAATAATAGTGTTTGTAGAATTGGTAGTCAGTTTGAATTGTGTTCTGTACACTGCATTATATATGCAAATTAATTCCTATTAATCTTTATAATGTTAAGCTCCTGCTAAAAATGTTCATTTAAGAAGTGCCTTTGTTCTTCTGTCTCCCTAATTTCAATTCCCTTCAGTCTCTTCACCCCGTGTATTAAAGCACGTTATTAATTTTGTCACGTTAATCTGATCAGTGCTAAACACACCACCATTTCTAAAGACCCAAACCACGACGCTGAGCTCCAGTGACACGCAAACAAAAAGCCCAAGGTGCAACAGGCACGGCAGCTCCCGCGGTGCCCGCTCCTGCCAGGAGGTGACAATCTCTGCCCTACTTGTGCCCGAGCCCACCCACCTCTGGGGCACTGCGGCCAGAGGCCAAGCAGAGCTGCAGCCCAGGGCAGAGAGGGCAGGGCAGCCAAGGCAGGACATGCAATTAAAACCCCATTAAAATAACAGGGGGTTAAGCGTGTCATCAGAAAGGAGGGGATAAAAACCTGACAACGGCACACCCACCAAATTCTGTGTCATCCTGCATATTACAGAGCGGAAGGCCTGAAGCAGAGAGGATTATCTCTGAGTGGTGATTACCCAGGTCTGTGGAACTGGCATTAATTGTGAAATTATGGGATGAAAATAGAGAAGTAACTACGAAATAGAACTGTCTCTCCCGTTACAAGATGGACATGTCAATAAACTGAGGTTTTACGCCCGAGCAGATCTGTAAAGAAAGCAGGAATTCATGGTAATTCATAAAACACTATATACTTATAAGAACAAATTTCTATTTTGAGATTATTTTCCATTCCCAAAAATGTATGTCCAGAAAAGTGTTGTTGATTTAAACATATCAATAATTTGCTAGAAATTTCCTTTTCCATTTATGTTTACTAAATTCTTGCAAGATTTTAGCAAGTGTCTTGGCTAATATCTGATGAAAATGTAGACAATTTGATGTTCAGGGAGTACTGAAATAAAAGTGTACTATATAACTTGCCCAGAGCTCCAGGCAGAAGCAACAGCAGGCACAAACAGATTTTTCTGACCGAGCATATTTTATCTCATTATGTGACTGTTGATTAAGCTATGCCTAACAGGTAGGTTGTGATTGATATCACAGACTCTTTAAAAAAAACCCTCTATTTTTCTTGAATAAACACGCAGTCTGAAAACAGAATTTCAAAACTTGCTTCATAAACAATCCACAGCCTGCCAGCTTTTTGCTCTCTTGTTGTATTTATTAACTATTTCTGAAGGCAGAATAGATTAGGAAATTGTGAGCCAGTTCACGAACGTTTCATCAATCCCAAAGAAAATAAAACTTGTAAAAATTACTACTATACTCTACAAATTAGCTATTCTATGACAAAAATATTTTCTCCTTAATAACAGAATCAAATTATTATCTCGAATACTTCCAGTTCATTAAATGCCAGTAACATAATTGGGAGCTGTATGATATGAGGAGGAAAGATGTGGCTTGCAGTAAGCACAAATATTAATTTAATTTCATTTTTCAATTCATTTTGAGTAATGAAAAAGGGACAGAAAAGGAAACAGAGTAATGTGATCCAATGACAGTGGTGTGCAGCAAAACTAAATAGGACATAATCTAAAAGATAAACTGCAGCAGGCACATCTGCATGCTCAATATTAAGGAATAAACCTATGTTTAGAAGGACTTTTCAAGGCCTTAGACTCACCACTTCATGATCTCTGATTAATCACAGAGGAAAAAAAAACCCAGTCCCATACCAATTGCTTCTCTGAAAGTAAGATTTGTCGAACGTGCAGTTCACCTATAGAGTCTATACATAGTTTTGACACATAATCCAGGTACCTGATGCTGTTGAAATACAAGAAGAATAAAAAGGACAGCAAGTGCTAAGAATTCCCTTTCCTATCTCTGGATCTAAAAGAGCACTTGTAATTATATCATTTTAAAGTTCAGCTCAATTCAGGAAGATTTAAATTCCTCGTGCAGTTTTATGCACAAAGCCATAATGACTTAGAAAACACGACCACATCACAAATTCTGCTTTCTGTGAGAGCTTGGTTAAACTCATTTAGAAAAGGTGTATTTTGTAAACTTTTATTCTTTGTTCAAAAAGCTTTCAAATCATGGAACACTTGAGACAGAGAGGAAATTGGTTTGGATTAGTGGTTAAAGGCTTTGGCCACAGTCCCTAGTCCTGTTGACTACCCAACAGAGAGTGGTTATGGCTGACTGAAAGGCCTCCCATCATTATTTATTCTTGCCTACACCAACGGGCTAACCAGGCAGAATTGCTCAGTCACACTGATTGCTTCACACAGTGCTTGACAGAAGTTTAATTCTATGGTTTAGAAGAAGTTCCTGATGCATGTGATGAGTGCAGGGGTCACTAATCACCACAAAGGCCGGATCCAGAGCTGACGCGAGAACGGCACGCACAGGGACTGGCACCGTCCCTTTTGGGTTGGTCGGGATACAAGAGAGCAAAGTGAAGCATTTTTTGACAAGCTGCTGAACACTTTTGCTTTTGCTTGTGGTGCAAAAGATCTATGAACTACACTGACAGTAAAGAAAAACAAAACACCACTCGGATTTTGACAAGGCACAAAGGAGGAAATGGACACCTAAACTGGTTTCACAGAGGAGGATTTCTGATGGATCAAATCCAAACCACAGAACCTGCCTGCTGCAGCACAGCCTCCGTGACAAGGGAGCCGTGGGGCTGCATGGGGGGTTACAGGCTGCCAGCATGTCCTCCGAGCTGGTGTCTGGTCACAGGAACATAGGGATGGGATGCCACACTGTTTGCTCCTCTAACGAGATACCACCAGGGCAAATGTTCAGCCTTCCAGAGCAGCATATTTCTGTTGGGAGCATTCACCTCTGCAACTTCCACTGGTGAGAAGGTGAGCCCCAGAAGGCTGCAAATTGGCTCAGCCCTTCCCTCTAATCCCAGAGGAAGGCCTGTCCTGCCCAGCACGTACTGGGTAAGAACATACAGACACATTCAGTTTGTTCTTTACATTTTTTTCCCCTGATCTGTCTTAATTTCTAAGCAAAAATCCCATGTTTTAACCAGCTGTTGGTAAACACTGCTGTCTGTAAGTCTTCAAACAAGACACCTGGGTCATCCCTGTAACACCTGAGCTCCCATAGATCTGGATAGATCCACTGGAGCCAGGTGAAACAGTGCCATGGCACTGAAGGCGGATTTCCTTAAAGTGAGTATCATGCTGTCTGCAAACACATCATAAACACGAGTGTGAAACGTTTTTACACCATAATGCTTTAACTATTAATGAGAGAATATTCTAGTACGATAAATAAGAAAAAAATAGCATCCAGCTTCGAACACTTGAACTAAGGCTCACTGCATGCCTCCTACAACCCAAAAGATATACATAAGCCCAACCCAAACGATGAGACTCTGCTAGGGATGCAAAAAATGGGGCAGTGGCAGCTTAAGCATTATTACAGATTTCTCAAAGGTGCACAGTGGGTTTCTGAGTGCTCCGTTTCCACAGAAACTAAGCTACAGATTTCTTGCCTTTTTAAAATCTAAGTCCTGTTAGAGACATAACTTTATTGCAGTTTTACTTGTTTAGTGAAATAAATACATTTTCTAAACTTTGGAAAAGTGCAGCTCTGGAAACCTTAAAATAATTATCATTATCTTCATCTATCAAAGACACATAAACATCAAACATAGGCATGAGCCTTGTAGCAGTTCCTGGTACAGTGCTAATGGCAATGATTCAAATTCTCTTCCATCCTCCACTGAAAAGTCTGTCATCAAGGCACTCTGGCCATAAAGGTTAAGTAAGTTTTGGCAGAACTGCAAAATATTTACAATTAAGACCAATAACTTCAGAGATGCAGAAGTGTGAGAGGAGAGTGGCGTGTGCCTTCTGCAGCAGAGGGGATTGAGATTCTGCCCAGCTCCTCACATATTTGATTGTTTGATTTATTTCCTGGGAGCCCTTCATTTCAGATGGCATTCTACTTCTTTATCTTTTTTGTGCACATTTTAACTTGTTTACTGATTTACTAAGCAACTTTATATTAGCTCCCACCCAAAGGATTCCTGAAACTGCTCTAAGTATTTACTTTCAATCAGACAGCTTTTCTCTTCCATTTGTTTTCTTGACATTATCGGTGCCTTCATATGAAAGAAGAAGCTCCAGCAGTGCACCTCTATCACAATGGCTACACTTTTTAATCAGAAGGTAGAGGAAACAAATCTGAAAAAATTAATATAAATAGGATACTTGAACTTTATAACATGACTCTCTCGCAGCTTTATGTCACAGGCATGATAGCTACTGCAATAGGAAAAGTTCCTGCTCAGTGAATAATTGGAGAATACTCTTCTGATGTTTTTTCAGAGACAATTTACAGACTACAGCTGCCTCCACTCAGATCAAAGTCCCTGTTAAAATGGCCACATTTCTCTTCCTTGATAGGATCTGCTCTTCAGCTTCTGCACTGAGGGGTCCTCTGATCTCCCTCTCACAGCGACAGCAGAGGTCCACGTTGGAAAGTGGTCTTTCAGTAAAAAAATCAAAGTATGCCAATAGTTACAGACGAGTATCCAATCTGATCCTACAGATCTAAGCCTTGCAGAGTAATCTGCTCTTTTCTTACCGCCACCAGTAATTTTAAAAACATACATGCTTATTCTCATTTTTAACCCAGCTAAAATAAATCTTTGTCTCTTTCAGTGGGTCTTGCCAAAAAGAAGTGCACATGTATGTAGGCTTCAGGATACTTAAGTTTATAGGGAAGTTTCAGGGTTGGGAAAAAATGCTCAGAGTTTCCCTTTAGTGGATCCTGTGAGGCTTTGCAATTTATTGCTGCTCTCCCCTGGGGAAGGCTTTACAGCAGACCCAAGTTGTCACTGCTCTCACTGAAGGTCAGTATGAAAATCCCTTTGATTTCATGAGGGAATTTCCAAGCTCTTTTGTGGTGAAATCACCGAAGACAAACGCTGAACTCCAAATAAGCACCAAAGAACACCACTCACTTTAAACCAGGTTTCCATCACCCCCAGACACTACTGGGAGTAGAGTGAGCTTAACATATTTGGTGGTAGACACAGACAGATTATTAAACAGTCATGCTGGCTCTTCTGAAGTAAACCCCTTTGACTCCCAGAGCCAGAACAGTACCCACACTCCCTGACTCCAGGCTTGACTTAGCTGTCCATACTACTTTTAATTTAAACGATGAAGAAGTAGATGCAAACCTCAGAAGCAGTAAAACCATGGCTCCTTCTCCCATTGAAAAGAAAAAATAAAGGGCAAACCACCCCCCCACCCCCCCCCAAACTACCCAATTCCCATGTTCCTGAATTTCTGTAGCTGATTTCTTGGTGACATTTTTCATCTTGACAGCACATTCATGAAATGTGACAAATTTAGGCAACAGTCTCGCACTGAAAAATGTTCCTGCGAACTTTTCCCAGTTAAGCTGCAATGAATTTGCTTAGCAAAAAACAAAAGGTTTTTCCTCAGCTTAGCTTCCAGTTACTTTGATACATGATGTTTCAAGTAGTTTTAAAAAATGGACCCGGCCCGAGTTCTGTATTAGTTTTTAAAGCTCAGAACATCGTTCAAGGTGCTGTGACACTTCTCACTGCTGGGTCTGAGAGGGGACTGTGGGCTTTTGCAGTCCCGAGGCACCACCACTGCCCGTTTGCAGAGAGTCCAGACTCCAAAGCATCCCTTCAGTTTGTGGCAACAGCTCAGTGTGTGACATCACCTGGCTCTGCGATGGCAGGATTGCTGCATAACGCAGTCCTGTAATTGTCAGCTGTTGGAGCTGGGGCCGAGCGAGCTGGGGACCTATCTGCTGCTGTTCAGACCACCCAGGGATGAGTCAGGCAGGCCTGGGGAGGTCTCACATGTCTGAAATGAAGCCGTAAACCCTGTCACAAAACCGAAACGAAAGCTTTGGCAAGCTGTGAACGACTGGAGTGAGTGAATGATACCCTGGGAGGGTCACAGACAAGATAGCTGGGCTCAGTGGGGTGCTGGACAGGAGACCTGTGGTATTTTATGGATTATTATTCAAACAGAAAATACAGGCTGGCATGTTCGTGTGGACTGCAGAGGAAGAGAGAGAGGAGCTGCACACAGAGATAGGTGTTGAGGAGGCTCTTAGCCAGCTGCACTCACGGCCTTAGCAGCCAAGAGTCTTTTAATCCTCTTCCGCTTTTATAACCTCCCTCTACCTCATGAGTGGAATTTCGACAACAAAACTCTCAAGGTCACCTTTCGGTGAACGTTTAGCTTCACAACCATACTTTCTACGCAGCTTCCCCTCATCCATGGGGCTTCAGCAAAGACTGCAGTATAAATGTACTTTCTAAGATATCTTCTGACTTGGGTGCATGACCAGGCTACCACGAATTATTACAGAAAACATTCTTTGTATTCATTACTAGAGAGTTCTGAGATCAACAGCAAAACTACAACTTCAAGATCCTTTCAAAGCATATCCTAAAACCCCCTGGATGCTGCTATTTTAGATGAGCTGCTCTTATGCTCTGCCTAAAAGGGTCTCACTGTAAATGTAAAGATCCTTTGGGGCTGGGATAGCAGGACTAAATTGGAAGATGGTTTTGTCTGGACCAGAAACACACAAAAACCCAGCTTTTTCTTGGTGTGGCATTTGTTCTCACAATAAAAACCAGCAAGGAAGAAATTAAAAATCAGCTGCCATAGCAAATGGGTACAAAAATTGTTTTGGATGCTACATACAACAAGGAGAAACAGAAATCAAACTGCAGTAGGGTAACACACACATTCTATCATCACCACTGAATTACCAAAGCCCACAGCCAGTCTGGAACAGAACAAAAAACACACAAAGGAGAATTTTATACTAACAGTGTGCTCCTAGGGGATAAATGTTATACAAATACCATAAATGCCTGGCCTTATCCTCGAGAAGCAAAGTGTTTCTTGAAATGGGATGCTAGCATGCTCAAAACTGAACTAGTCTTGGTGTTCTTGGGAAACTTTCACTGCAAAAGTGACTCTGCTTTTGGAAGCTTCTCCTTTGCGGTCTGGTGGGGTAGATTAACAACAGATCTATTAATTTCATCACTCCCCATGAAACAACCAGTATGCTGAGCTCTAAATACTGCGCCTGTGGGAACAGTTTGTTTATTCTTGCTTAGCATGAGAAATTCTAGAAGAACAACTTGTAAATAGAAATTTTAGAAACTTTAAAATTAGAAGATTGGAACCATTGTTTCAAGATTGAGCACCTACAATTCATTTAGGGGAAATTGTGTTTCTAAGAGCTTCAGGCACACTGGACAATTGCTGGCCTTAGATCTCCAATAAAACACAGAGTTAATTCAGCTCTTCCATCCACAAATCCTAAATTTTCATCCATGATTCCTAAAACCTTTGAGCACATACTGCAAAATGCAAATAAGGCTAGGAAATGTTCATCTGTGATCAGCACCTAATGATTTGAGTGACCTGAATTTGGAGAATATTCATGGAAGCATAATAATTAGACATGGAAAAGACCTGAGGCTGTCTTCTATTACCTAGTTAGTGCAGCACTGAGCCAAGACTGATTACTTTTGACCAATCTCATTTTGCAAAGGGCCGTGTGAAGAATCTTCCACTCCTTCTCTTGAGAGGTTTTCCCAATAAAGCAGATCTTGCTTTTAAAATATTTGTCTTGATAACCTGTATGCACTTTTTGCGTGCTCTGCTTCACTTTAATACTGGGCACACGTTGCCTCGCTTTAAAGAAAGGTGTGTTCAGCTTTATCAAGTATTCAAGGACATTCCAGTGGCTCTTAAGCTTTTGTTTGGTCGTATTGTTCTCTACACCGGAAAAAAAAGATAAAATGGAAGAGGAAAAGGAGCAAAACCCCTCAACTCGAGATGCACTTTGGCTGAAACCAGGTTGGTGTTTCCCCTAAACATCCACTGTGCAATCCAGTCGACAACACTTGAACCAAACAGATGCAAGTGAAGCATTGTGAAACAGGACTCTCTTAGGAACTGCGACTGCTACGGTTTGATTGCATATCTTATCCTCAGCCAGCATATTAAATACATGAACAAAACAATCCTGCTAGACACAAACTGCCCAACAGGATATATGTAAATACACGGTGAATTAGTGGACCAACAGTCCACACGCTGGGGCTGGACCTTAATGCCAAGGCAACACTGTGGCTGACATCACGCATAAACAATAACAACTAGGATTCTGGAGCCCAGCCAAGCTTTTGTCTTAAAGGATACACTAGCCTAGTGTTAACATTATTATTAAAATAATGTAAAATTTCACAGATTTAGAAACAGAAAGAAAAAAAACACCACACCCAGAAAATGCGTGGAGAAACAGGAAGAAATCTAAATATAGCTATTCCATCATAAAGATTTTATTGGTGCCAGTTAAGAATGATTTTCTCACTCGTGTCTTCAGCAGATTTGTGCCAATTTTGCAATTTTTGTGCTTTTACATCCCCCCTGCCAGTACATCAGACATTCCCCTCCCTTTGGAGTGCACCCAAGGAAAATGTATTCCAACCTCAGGGTTGGATGAGCCATGGCTGTAAGCCAGGGTTTCTGCACTGAATTCCCAGGTTTTTTTCCAAATCTCTCTGCATATGCTCTGCCAATTCATTGTCTCCAGAAGTAAGAAGAAGCTAATAAAGCTGTGTTGGTATGTTCAATATGGTTCAGCACTCTCCGCTAACCTCCTGCTTCACGAGGCGGAAATCCCACCTCCCAGTGCTAAAGCACGCTGAAAGTTTTGGAGAGGTGGTACTGGAGAGCATTTGGTAAAGGGCTCAGAGCAGGTACCTTGTCAGCTTGCACAGGATCTCAGAAGCTGTCTCTGAAGGCAGGACAGGTTTGCAGGACCAGGGCCTTATATTCTGAAGAGGTGATCTGGACTGGTTCTTTGCCAGTCGAACTGGTTGGACTTCACTAGAATTGCTCTTGACATAGCAGCAGCAGAGAAAGGAAAAAATGGCCTTTGAAGATGCAAGTGACATTTCCCATGGCTTCTTTAGCTTCAAGGACTTTGATAATACCACTGTGCAGAGAAGGGAAGCCTCTGCTAGGTTGAAAGTAACCTATTTTATTAAAAATTTTCATCTCTGATGTTTAGTAAAAGCCAAGTGGCCTCCATTATCTACACAAAAATAGCCCACTAGGTATTCAGGGCTGTCTTTTCTAGTATCTCTGCACACTCTGTAGCCCTGGGTATGTTCCTTGTGCATTAGCTGAACAGGATTCTCTGAACCACTCCTCGATCTGTGGTACACTCCACATTTAACATTGTTGTGCACTCACTCGGTGAACCATTTTTAAACTCAGCCTCCTGCTGAGAGCTAAATGCACTGTTTGTATTCTAATCTTTGTACCTACTGCAGCTAAAGTATAGTGGTTCCACAGCTAGAAGGCAATAGCTAAAGTGGAGGAAATGTAATTAAGAAGAATTTTAAAAAAAGATTGATAGAAAATGCAGCACATTGCTCTAGACATATTAATTTAGTGCTACCTGAGTGACTTGAACAACTAATTTATTAAAATTACCTGGAAGCATCTTATGATTACCCCAACATAAGCAGTCTTTAATTCGCCTCTGCCTCTATTCTTGGCAAGACAGCCCACACTTTGCATGCTCAATATACAAGATGCACGAAAACCAATTAATGCTGTTGACCTATACAAATAGGATAACACCGGTGGGCTTGATCACCGTCAGACGAGTGCAGATAACTGGTAAATGAAGGACTTGGTTCTAATTTGTGAAGCCAGTCAGAATTAAAACGTACTGAACTCTCCCTGGCTTCCATGCGAGGTGTGAATGTTTAGTATCCGGTGCCACTCGGGGATGGTGGTGACACTTCACAAGTTCACTGCCTGTAGCAACCAGGAAACGCACCCATAGGAGGGAGAGGTGGCTGTAAGGAGAGGAATATCACACCCTTCCACGCCAGGCTCCTGCCCTCTTTGCTCTCACAGCTCTACCCCTCCCAAAGCTGCTCTTGTGTGACCAGCTCATGGCTCCTCCAGCAGAGCTAAAATCACACCACAGGCTCCTTCAGGCTGCTGCTGACTCTTAGTCACAGCTCAGTCTCCTTCACTGCATGAAAACATTTCAGGGGCTTGGTCAGGAAACACAGAGAAGGCCTCGGTTTTTCACTCCACCCCTAAATATGTTGCATATTATTGAACTGACTCTCAGGGTTTGGGGAGATTTCCGTGGTGGTTTAACTGCACCAAGCTCGTCACTGAGCTCCTGTGTGCTTGCTCAGAGATGTCAGCAGGGTGAGATCCATGAAAAAGTCTGAACTGGTTCATCCAGAATACCATAGAAGAGAATTTCTCGTATAAAAAATGAAGTCTAATAGAGGAAGACATCAGACATAAGTTGGAAATCACTTTAGAGAATCTTTTTTTGTTGGAATGTTAAAGAAGGTTTTGTTCAATGTCCCTGAGCAGAAAATGGTGATAAAAGTGGAAACTGATAAGCAGGACATGCCCAAGAGACAGAAGAGACCCAGCCTGACAGGTGCAGTGCTGTTCCACTGCACTCAAATCTGGAGAACATCATCCAGCCCTGTGCTGCCTCTTGGGGGAGTGGCTGTCATACTTAGTCCACGAGGAGAGAGACCTACTGGGAAATACAAGAAAAAGCCCCAGAGAATCAATACACCCTGGCAGAAAATGTCAACCCAGGGCAGCCTTTTGCTGCCATAGGCATGTTCCAATGGCTAAGAATAAAAGATGGTTTTAACATCTTCAGGTTTCTGATAGGTGATCAAGCAGCTTCTCCTCCCGGGAGCTACACTGTCACTTGAGTCTGCTCATCAAGGCTTCACACAAAGGCCAGGCACTGTTCTGTCACCCCACAGTGTCCCACAAAGAGAATGCACACCACGTCTGGCCCATTTGGGCACTTAGACTTAAAATCCCTCCCTGGAATACCTGGCTGCTCCAGGCCATGCCCCTCCCCAGTCAGTCACCAGTGACACTGTGGTCTTGAAAGCTTTGGCCTGCATTACATCTGACAGAAAGAAGGCACAGCTACCTGATGATAAATATCACGGCCCATAATTATTGACAAAAACTATTTCTTAGGGATGGAAATCATTGTGCTGACCTCTCCTTTTAGTATCTGTATCTCTGGTAAAAGGCTGCAGTTCACAGTAAGCGTGAGCCAAATTCAGTACAGTGCTCCTTCAGCAAAGTGAGGGGGTGGCATTAAGGAATGGTTTTGGCCCCTTGTGTGCAATCAGAACGTGATAAAGGTGCTGCTGAAATGACCCACTGCACTGCATAACAGCTGCTGGAGGCCAGGGAAAGGCTCCTCTTTTGTTTGCAGAGATGGCAAGGCACAGCAATAAACCTGACGTTAGTGCCTCTCTCTGATTTTCCCTCAAGTTCATTTTCTAAATGATTATCCAGCATATGACTCTCCCAGCCCTGTGTCTCTTCTGATGATTAGTTTGCTGCCATCTCAGGCTACATGGACCTTCCCCGGGTCCATAATGGGAAAGATATTAATTATAGTCAGGGAAAATTGAGTTTCATGACTCCCAGAGGACCATGCTACAGTCTCCATGAAACAACTTCTTTCCACCTTTTTATGTCAAGTACAACAGACTCCACATAAATGGTGCAAGACATTTTTATGAGTTACATCATGAATGGAAAAGAACAGCAATTGTATCGAACTGCCCCTGTGCATTAACCTTGTTTCTGAGGAGCTAAAATTATTTTTGGAAGCAAAGTTAAAGATACTGCACTAAGAAGAGTCTGTCACTTGGTCTTCCTTCTCCTCTTCTGCCTTTTAGCAGAGGTCATACCCCCGCCTGCTTGAACACTGGAGAGGGTTCTAGATGGTGAATAAAATTTGCAAACCCTAAAGCTATGCACTTAAGTTCTTACCCCGAGGGACATTTTAAATAGGCACCATAGAGGGAACCAAACCCAGTGTACATTAAGTACACTACAGACTAATTTCAGGAGGCAACTTGCACTGGAGAACGAGCCTCAGTTCCAACAGATAACAATTTCTTATTGCTCTTATCATGACAGCATCCTTCAGAAAGACCATTTCTCTCCCAGAAATAAGTGAATTATCTTAAATTCATTAAGGACTAAATCAGAGATTGCTGTTGAATTTTCCTTGATTTGTGCTGCATACTGATAATCATTAAAATACAGTTTAATCATTCACTTTGTATTGCTTGAGCTTCCTCTGTATGAGGACTATACTTTCCAAAGCAGTGTGATCTGCAAGTGACAGCACAGAACTGGGAGAAAAAAAACCCCCTAAGTTTGAATCCTTACCCTGCCACTGCAAAAAAAAGGAAAAAGGGAAAAAAAACCTCCCTCACTCTCTTACTTCTGAAGAATGGGAATTAATTGCCTTGCACATATACACACACAATTTCAAACAGGCTCGAGTAGCATACGTAGAAGAATTAATTGCACATGCCTGTTTTCTCTGAAGTAAAGACACATTAAGGATGTAAAGACATTTCCAGACCCATGAGAACAGTGTTCTTATACCAACAGCACTCCACTGGAATACAAAAGAACCTGTGGGGTTTGCTTTTTTAAATGTGTTTAGCATGGCTGAGGAGCCCAGGACTGCTGCTGCGGCTGCTCAGTCCCTGCCAGTCCCAGGCCAACAGCACAGGGAATGTGAGGGGCCTTGTCCAAGTGTCCCCAACCTGATGCATGCACAGAAGACACATTTGCATCCAAGAGGAGGGATGCGTGAGTAACAGAGCTCTGGCATTGGTGGGCAGGTAGGGAAAGGGGCGGCAAGGGCAGGAATGGACACAGAAGTTGCTGGTGCCAGGAGCAGAACTGAGTTTGAGCATCCTCTCCTGCCCTTCTCCCTCCCTCCTAGTTTTCAGTCATTCCTTTCCAACTTTCTCCAAAGCATTGAGAAAAGGAGAATGAAGAACACACCCTGCTCAAAATGAAGCCCTGAGTACTGCTTCTCACACCGCTCCTGTTCTACCCTGGAGAAACAGGAGGCAAGGCTCCACGGTAAGCTCAGGGGCTCACCCAAGGCCTCTCTGTGCTTGCTCATAGCTCTGGTGTCCCGTGGGAGCACGGAGCGGACCCAGTGCATTACTCCTCCCTCCTGGAATGCACCTGATCCTGCCAGGAACAGCTCCCACCTCAGCTGGGTAGGCTGAGCCATCACCCCCCACCTCTCAGGCGTAAGCCAAGGGGAGGAGAGACAAACCCAGCCCAGGCAGAGAAAGCAATTGCCCGGGGGAGCAGGGAAGGAAGCTTCTTCCCCTGCCCCTCACACGGGGGTGTTGCCACCAATAGCCCAGCAAGAACCCCAGGCTGAGGGGCTGGGCCTCGTCTCAGCAGCAGCAGCGTAGGTTGGGCATCCTGGGGGCAAGCAAAAGGGCTTGAAATGGAGATTTCCATTTCTGCCAGCTCAGAGAGAGAGGAAAAACCCTACAGTTTCCCTGTCTCACTCTTCCTGCAAAGAGAAACTGCAAGTTATGTGTGTAGGGACCTTACGCTAGCTCAGAGTGCCTTGTGAGCTCGTTAGGAAGGCCTGACACCAACACACAGTATGAACTTCCAGTTCTGGAACAGTCAAGGGCTTAAAACACAGAAAAATCTAGCCTTAAATTTTGTGGAGGCAATTTAAAACAAGAAAAGCTTTGCAGATTTTTGAAAATGCTGGATTCTAGATTTAGTAAAATCTTATTCTTGATTACATGCTGCTTCATTGAAAACGGTGTGTGATTTGTCATCAGCACCAGGAATCTGCTATAATACCTGTGCAGGCTGTCAAACTATTGTCAAATTGAAACACTGATTTCCCCTTTCTGTCCATTTGATCATAAATTCCATTTGGATTTCTCTGCTTTCTCTACAAAGGCTTTTGAGCTCGAGATCACGGAGACAATCTGGCAATAAACACGTTCAGGCAGCAATACAGAGAGCTGGGAATTTATTGTATCAGGATTTATTTTTAAAATATAGGTTTCTCCTGATAAACTAATATTGTCATCTGTTCTGGTGGCAGAGCATACTGCAAACAGCAATCTTCCCCTAGAGAAAAAATGTCAGATTGTGATTTATGAACAGGGAGCCACTAAAGAGTATGATTTCACCCTAAATTAGTAATTTATCAAGTAAAGAACAACAAGCAAATAGCTGAATATTGGTGTCTTAAAGGGTCAATAGACTTTTCACTAACTTTTGCTTCAAGCACAAATAACCAGAGACTCCTCCAAGGAAAAGCTGTTCTAGTGGATGCCCTAGAAAATGAAAACATTTAGGTCTAAGTGTTGGGGAAAACATTCCCAATGTGACCTTTGAGTGTCCACGGGTTCAGAGGAGCCCCACGCAAGGGGACTGCACAAGGCTGCTAAATGTAGCAGGTCCTTTGAAATGTGGTAGTATAAATCAAAAGGACATAGTGGGGAGAAGGGGAGCAAGGAGAAGAAAACAAAGCCATCTAAAAGGGGGAGTGTTTGTTTGCAACCTTAATTAACTCTCTGAAGTGAAGCGGTTGATTTCCATGTACAATGGATCATGAATTATTGGAAATCACTATGACACAAGGCAACAGAACATTTGCTTTTTAAAATCCTCTTACAGGCCGGGGAAATGAGTTTCGAGACATCCATCTGGGAGGAGGTTCCCTCTGCGTCTGATCAATTTTGGCAGGAAACATATACCAGCAGTGCCTAAAGGCATGACCACGGATGCAGAGTTACTCAACTAGGACTTCAAGCAACCCAAGGAAGATCAAACTGTAATTCCCCAGTCACTCCCTCAGAAATCTTTTCTCCAGGCTCCCCAGCCTTCACTCCCAAGAATTTCAATGATTTGTAATTTTGTTGACTTAGGAGCTGCAGTGCACTCAAATTCACACTGCTCTCAATCTTACAGAATGAAGTATAAATTCTTTCTTTCCAAATACCACACTGCAGATGTAGATGTCTGGATCTGGGTCCATAATTTCCACAAAATTAGGCAATTAAAATTTTACTTGTGGCAGTTTAAGTGCACCTGTAAAACTGCTACTAGACGTGTCACTAGAACAATTTATGGTTCCGTGCCTTCAGATCTGGACTGTTAGAAGATTTCATGGTGCATCAACCCAGAACTGCCATGAAAAATGGGTGTTTATTTTACTGGTTGGATGCCATCAATCTGTTTCTTTATATGGCACAGCTGGATTTAATAATGAATGAAGAACTTAGTTTCTTAACTACTGCAAAAATTTCTTGTCCATCCAAGAACAGATCCAGATTTCTATTGATGTAATTCCACTGTCTCCTGTCAATTTGTATAGGTCTGCATCTTTTTCTGAGATTGCTTAAATAACTATAATCAAGCCAGTAATATATAATACATTTATATATTATAATATAGAATATATAATAATATAAAAATATGATAATACATAATACAGACTATATAATCAAGAGCATATATATTATATATATTATATATATAGTATATATAGTATATATAATACATAATATAGAATATATAATAATATAAAAATATGATAATACATAATACAGACTATATAATCAAGAGCATATATATTATATATATTATATATATAGTATATATAGTATATATAATACATAATATAGAATATATAATCAAGAGCAAGCAGAAGGTTCTCCAAGCCTCAGATTCTCATTGTGCAGCAGAAGGGTACTAGATATACTACTTTTCTAATAAAGTTTTGTGATGTTTTTTCCTCATCCTTTGTAATGATGGATTACATTTAAAAATAACTTCTTTGGGTGACAGTATGGTCCCTGCTCTTTCCAACTGCAGAGAACAAATGCAGTGGCAACCAGAGATTTGCAGAAGTAAAGAGCTGCAAAAGGAAGAGATCGGTGTATCACAGGAACTTTAGCGAGAGGCACCCAAAGCCAACCATCTAAATCACTGTCACTAGTAAATGTTCAGGTCTGATCCTGAAAAGTTCTGGGAAAGAAGCCCTTTCCCATTTCCGTTGTAGCTCGCTTGAACACTCACAACATCTGCAAATGTTGCATTTTGGCTTTGTGGGAAGTAAGACAGTTGCCTTATTCAGCAGAGTCAGTTCATGGGTCTGGCAGTCTCAGTGCTTTTGCCTTTAACGATTACACTGGATATGCTTTGAAAAAATGAAGAATTATTACTTAGTCTGCCTGATGACTACGTGTATTTATTCTATAGATATCTTGTTGGTTAAAGAAAGGTGGCGAAGAGGACAGGGTGGCAGCTGCCCTTTATGTCTGATCATCAGCTCTCCACTGGTGCCTCCCACCAGAACCATTTCCCAGCCCAGAGGAGCAAGTCTCCTGTGCGCTGGTGGCATCCTCTTCTTTGTTTAAATTTTGGCACAACAACTGAGTCTAGAACGACCTAAATTCACATTCAGGGGAAACAGACTGGGACAATCTATAGCAAGAGAGGCCAAGATTCAGCTCTGACACAAATAACCCGATCACAAATTTATCCTGGGTAGCAGACAGGCAGCCTAGAGAACCACGCACAAAAGCTTGCTCCAGCATTCCCGCATCAGTTGCCTGAAACGACCACACTTGAGCAGCACAAAAGCTGCTCTGAGACATTAAAGAGGGGCCCAGAAAAGCCAGAGCATTAATGATCAGTGCCCACACAGGAGTACAAAAGGAGAGAGGCAGCTATTTCATTTTGCTGTCCTTAGAAGAGAGAGCAGAGAGGCCACAGCCTGAGTGTTTACAGGGGCTGCAGCCTTGGAAAGAGCCAGAGGGGTTTGCAGCAGTTGTGAGGAATGGCCTGGTCCCCTTGGGTGACCCGAAAAGGCGGAGGGATCAGTGCCCTCGCCGAAAAACTGATGAATGTGAGATGGTCTGTGTCAGCCACAAACCTGGGCAGCTCACAACTCAGGGCTGACATATTTCAATCAAAGCATGTCTGCAGCTGAACTTAATAACCAGCCAGCCCATCAGCCGCTGGGCGCTGAGCGGTCCCAAACCAGCCCAGGAATTTTTAAAGGGCCCTGACTCGCTGCAGGACTGCAGAGAGCGCCCTGTCTGTCAGAGGTAGTTGTTGTATCCGTGGCTGACACGGACATCGAGATCCCTGCTCCCCTCCATGAGCGCTGCTGTGATGCTGGAAAATGGAGAGGGCCACCTGGGATCACTGCCCTGCATGAGCCATCCTGAGGCTGTCCTGGGCAATCTCTTCTGCATTTTCCCAGCAATGACATTTCATCACTTTTGAATGAAGTAAGTTCTTTTGCAGTGAAATTGCTTTTTTTTTCCTGTCAGCCAGAGGTCAGACAGTCTGCTTAATAGTAAAGCAAACCAAAAATGCTGCCTTCTTTTTATTCTATTTTATATCTTTCAACAAACATTGCAATTGTTTTGACTACCTAAATGTATTTATTTGATTACAAAACCATAGCTTTTTCGGGGGTGGTTGCAGTCCCCTGAATTCCTGTGAGAAGCACTTAAGTCAACAAAGTTTTAAACCACTTCGTATGACCCTGCTCTGTACCACCAAAGTGTTATTTTTGACACATAATGTGCATTTCAAAAGCAGAGGTTATTTCCCAGAGAGTAGCAGAGAGCATACACATAGAGCATACACCCTGGCACTCACCTGGAGTCAAACACTTGAACATTTATTGAGGCTGCCAAGAGTATTTCATAGGAGTTTCACATTTGAAATGGGTTTATCTGACATAAGTCATGGGAATTGATTTGCTCTGCCAAGAGAAACAGCTCCAGCTCCTCTACCCTTTAACAATGCCCCTGGAGGGCCCTGATGGACAGTGGAGGTTGCCAGTGTAAGGAACAGCCCAGAGCTAACTAGCAGAGGCCAGATAATCACACTGAAATTGTGCAGCAACTTCCACGTGGACTTTTTGGTCCCATCCCATTCATCCTCCTGTGATCACAGATCATCATAAAACCTTAATGTCCAAAAGTCTTTGCTGGGGGCTACTCCAAGACTGAGCTAAGTAGCAAGAAGGATCTGAAGTGACAAGTCTCAAGAGACCTCTCAGGTTCTTGTTTGAAGCACATACTAGTTGAGGCTTGGAAGACTAACAGAAATCTCTGCTCATATTAGACCTGCACTAGTTTTCACTTAGCCACAACAGCAATTAGAAAAAGGGCATTTGCTGTCAGAAAATAAAGCAAAGATGGATAGGCCTTACTGGATACAAAATACAGGACTACTCAAAACCCAGTGACAGTACTCCAGTTGAAGGAAGATTCAAGGACAAAACTGGGGTACAAGAGAAGAAAAATCAACTCCCAAGAGAAGGCAGACTGAGATAACTGTCCTGACATTAAAAAAGTATAAAATGCAGGTTTGTTTGGTTGGTTTTTTTTTAAAGCCAAAATAAAATCCTAGTCAACAGCTTCCCATGAACAATAACCTACAGAACAAATCAGCACAGAAATCTGCATTCAGCAGTTTGTTGCCAAAATCCTACTCTTTACTCCCTGGAGCACACAGCCCTCCCAGAGCCATTTGCAGTAATGAATGGGTCACATTTGCTGTGAAAAGAGACCCAGGAATAGGGCAAGCCTCTCACCAGAGAGCTCTCTTGTGGAGCCCCTGCGTACACAAAACAGCTTGAATGCCCGGGGAATGTTAGGCTGTTGTTGCTGGCTGAGACAAAGCACTGTGGAAAGCCTAATCTGTATGTCAATCAGTTATAAAACTAATATTTACCCTGGCTACATTATAGTATCACAGAAATAAGGAGATCTTATTTAACTCAAACAGGCAACCTGCTCTCACACCGCTCTTTTCTTATGACAGTCTGTTCCCGTATCCGCCTTTTTGTTTTACAGGAATTTCCTCCTTAATATTTTAGACAACGATTAATTGACAAAGGTAGCTCATGTGTATTATAAAAAAGACAAAATCAAATCAGGTGACAGTAAAAACCAGACAAGGGAAAAAAAACCCCAAGCCCAAGGAAAAGCTAAATGGCACGGAGAGGTACAACTGTAACAGTAATTATCTGCTGCTACTGAGGTTTCGCTCCTTCTGCACAGACACACACGTCCAGCACCTGGGACTTCAGTGGCATTTGCTAGCAGTGCATATTTCACAGAAGGCAGTTTGACACACCAAACCCAACAGGAGTCTTTAGCAGCTCCTTGACACTTTAACCAGTTCAGCATTGGCGCACTTGGGGCACAACTCCAGAGCCGCTGTAAAACCACCTTTGGGCTGTCCCTGCAGCTACACAGGAGCCGTCCTCTCTCCCTGAGGGGTCTCTCAGTGCAAGGCAAGGAGCTGCAGGGCTCCTCCAGCACACTCACTGCTGGAAATGCATCTTCATTAACCCACAGGCAAACCAAGCACAGCCTGCAGGAGAAACAGAACTGTCTTCTGGGGGGGGCTGAAAAATGAGCACAGTCCTCCCCGCAAACGTGGGGGGTCAGCTGCACTGAATTCAGTGGAGTGGATCACTAAAAAAGGCTGTGTTTGGCCTGGGGAACAAAAGAGTGCATTTGACCCAACTGGCAACAATTTTTCAAGGAGTAGTAAAAGTCTCAATGTTGTTTGCAAACCTAGTTTAGGGTTGAGTTTAAGGTATAAGGGCGACAGAGGAACTCGACGGCTGCTGGAACGCAGGAAGCCTTCAGGAGTTAATACTTGACCTGATGTCACAGGGCTCCTCTTTGCTTCTGTTCAGGGCTAAATGTGGCCAACGGGACCACAGCTAAACCTGGGATTAGGATGAGCACAGGGCATCAGAAGCAGAGGACTACTGAGTGTGAGTGTTGCACAACCCCTAAAGAGTTCAATAACTGAGTGAGAGGGGGCATCAGTGGAATCTAAGTGCAGGCATTTGAGGCAAACATGGGTCACTAATATTTTTTTTAATCTAGTACCATATCTGCCAGGGAGTTTTAGAGAGAGGTATGCAAGGCAAATCTTCAGTTCTTTCATATTCCTCAAATGTTTTAATATTCAAAATAAGTATAGACTTTATGGCCTATTTTTACTTTTCAGGAAAGTCTGACTCATCCTTCTAAATTAAAAAAAAAAAAAAAAGAAAGAAGCATTTGGGAGTTATATTCCTTGCATAATCATTACAGATACATACATATAAAATCAACTTCATAAATTAATAAATATAAAAAGAAAATATGTATTTATATAGAGGTAGTCATCTATCTTTCCCCAAGTTACGACGGGCTTTGAGACTTGTACAAAAAAAGACCTGTGCAGCATAATTTTGGAATACTCTGACATTCTGGGTTGTGAAATCATGTCTGTAACTGATTAGGATTAGTGGATTTTGACAAAGGAAAGGGATTACTCAAGTCCACAATTTCTTGCAGTTGCTATAAGCAGACACAGAAATCACAGCAAAATGAGCAACATCCCTCCTGCCCTAAACACAGGATGACAAAGATGACACTGACCCACATGTTTTCAGAAAATCCTGCCTGAACAGTGGAAGCTGCAAGTCTGGAATGCCAACGGCGTGCGCAGGGCTCCAGAACAGCTCACTGAGAGGTTACCAGAAGAAAAGCCCCCACAGGTTTTCTGTGCTCTTTCAGCTGCTCAGAGAAAGAAGCAGCTTCTCAAACACCCCTTAGCACGGGCACCAACAGCACCGAATGGGAGCAGACTCAGGATCAGTGACACCACGGTGGATCTGGTGTGCAGGTGTTTCACTCCGTGCCCTTTGCAGAGCAAGCCATGCACAGTTAGGTGCTCCTGAATAAAAAGGCTCAAAACTGAAACTAATCAGGAAAGTTTCAGTAAGTGAAGGAATCTGATGCTTCATCTACTTTTTCCAGTTGGGCTAACAAACACAAATGATGCTTCTGTGACTTTTCCCTCTCTGAAAGGAAGTGGAGTGGCTAGAGATTACCTTTCATCTTCCCCCCACGCTGCAGGTAGGAAACAGAGGGAGAATATTAAGCTCCTTTCTCTCAATAACGATCTTCTGATCTAAAAAAGTCTTTTACCTCTTACAACCAAAAAATATGTGAAATGAGGGGCATTAGAACAAAAGCAGCTCCACTTCAGCATGCAAATATCCCTATGAGTTGGGAACTCAGAAACACCGCTGTGAATACAAATCGATTTCATTTGAAACAGAAGAGACTTTTTATCAATACAGAAGAGAGGAATAAATCCCCAAATTGGGTCATGAAAGTGCACTTTGGGCTTATCTTTATTCTTAATGGAAAGTCCATTCCTGCAGTTTTTAGGGAATGACTCCAAAGGAGCTCTGGTACAAGGAGAACTTCACGCACCTCCGAGTGCAGAGTTCTTCTCAGGTAAGTATTTTTATTGCCTTTTTTTAAGTTACAGAAAATGTTCTCTCCAGGGACAGAAAAGAAGATAAATGGTTTACATTATTCAAAGAAAAAAAACCCCAACTCATCCTGCCCACTGTAAGATCTCTAAATATACCTGCCTTACCAGCAGAGCCCATCTCAGAGAACGGATCAGATTTCTAGCATCGATAATTTTGCAGAGGTAATGCATTATCTTCTCCCTCAACTGTTTACCAACAGGAAGAATAATCTGTGGGGAAACAGCATGAAAATACCAGAAACTCGAGTGCTGAATACGCCAAATAACAATCCTCAGCAATGGTGTCAGCAGAAGGTGCTCAGGCAAACGATCGCTCTTTCTGTCCCAGCCCTTAGCAGACTCAGACACCCTCTTGCTTCTGACTCCGTGCTGCCAACTGCATTCTTACATTTCATCCAGAAGTTTGTTAAGAAAAGCCAGATGTGTTTACTCCCATAATCTGTTTCTGAGGCCAGCAGATATCTGTACTCTGCCCTTTTGAGAGCTCGTGAACCTTGCTGTGGTTAACACAGGCAGAGGAAAATGACACATTGCCTTTAAATGCTGTGCTACCATTTAATATTTTATCATTTTCTAGTAAGGAATTGTGAGGATGTCACTTGTAATGCACAGCCCTGCTAAAAACAAGGGTGTCTATTACACTCGCAGTTCTCAAAGGCAATACTTCCCAATAAAACAGGTTGTTATTAAAATTGTGTTAAATCACCTTTCTATCGAGAATTTTGGCATTTGTTTTTACGTTAGATTTGAGTAACAAGTTAAAATGTCACAATCCACAGCAAAATCAGATTCCAGAAATACTTCCTTTAAAGAGGATCAATCTGCTTTGTGTCCAGAAGGATTTTTCAATCTTCATCGCATAATAGTCGAAACAAAATATTTGACACATAAGGTTCCAATGATTTCCCATAGCATTCTGATAAAACCTTATGCATTTCTGGGAAGTGCTCCCACTTTGCCAAATCAGTAATATCAGATAGAAAAATGCATCAACCAGCACCACTCAGTCACCTCTGAATTCAATTTCACTCGTTCAGTTGCTGCACATGCTATTTATTTCTCACTTTTTATTGACTGAACTTTGTTCATTGGATTTCAAAAGTGTTTTCCCAATAGTTTCTTTAGAAAATACAAGAAAAAAGGTTCTCGGCTGGTGGAGGCTGGCAAAGCTCCAGCCAAGTCAATGGGCCTCAGCTGAGGCACTGGCCCTTTGTGAGTGCTCACAAAGGCTTTTTATGTGCTGCAGAGATGCTGGGTTATGCAGAGGAGTCAGGAAACCTCACAGTGTCTCCAGTTTGCAAAGATCATAGATATTTTAGCAGTCACCAGTCATTTAAGGCTGATGGTACAGTGACAGCTGTGGACCCAGGAGAAGACTCAGTGGGATTCACCTAACTCTGATTGCTTTACCTGCCCAGACCTTTGCTCAGAGCCCCGAGGGCAGCGCTCAGTGTGTTTAGGAGAGGCAGGGGATGCATGTTCAGGCAGATAAGTACCTATCTGGAAACTCCCAAAAGCACCTCCTGCTGCTCCTTGCTTTCAATTTCACTCGAGTTCTGAGCAGTTTGAGGAACAAAATCTGTACCATAAAGCTGGAGGAGAAACATTCTGTGCCAAAGCTTGCAGGAGAGAACAGCCTTTCTGTGAGGAAGTGGAATGTCCAGGAGAGGCCTCCAGGCCATGACATCGTCCTGTCCATGAGGCTGTTTCTGTTTGATGAACAGAGGAGGGACCCTGAGCGCAGCCTGGGGATCTGAAACAATTCTCCTTCCTACCAAATTATCTCAAACCCGCAGAAACCTTTCCATGTTGGATCCAGAGCAAAGGCTTGAACTAATGGCATTTCTGCATATATTTGCATCATTTTTTTGCTGTGGAAATTGGCCAACAGTCTCAAGGACTTTCATCATTGTAGCTTTTTACCATAACTTTTTATTGCTTCATCTGCATAGAGTCTGTCATGGATGGCCACTGCCTGCAGACAAGAATTTATTTGCCTCCCCAGTAACCCAGACACATCCCACATGGACTATGGAGAAGTCAGAGTTCCTCAGAAACCCTCATTCCTTCACCTTTCTGTAGTCTCTGAACAGGTGAAAATCAGTGCATCTACTTTAGCCACACTAAAGAAGGTGGCAACTCAGAAACCAGTAGAAGAAGAACAATGAAAGAGCAAAGAAAGAAAAATACTACTGTGATAGCTGGTCCTGAACCACCCCAAAAAGTAACTGAAATCAGTAAAGAAAACTGATTCCATGTGATCTTCATCTAAAACATCAGCATTTGGCTCTACCACGATGCTACTCGCTTGAGAGCGGTGTCATTTTAGGAATTTCCTGATAATGACACTGCATTTTCACAAGAGTGAGGAAAGTTCATCTTGGAGAGCTGCTCATGTGTCAGATCTCACTTAGCCAAATGAAGAGTTTTTAATTTCAAGAGAATTGAATAATATTTCAGGGCATATTGTTGAATTTTTAAGTTCAGATGTTAAAAATATCCACTATACAGTAGCATCGGTAGTATAATAAAGCATCACCTATTTTATAATTTAGTTTCACTGAAAGTGAAATTAAAGTGCTATTGGTGAGAGAAGAAACAGAAAAATCTGGTACTGCACAAGAATTACAGTTTAGTAGTCTGGAAATCAAAAAAAGGCAGGAATAAAGCCAGCAAAAGAGAGTGAAACAATATCAAAACCAAGAAAAGAGCACTGTGTTTTAATCCAGTTCTTAATACAAAGTCATGCCTCAGTGCACAGATGGCCAGGAGCATTAAAAGAATACTGGAGTCAAAAGCACAGGACCATACCTTCCTATTCCCCCCCCAAATAAAAGAAAAAGTCTTGTTTGAGACTGCAGCAGATGAGGCTTTGCCTGCCAGCAGCAGATACAAACACCTCCGAGTGACCGGCATCAGTATGAAAACCAGAAACATCAGAAAAATTTCTCACAAAGTTTTTCTTAGAGTGGAGGAGATGGTCTAGGTTAGAAATCATCCTCCTAAATACAGCAAGTGCAGTGAGCTTTTTGCTGGGAGAAACTGAGCTGCGGCTCACAGCGCAGGGATGTGATCAGCAGCCCCTTGGAACCAATGAAAAAGCCCTGCTTGGCAGCAGTGCTCGGAGCAGGCTCCACTGCTACAAGGCACCAAGCGTCCCTCTATTCAGCTCAGCATGTCTGGAGAGACAGAGCTTAAGACAGGACTGTGCAACAAACAATTTAAGGAAAAGGTTTACAAAAATGCCGTTCTGAAGGACTGGGAACACGGACAATTCACCTTAAAGCTTTGTAACAGCTGCTCTGCCCAGGGATGACAAATGCTACCTCCTCCACGGAGAGATGGAGAGAGAGAAATCAAATGTGTCAGCTGCTTTTACTGTGTAATGCTGCTTTCCAATCTTTGAAAAATATCAGATATTAAGAGGAACTTGTGGGGAGAATGTGAACAGGCATTCGGAAATAGAATTATCCAGAAAAAATGCTGAAGGTATTTTAAAATACCCTGAGAGGTATACAACCCTCACACAGCAAGGAGAGAGAAAAATTACAGCTGATAGAAAACTTGTTCTGTGTTCCTCTGGCGTTGTAAAATAAAATACAACATGTAGGAAAATGAATGTCAGAGTATGGTATCTGATTGCTATCAGACCTGGTGCCCAAATGTTAAGTTTTTTGGTGCTCTAAAAACAACGGATTCAATAGATGCATTTAGAGATGGAGGAAAATGGAGAGAAATAAAAGGAAAAAAACCTTGAGCACATTTTCAAAAGCAGTACAGGACCCTGCAGGATAAGCCTCTGGTGTAAATGTCATTTAGTAGTTCTCAACATCTTACCACCTTAATTTCTTTTCCTATATGTTAAATAAACCCCTGTTTTTTCACTACATTCCCCTTCGTTGTAAGGGGACGCTGTAGAGCTGAACTGTAGCTGCACCTTGGTTTTAGCCTCTAAGAACGTGAATATTTCCTTCCTATTTCACTCAGTTCCCCCAGATGTGACAGTCACAGCATCAAAATACCCACTTACAAAGCCCTGTGTGCAATAACTCTGAAATGGTATTTTTGTACAAAAATGTTATTTATATTTATGTATTTATACATTAAATATATTTATATATTATACAAAAACTTATTTCTATACATAGCTCTCTATTGAGACCTTTCCTACATCTGCAAGTTACTTGAATAACCATTTGATGCGTACGTAAAACTTTCTCAACTGCAAATTCACAGGGATGATTTTGTTTTACCTTTGCTCTGTTTAACAGCAGATAATCCTTCAGGTGAGGCAGGATCTGTGCCTGATGCACAGGAACCCTTTCCCCCAGTGGTGGATTCATCCCTGGCACGAGGATGGCAGTGGGGATACACCCCGAGGTGCTGCTCTGTCAGTGCCTGGTGAGGCTGTGCATTGCCAGGCATCTCTTTATGACATTTTTGTAATTCCACAACTCAGGGGATTCAATACAGGACTTTCAGACTCAGTCTGGCAAAACACAGAAGAAACACCACACTGGGCTTTCTGAGGTTTTCACGAAGCTTTGGCAGCATTTGCCCTCCACCCTGGTGCAAGGTAAAAGCTTTCTTAGTGTTTAATTTTTTGGGAAAAAATGAGGGAACTGCTATTTGGCTTTTTGGTGGCTGTTGTTTGTTGGTTTTGTTTGTGTGTGTTTAATTTGAGAATGCAGACTCCAAGCTGTGCAGTTCATACTCGTAATTAAAACACCAGTTACAGTGACTGCTGGCAAGGGGCTGGTTTTTTGACATGGATAACGATCACTGACTGTTAACCTTTCTGCCCCAAACCCAAATATCCACTGCCTCCGTAACTGAAATTCTGCTGCCTACCCAGTCAAATACATATCCAGCACCTGTTGCATTAAGAACATTTAATATATTGAACCTTTCCAAATCTACCTGCAGATTTCCCATTTCCAGAAGGAACTAAAGCTTCACATCAGAGAGAAGAAAATGTTCCTTCTGAGGTAAACTCCAGCTTCTATTCCTACCCGTAGAAGGTGGGAAAAGGCACAGCCTTTACTCATGTTTGATGGAGCTGCATAATGCATTTTGTGGTGTGAGAAGTTTCAAACCCTTCAGACCATTTTGTATTTATGATGCAGGTCTTTGCTGTACCAAAAAAGGCATCTGAGGTGATGTAAAATAATGCCTTTCTTGTTAGACTGCAGCAGAAGCCTTCCCCACTCACTGTTTGCTCTGTAGCAATTTATTTGTAGTTTGCCATTAGGATAAAATATTTTTTTCCTCAGAATGGAGCCCAGGAAATTTTTCAAGGTGACACAGGATGATGTTACCAAAAAAAAGTTTTGTCACGTGCTTTGTAAAGGACAATTACTTTTGCAGCCTGAAATACCACTTGCCTCTTGTGAGAGTGTTGGTAAATCCTGGACTCAAGATCTCTGAAATTCGCCTTTAACTTTCTTAGGGGGTTTGGTCTCAGCTGAAACTCAGCCATGGAAAATAGCAAATAATTAAAACCAACCAAACAAAACCTCCCAGCTTTTGAGGTTCGTTGCTATTGTTAATATTTTACTACAGGGGGAAAATGCCATCAGTGTTTGGGAGCCAATGGTCAAGAGCAACATATTTGAAAGTAATTAACCTTAAAAGACTCACAGGCTCTATGTAAGTCAGCATTATTGCATAGGTGTGTTTAACAGATCCAGATTTTACTACTTTCCTGACTGCAAACACTGAGTCACATCCATTTCTACCTTAAATTGCACCTATCTCAGAAAAGCAGTTCTTCCCACACCAGTAAGAGCTAAAACTGGCATTGTAATGTAAATAAAAGTACCCAGAGGGAGAGGAGATGAATGCACTGGTTTGCACAGACTCCATCAGTGACACCCACAGGAAGAGCTCCAGGAAAAGGCCAGGTACAGGCTGCTGTGAAGATGAGCAGCATGATCTTGTGCTTTACCTCTGTGAGCAGAAGCATCTCGGAGAATAGTTATTATTAAATAATTTGCGTTATGGGTGAGGAGAGAAGCCTGGGCTTGGAAATCACTGGGAGGTTTCCCTCCTCCTCAGCTACAGCACAGAACTCAGAAGGTTCATACCCACGTAATGTCTGTGAGAAAGCATGATCGTTTCATGAAAACACTGCTGCAAGAACTTCCACAAGCACAGACAGTTATTTTTGCTGCTTAGAACACTGTAACTTTTAACAAACCAACCATTTAAACTAATAGAGTACTCGGTTTTCTGGTGCTGTTTATTTTACTGCATTCAAACAGGAAAATGACATTTCAAGGATCAACACTTTATTATAAACTAATACCTTTCCTAGTAACTGAGGTTTTCCTGTAATTCCCAGCCTGGCTCTCACTCTGACTGAAAGGCTGAGTTAATTTCTCAGTGGAACAGCCGTTGAGAGAGGGATAGGAGAAAAAGAAAGAAACCTGAGATAAGGCTGTATAGACTCGAATTCTCTTCTAATTTGGTAAAGGCAGATTGAGTGACATAATACGAATTTTAACCAGAACTTGTACTGGGGGATATTTCCGAAGAAGTTGTTTTGTTGGAATCTTTGTGGAAGAGATTTATCTGATGGTAGCTTATGGAGAAGAAGGAAGAGGAGAGGAAGATCCAGCACTGCAGCAGGCACACACAGCCTGGGAGCCTCACTTCTGCCTCAGCTCGGCGTCACCAGGGCCAGGTGATTAAATTCACTGAGAGTTCTGCCCTCAGCATACAGGGCCAGATCCGAGCACTTACTAAATGTGGACCTCCTCACACACTAGTATTGAAAAGGGTCTTCTTCAGAAATTACCTGGCAAAAATTAGTGCCTTCCTCATAGCTTCTGGTGACATAATGAAAGGCTTTCAGAGAGCTTCACTTGCCTGGCAGAGTCTTTCTGAGAACTAAACTAAAATGTTTGAGTTCTTTGTTGAATTGGGCCCATGATAGAAGAGTGCTAGAATTTCTATTTTTTTTTTTTTGCTAGCTTTTGACAATTTCTTAAGACTAAAGCTTTCTTTCAGTCAGAGACTTAAATTTGCCACAGCTAATTGGTTTTCCTGTTTCTGCCCAGAAGCATTTACATTTTTAGATTCCTATAACAATATATATCACTGATATTTTTGTATTGACATAAAAGTGACATAATACTTGACTATGCTTTTTTAAAAAAATGTTTTTGCTATTCATTTATTGATCTTTGTAACTCACCTGAAGTAAAAGGGTAAAGCTCTATGTTCCAGGAAAATGCACTACCAGTGACTTTGAAATGCAGCTGAACTAAACTATCAACAATGTAATACTTAGACCACAATAAATACACAATAAGATAAATCAGTGATCATAACTATGCATTTCCATGTATAAATCACCTTCTGCAAAATGCTCTTATTCTAATTTTTCTCTTTCACCTAATGCCTTTAAGGATACCTTTATGTACAACACTACTATAAATTACTTTTCCACTTCAGATTTTTAATTACCTAGGATAGAAATCAGATCTTATTTCTAAAATAAGAAATTTTACATTACATTGCTAAATGGAAAAAGAGAATAAATTTGATCTTTCAATGCTATCAGCTCAGTTTTCTGCAATCCAAGTTAAAAACCTGTACACATTCAAACTCTGAACTGCTGCAGAAATGCTCTGCCAAATGCAGGATGCTGCAGACCAAGGTTTTGCAGCCTTCTGCCAGGTTGCTGGGAGCTGGAGCACAGTCCCTGCAGCTCCCATGCAGCCTGGAGTGTGCTGGTTGCTGCTGGGCAGCAGCTGTACCAAGAGTGCTGTTAGATAGAAGATAGGTAGAGAGAGAAATAGAGAGAGAGAAAGAGAGAAAATGAAAAAGCTTTTTTTCACTGACATAGCTCAGAGTAGACCCAAAGCAGCTCTAAGTTATGGTGTGGTGCAGTTTGAGATATTTCCTTCCCTTACACAGTCGAATCTTTTCTAACCCCCACTCCCTCAGAAGGAAAAGAGTCTGGCTTGGCAAACACCATTTGCTCCTGACCTGGCAGCTGCCCTTGTTCTTTATGGTGCACAGAGATCATACAGAACAGACACCTCCAGCCCTGTGCAAACCCACCCCTCACCCCTGCACTCCTACAAGATGCTAAATGTACCCCGAACCAGCCACCCTACACCCGTGCAACCATGCAGGAGGGCTTCTGCTGTGGGATCTGTGGGCAGCAACAGCTCTCCTCTCTGCCTCAGCAGTCCTTGCCAGCAATGGCAGGACAGCTGATACACCAGTCAGGCCGAATATCTATTAGTTTTATCAAAAGTTGTAGAAGATTCCCGTCACAATGCACACAAATTTCTTCTCAGTCTACCTTTGCAGCCCCTTGGCCCTACAGTCTCGTTTGCCCCTAGAGGCACAGAAGTTTGTAACTGAGGCACTCCACTCTCCATCCCAGCATTCCTGCCAACAGGTTGGAGTCTGATCGTGCAAGTGACACATGTTGATAGCTAAACCATTGTGATTTCAACAGACTTTCCTGTTATAACAACTTCAATCAACAATCAAGGTTTCTTTCTCAGTTTTATTGTTTGCATTTTGTGGCATTTTAATTCATTGTATACTAATTCCAGTTCTGCATTAATTGTATGTTTCTGCACAGTAATTAACTAATCACTATGTCACTCCCTCTCTATTATGAATAACCTCATTAATTCAAGACTGAAAGCTTGGTGCCTGCTGCCATTGCTATCAATTTTCTTGGTTCTTTCTGCTGCTTCTTGACTTATAATCAAATATGAAACTCATGTATTTTTAAATACTCTGTCTTCTGTTTCTCCCACTGAAAAATTCATTGTGCTATCAAGCCCTTTAAAATAATGTTTATTCATTATGCATTTCTTTGCTAGGCAATCAAGAGCTGTTACAATAAAGCGTGTGACTCGCTCTCTTTATGGCAGCGATTCTGCTGTGTCAACATCTCCATTTTAATCCCGAGTTTACTAGAAATTAGAATTTAGATCTAAAATTTAGCTCCAAGGTTAGAGCACCATCGGACATCTTTGCACGGGGGGGAAATTTCTTGATTATTACAATTAATCGTTCGGACATTTTTAGGTTATATCTGTGGGTAAAGACTTGTAGACGCACTCAGCGACGGCAGCAGAGCGGTGCTCGTGTGCCTGGAAGGTCAGAGCCTGGCCAGTGGGAGAGTGCTGGGAGATGCCCACAGCACAGACACACAGTTCTGATTAACAGGAGGCAGGAACTGTTCAAACCAGTCACGCACAGCTCTGAGCAAGTGCTCTGCCGCTGCAGCCCGGCAGCTCCTGAGTGCGGGACTGAGCAGCAATGCTTAGCTTCAGAATCTGCTGAATCAAGGCCCCACTCTTCTACAAAATTTTCTTTAAAGCCACTTATATTTCACACAGTCTATTCACAGAGTACCCTCTTGTCTTTTTTATGCTCAAAGGCAACAAGAGGCTTGGATATATATTTTTTTTCCAATAAAGACAACAAATTGAGATTCTAAAATGTGCGAACACTTACAAGGACTGGATGGGAACTCTAATGATTCTGCACATGCACATGTATGTACACGCACAGTCCTAATCCAAACCTACTGCAAAGACAGCTGACATAACTAATCTTTAGGAGCTGCTAATTTTTCATTAAGGATCAAAGTACCATTTTTCAAACACAGGTAAACACTTGGGCAACACTTGAGGTCAAGAGGATGGTTCTCTGCTCTTACAAACTGCTGCAGTGAAATGGAATTCAAAGGGAGAAGGTGTACTTGCAACAGCTAAGGGACTACTGCAACTTTTTTTAAAGGAAAAGGAAGAGGAATTGTGAAAGTCGTCCTGGAGTCCAGGAAATGCATTTACGAATGTATTAATCCTTTAAGAAAGACACATTTGGTGTCCAAAGTATTTTCCCATTAAAAAAAAAAAAAAAAAATTGAACTAAGCTAACAAATAATGCATAAAAAACCTAAAAGTTTATCTGGAAATTTTGGAGTGGTTTGATTACAAAAACTTCAATTGCTGCCTCTCACAGAGAGGCAAAGAGGCCCCTCTGCAGAGAGGCTGCTGCTCACGAACGGCCTGGCTCCAGGGCTGCTGGAGCACAGCAGCTCCTGTTCCCTCATGCACAGCACCATTTATCCCAACACATATTTGTACAGTGGGCCATAATGGTCTGTTTGCTCTCTCACAGTCCATTTGGCCACCCCTAAATGCGTGGTTTGGGTGTGCACTGAGAGAAGATATCACTGCTGGTGCTATCTCTTCCACATCTGCTCCTGTCCCGGCTACCACCACTGCTCTCATTTCTGCCTCAGACACTGCTGCTCCTGCTATTACAGCCCCCCACCCCTTATCCATGTGCCTTCAAATCTGCCTTTTTATGCATGTCCAAGGTTTTCTGCTAGTCTGGTTGAATATTTCCATTTCCCCCTCTCTTTTTTACTGTTTTTGCCACTTATCTGAACTTATTTCTGTTTCCTTTTGACCAATCCCATGTGGAAGCCTTTACCTCCTTGGTTCCTTTTGGAACTGGCCTCCAAAATCGCCACCTCTAAAAGTCCAACTGAACTCACAGCTGTAATTCAGAAAGGTGATTTTTTTTTCCAAAACAATTGTTTCCCACTGCACGACTAAATACTCCTTCAGCAGGAAGCAGAGAAGAGGGAAATGCAGATACCTGCACAGCTGTAGATTCATGTAAAGGAAAGGATGCCCTGGAAGCTGAAAAAAGTTACGATAAGTGAGTTATTTATATATATAATTAATAATTTCATTGAGTCCATCGAGGGTCCTCATTAGCCTGTTCTGGTGAGTGTATTCTGGACACCTGGAGTGGTGCTCGTGCTGGAGGCAGTTCTTGGCCTCTCGTGGTGGCACTAAATGGGAGGTCACAAAGAGGGAGCTATAAATATCCATCATCCTCTCCCTCCCCTTTTCACAGGGAGAATTAAATTGTTAACAAGGGTGACACGTAACTGATTGTGCAGGACAGCTGATTAACGTTGTGCCAGGATAAATAAGGCAGTTTGTGGCTCTCCACACCACCACAGCAGGTTCCCTTCAGGTTTAGTTGACATCTCTCCATCACTTATAAGTATTTCATTTGGGAGAGGCGGGGGACAGGGAATGTCTAACCATGACCATGGAGACTGCATGAAGGAGCACATGGAGCAGAAAAGATGGCATGCCATCAATTCACAGCAAATTCACCCTGATTTCTTCAACAGAAAAGCCTTTCTACTCCATTTTTAAAGGGAAACTCAGACACTGCAGAAAAGAAATCACTTTGAAACAGTGATAGCTGCATCTCCACGCCCCAGCCTAATCTGTGCCCTGCAGACAAAGTGAGAATCCACACTGCCAAAGGGTTGTAAGAAAGGAGACTTGCAAGAATTTCCATGACTTACGTCCCAGTTCTCCAGACTTCAACCTACCCAAGAATAAAATTTCAAGATCACCACTCCCCTGAACGCAGCCTGCCCAAAATGATCGGTATCAAATTACTTTAAAAGAAATAAAAATACCTGTATGCTTAATTGCCAGGAACTGCTGAAGCACAGTCTGTGTGAAAAGTTCAGTATGTGGGGCTAACCTGTAAATTTTGGGAACCAAGGCACACTCTCTGTTCTTCTGGGTTTACACCTGGGTCATCTGCATAAGCACTTCATTTTTAAAACACTGGGTTTGTAATTAGGCTGGTGTTAGGAAGAAGGCTGGCTGCATGATGTGCCATACAATTTACTGCCCTTTAAGGCTCAGAACAAAACTTTTGACTGAAGCAGTTCATTGAACTGCTTCAAGGAACACTGATCACATATCTACAAACTGTAACTACTGCCTTGCTCGATGGAAGAATAACTCTGGGAAGGCACTACAGGATTTGCAGGAACTTTCACCTTTCTATTTTTGCCTTAAGGCAACTTATTTAAAGCAATTTGTTGTGTTTATTGGAATAAGAGGGTATCCCAATATATATAATCTCTCAGCAAACCTGGGTTATCCCAAATTTGGGATTTGAATAAGTAACAGTGTGTAAACATCAGTTGCAACAACATGATTAAATTAGAGTTCCTACATCAGGTATCTCAGAGCAAAGTTAAGGGCAAAACTTGATAGGCTCTTAGAAAAACTCGGGGTTTGAATTTAGTTTGGGAAAACAATTTACTATTACTAGTTTTGGATCCAGATCCTATTTCAGCTCAGCTGCAGGCTTTATAAATAAAGACATTTTATACAAACAAACGTCACTTGCCCTAATTCAAATCTTTCCCAATGCATATGTAAGACTGACACACAGAAGCAGCCTCCTGGTTTGAGACTGGATCCATATCTATCCTAAATAATCCACCATTTACATCAATCTTGCTAAACTGCTTGCCTGTTTGTCTGCCAGTAGTCTTTCAAATTAAATTACAACACAGTAATTGTTTCTATTGACACTGTGTGTCTTTGCACTGGGGAGGGGAACTGACATTATCTGTTTATTAAAAAAACACTGATGGCATTTTTCTCAGCATAACTGAGTTTGAAATTCTGCACCTCTATTTGTGTCAGCTCCAAATATTTTCTGATGCAAACCTTGAATGAACAAGATATAGGCAGGAGAAAATGGGCAGACAATGCCCATGAACTGAATCTGTGCTCGTTCTAGTGAATCTTCAGTGTGTCTCACAACACAAGGTGTGGCTCTGGCAGCTCAACAGAAAAGAACTGGCAGCACTGGAGTGACAAATAAGTGGAATTCACCTTCACTCCCGTGAACGAGCACAGCATGAGCAGGTCATGGCAAGGTCACAAACCCAGCTTCTGGCTGCCCCATTTCCTGTGCCCTCCCCTTCCTGCTTACATTGGGGTGGCCTTTGAAGGAGCCTCTCATGGGAAACTTGGGCTGCAAACCACATTGTGTTTCTATGAAGGGAATTATATTCTTCTGCACTCAGACTATGGCAGGCTAGAAACAGGCTGGGAGCTGGGCTGGGACAACTGGATTTGAATCCTTTAGTACATATACCTTATTTATCCTTTCCTCAAAAAAAGAAAAAAAAAGCCCATAAGGAAAAGGAAAATCTCCACAGATCAAGATCAAGAGATATAGTTACAGTGGATACAAATGAAACATCATCAGTTTGGCCTACAGTTAATGGGACTACGTCTCCTCAAATGGAGCAGAAATGACAAAAGCTTTAAAGAATGAAGGCAGTGAGAGTGTGACAGAGAAATAAATCACTGAATTTTGTGCTCCTCTCCCATCCAGGACACCGCTGATGGTGTTTGCTGCATTTCTGCTGTGTCCATTTACAAGAGCTGTCAGTTCTTTGGTGGCCTGTATAATAACTGATTATCAGAGACAGCTAACACTTTAAACAGAATTAAGACTGCTTGCAGCAAGCCAGAGGTACATATCAGACAATTACTGACCTGCAGATCTCAGAACACAAGCAGAGGATGGCTTAGAGAGCCTCAGATGATTCTCTGAACCATGGTACTAAGGCAAAAAGTACTTGGAATAAGAGTTTCAGTCCAACTGCTGCCCCACATTCCCCTTTTCTTTTTCCCCTCCTTTACTGAAGATGCACTTTGGTTTTGCTAGAGGACATACATGCTGTTAAGTCTGCTTGCTTTTTCTATTCACAGACTTGTCAGAAAAAAATCAAATGTCAAAATAATTTTGGCAAACCACAGCAAGATGCAGAGAACCAGGTAAATGGGTTATTTTTGGACAGTAGGTTATCAACTGAAATAAAACCGATATGAGGTAGAAAGGGTCTGTTGGGAAACTGTATAGGAGGTACAAGGAGTGGGCTAAACACTAAAGAGTCTCCTGGAGCTTGTCTTCACTGAACTGCTCCTTCCAGTAAGCACAGGTTCAAGTCAGCCCAGCTGAGTCAGCCAGGCACAGCTCTGGACCATGGAGAGATTCTGTCTGCAGCTCAGTACAACTGTGTTAACTGATGATGAATTGCATAAACTCCCAGCTGCAGCCTGCAGTTTCACCTCATCAGTTGTCCCAGCCTTGGGCACAGTCTAATTAACTTGCTAGTGCTGGTCCTAGCTAGGCAGGTTCCTATCGGCACCTTATGATAAATTCTAGACTGATTTCCTCCCTAAACTGGATCATTAATGCTGTTTTTGAAAGCGTTGAAACCAGCAAAAATCCAAGGCAGGATTTTGCTACTGGATAGGAGTAAGATAAAGCAGCAAATTCAGACTCTGGCTCACTGAAAGGACATAACCTTTGGGTTTTTCCTATAATTCTATTTTGATAATCTTTGAAGCTAAATCAATATGAAATCACTATAAAGTGCCATAAACTTCCAATGTGATTTCAAAGAACACAGTAACATCACAACATTATTAGGTGCTAACATTACAGATCCTTTTTAAACCTCAGTTCTGAGGTCAGTCTATAGAGCTTTAGGGCCGGATAGAGAGAACAGACAGACTTTTCTTGTTATCATCTAAATCACACCACAGATCATTTGTGCCCACACTGTTAAAGTGGCTGCAGCACCTGCACTGCACTTTATGGGTATTATTCAGAATGCAAAGTGACTTTCACCCAGTTCTCTCTGGCTTACAAAGGTCAGTTTTGTAAAACTTGTCATCTTGATTGATATCCTGATGTCATTTTTTGACAAATTGTTTTGTTGATAGTTGTAGCCATTTGGCAGTGGAAGTTTTTCTCCAGATTACTGAGGAAGCTGAAGTGTGCAACAAGTGCTAAACAGTGACGAGGTCCATCCACAGCTGCCTTGAAGAAGAGCTCATGTCCTTTCTGAAAGGAACCACGGGTGTAAGGAGTGTCCTCAGGCTGGGGACTGAGTTCCCACTTAGAGACCAGCTTTTCCTTTCAGGAAGGTGACCGAGAACCTGGCAAACAGCAACCTGAAAAGCTCCCACAGGATTTTGGACCCTTGTTGCCTATTTCCAGCCAGGGAATCGTGCACAGAGGCTTCCTGCTGCACCAACCAACCAACCCTCTGGCCAGGTAATGGGAGTGTATCCAGTGGGGCTCCTGCCGAACACACAATGTGGCACTGAATTTGCTGCTCAGCAGTGGGAACCTGCCCAGTTCCTCTGGCTCCTCTCGAGCACAACTGAATTGTTACCAACACCAGCACAGAAGATTGTGCCAAAATGCTCCCTTTCTTTGGAAAAGGCAGATTCATCTAAATCACTTCCTTACAAGGCCATGAATCTGGGTCATCTTGCACAGAAATATTTTCATGTCTGAGATAAAACTTCTGGTCAGAATGAGATGTGGGAATACCCCCAGATCTCCCATATTCCCTGTGTCTATAAGAAAAGAGATACCTGAGGTGAAACACGGCCCTCACCCCGTTTTGTGTTGTTCAGCATGGACACGTGAACCTGTCTGTTCTTTGTCTTAGCAGGTATCCCAAGGCATAAATGAATAGTGAGAAAAAACCTTCCTCACTCCTTTTTGCCAGGAAAAGATTTTTTTTTTTTGAGTCTTGACAAAGCTACACATTCCCAAATGCCAGTCAATGTTACAAACATTATGCATTCAGAAAAGCACTATTTCAATAAGCTGAGAAGGTCAGAAAGACAGCATTTATCACAGCCTTACTGCAATTTGAAACTCTAGGAAGATATCAACATTTACCTAGGAAAGGCTCATTTACAACCTCCACAGAGAATGCTTGTAACAAAATTTTGACATTCTTTCTACTGCTCATTGCAGGATTCGAACAAAGCAATCTCTCATACACCCAAAATCAGTCCTAAACTTCTGGACAAGATGTGGTTAGATAAAATTTTAATAGATATAAAAATGCTAGAGGCCTCAACAAATTGCCTATGTTCTAGAGGAGGATTCTTTCGAAACCTGCTCTTTCCTGCTTTCACTTCTAGCTGATGTCTGCTAGGCCTGTGTATGAAAATGTGAGGAGAAGAAGCAAAAAGATTCAGAAGATACTCACAAGCTAAGTTGGAAAGTAAATGTTGTAAGACAAAGAGGTAAAAATAAATACATTTCAGAGCTAAAGTTACATATTCTCTTAACATGACATTAATTCAAAAACTGACTGCCATTCAACTGAAAAGTAAGTGTGTCTTTTCTCTCTAAACCTGGTGAGGTTTGTTCTATTAATAAATTGTACCTTTTTTTTCTGAGCACAGTCTCAATGCAAAGGTTCAGCCTTGTTCTGTTTAAATGCCCTTCTGAAGTTCTTTATTCTACTTTATTGCCTTTAGAAATGGGATGAACAGCACTGAAAAAGCCAGAAAATTACTCTGGACGTACCTTCTAGCTACAGATGTTCCCTAATATTTCCCAAACAAGCAAAACAACAACTGAAGCTTAATTTCACCCATGACTACTTTGCAGCAATTTTCTGGTGCAATCCAGAATAATTTATTTTACATTTTTTTGAATAGCAGAAGTGTGTAGTAATCGTTGATTATAAGTTCCACAGTTTCACTCCAGAGGGGTCCTCTGGGCTTCCCTTCGAGAAAAACGACCACCAAGAACCAAAGAGAATCACTTGAAGATTAATGTCACTAATTTGTCATTCTCTTTTCATTTGTTGGTGAAATTCAGGCTGTTACCAGCCAGCTAGACGATATGCCCCCATATCCCCCTCTGATTTCACCATCACGTGCACACCTAAGATACGTTTTGTCTGTGTTTAAATGTGTCACTGACTGCTCCTCTCACTGCAAACTACAGACCACGGCTGCTGTCAGGCTAAAGGTGCTACAGCAGAATATCTGTGTTAAATGCACACAGGAATTATTGCACGACTTTCATCACTGTTGATTTCAATAGAGCTAATTCTCATTAAGATGCAAATCTACTGAGCCACAGCAATTAGAAGGAAGAAAGTTTGTGACTCAGGAGCATGTTCAGATTGGGTGCTCTAATGTTTATTTAGGATTGGACTGGGGTCATTCTCCTCAGTGCCCTCAAGAGCCATTTAGAGCTGTGACTCTGCAATGCTGTCTTGCATCCAAAGGGAAATGTGCCCATGATGACAGAGTTCTATGAAATATTTTCTTGGTTTATGTGCTTTTCCATGGAATAATTCCTAACGTATTCCCTATCCTAATCACAGATAATCACAGTTTCAGGAGAAGTATTGTCTTTATGCATAGGGGCAGCACAATACGCCTATGCTACATGATGGCAGTGGAACCAGCAAACAGGGCCTGCCTCTCAAAAGAAGTTGGCCAGCCCCACTCCACACCTTTCAGAAAGAACAACTGCTTCACAGAATCCCAGCCAACGTTTCAGCCTCGGCGTGCTCTATATTTAAACTGAAAAATCACTATCTATTGTTATCATTAAATTGTATCCCTTCTGGAGTCAATACCTTGTCTTTATCAAGGAGAAAAGCAGAGAAACATATAATCAAGGCAAGAGGCTGCAGAGGTGGATGCTTCACTGTATTACGGACTTCATTTAATTAAAGTCTCTTAACCTGCTCTTAATCAAAGCAAATAGCAAGTGGCATGCTCAGCAGATGGATACAGCTGTGCATAACAACCATGCAGGTGTTTAATTTTATATTTGGCAAGTACAGTAAGCAGCATTCAAACATTTGAAGAGGAGGGGGTGGTTAGTGAGGGAGGGTTTCCAAGACACATTCCACTGAAAAAGGGAGATTTTTCTGCCACTATTAAGTTACTCAATCAACTTCACTAGTTTTGTGTTAAGTCCCAGTTTGAATTACAGGGGCAGATGTATAATCTGTGAGGCTTTCCAGAGTAATCCCTCTCTCCTGCCTCTCCACCCCCGTATTGTTTAAGGGCTAACTGTACTAAACTGCAGATTTCTGTCTTCTCAGACATCCGAAGAAGTTGGCTTTTTGTGTTCCCCATTCCCAACACAAAAGACAATGAATGAGCCAGAAGTGACAGATACAAACCCATCCTAGGCAGAAATTTATCACTGATGGAGCCAGGAGCTCCAGAAACGTGCAAAGGAGGCAGTGAGAGAAAAGAAACCCAAACACAGGACTTTCCAAAGTACAAATCCAGAAAAGTAATTACTGAGATTGTCACAAAATAAGAAAAAAGAGTATTCATTTTAACTAGAAGTCTGCCACAAATGTAATTAAAATGAAAAACAGTAATTCAAAACAAAGCCAGGGAAGGCTAGATTTTGCATTTCACTAACATCGGTTATCCCCTGTACCCCCAGGAATTCACAGAATCATTTACCTGCAAGAACAAAATGGAACAAGGCCAGGTAAATGGAACACAGGCAAAATGGCAAGCATTTGGCATCTCCTGTATTAAACATACCAAAGGAAGGAATTTTGGCAAAGCAAAGGACCAACGCAGGAACACAGGCTGCAAGGGAATGTTACTGAAAGGTAAAAGTGGCAGCACCATTATCTGCATCAATAGGTATCATCCAGACATTCATTACAGCGACAGACAAGGAAGGAGGCAGAATGTGGATGAGGCAGAATATGCAATCTCAAAACATGTGAGTCAGTGTTGGTGTTAAAGTGATTCAGAGACTGCCACGATTATTTTTCCACTCATTTTCACGTAATACAGTAGGCTAGCTTAAAATAGATCACACACTTTCGTAATGATTCTTTCCCACAGGTTCCCCTGATATACTATAGTCTTTCAAATTAAAATAGAAACATCCACCAGATTCCCTCTGTGTTTTTCCATGCACAGGAAGAAGTTCAAATATCCTTGTTTAACAATCTGAGTATAAAGAGGAAAGGAGCTACTTAAGAATTCCTTACCTCAGTATTTCTCAGACTTACTGAAAATGCAACCCCGCTTTTGGCTCTGTTTCCATCTGCCTGCAAACTCCGAGATAGTTGGTAGACTATTTTGAACGCTTTAAATCTTTTTCTGCTTATTTCCAGTTCCTTTGGCATTCTTCTGTAGTCTTCAAGAAGTGGGACACCCCACAGCTGGAGAAACGGTGGCTTGGATAAGCGTCATAATCAAAGCACACAGAATTTTAACACAGAAATTACTCAGTAAGGTTCCTTGTACTAAGCTGAAGGTTTATAAACAAATGGACTTATTTCTTTTGCAATAAAAGAAATATTTATTTTGCTTTCAGTCAGATTAATTGTCAATCCACCCAACTCCATAAGCGATTCAGGTGCTCTAGGAGCCCTTTAGGGGACCGTGATTTCCACGGTAACAAATGATACACCAACCACCCAAAACCCTCTAACAAGTCCTGTGCCAAGAAATTAAACAGATCTACAGGTGAACTGCCAGAAGATCAAGTTCTGAGAGCACTGCTGTGAAAAACTTCTCTTTTCTGGCTTTAGTTTTATGGTATTTTGCATTTTTACTTTGATATGTCTGAAACTGCAGAGCCCAGGACTCGAAACGCCTTTTACCAGTTCTCCTGCTGTAACAGCCAGATTTCGAACAAATAAAGATGAGTGAACACTCTTTTCCCGAAGAATCAAATCAAATTAATTATCATCAGCTGGTTTGTCACACAGCTGATAACAATCTATAAAACCACCACCCAACAATAGCTTCTTTATTTTCCAACGATGCAAACAAAGTTACCCTCGGGTTTCAAAGTATCTGATTTATCTGAAAAAGGCCTTGCTGCTGTCTCTGTTGATGCAAGGATCACAAGCTGGCACATTTGAAGGCTCCACCTGCTCTATCACCCAGTGGCACAGAGTTCCTCCAGGAACTGACAGGAGCCACCCTGGGACACCCACTGGCATCTCCCACCAGAACAAGATTATTAATGCAATCAATTCCAATGATCAGAAACACGGTTAACTTTTTCTAAGTAAGTATTTTTGGTTTAAAATTTGTCAAAGATAATTGCCTGGATGTTTTTGAAATGCAAGTTTTTAATGGCAAGCATGTTAAACATGGAGAAGGAGTTGAGAAAGGGGAAAATGAAAATAATAAAGTGATTTGATTTACCTACAGTATGTAGCATAAATGAAGTCCAAAGGACCATTATACTCAAAGCGCATACATGTGAGAAAAAGTTATAATTCATCACGCATTCCTGAAAAACACATTATTCAGCATTTTGATTAACAAAACTTTTTCTGTTCTGTTTCTGCAAGCAAAACATGATTTTGTTAAATATTTAAAGCCTTCCTTCTCAGCAATAAGCAAATTGTGTATTTGTATAGCAGATGAAACACTAGTTATACCTTGGAGAATTACAAATATAAACAGAAAAAGCATTCAGGTCAAAATAAAAATAAAATTAGAGCCTAAAATGTTTGTGGGAAATAACACATTTTGTATTTGCCTAATTCATGTAGAATTAAAGTAGAAAAAGCTGTGTATCCAAAGCTAACTTTTATGACAACCTATACTGCCATAAATAGTTTTAATTATAACATATCTAACCAGCTAAACCATTCTAGCCATATTTGCATTTCAGAGTGATTATTTTTGCAGCTAGCATATTAATTTCCTTAAAATTAATAATTTATTATGGTTATTTTTCATTTCTCCCTTGTGTGTATTTTCAAGAAAATGGTGTCCTAAGGCTTGAATAATTGCCAGCCAAATACTCGGCAGTTACCTTGATCTTTGCTCAAGCTACGTGCGCGTGTGTGTGTGTGTTTTCAGAGCTTCCCGGTGTTTGCTCCAGCAGACAATATTAGATGAGATGAGAAAATAAAGTTACAAGCTGATTCAAGTTCTTTTAGAATCCCTACGATTCAAAGTTTTGACAGCAACAATATGCAGTTTTGTAGGGGCATCTCTTGGGTCCGTAATTTCCAACCACGTTCTCTAATTTTGTCACAGGCAGTGGCAGAGCCAGGTCAAACACAGGTACTGTAGGGCCCCTTCTCAGTGAAACAGGGCTGCAGTCATGGCAAGCAACACTCCACAGTTAAGAAAAATAAATCACAATTACTCCAGCAGATGCTGCTATTTTTGAGGGGCATTTCAGGTTTGGCGCTGGCACATCCCCTCTGTCCCGGCAGCAAACCTCTTCCACCACTGCCTCCACCCCAGGGGGCTTCTCAACTCAGGGATCAGCACGGGCAGCCACAGATGGAGCAGTAATTTATGGGATTTGCCACACTGTTCTTGACTGGAAGTGGATGATACTTTTGGTTGAAATTAAGGGAAAAGGGGAAGGGGAAAAAAGACTAGCAAAAGCTAATACAAGAGTTAATCTTCTAGTGAGCAGGTCAAGGGCACAGAAACTCTCTGTTCTTGATATTTTTATGTTCCACTCAAAGCTGCTTGGTTTTGTTCCACGTGCTTAGAGCAAAATCTATACCAAGTGCCTTTAAAGGGCCACGTTTGAAAATGTAATTTTTCAGTTTGCCCCTCCCGTTTGGTTCTGGGCAGAAGCAAAGGCAGGCTCAGCAGAGCCGAGGGAACACAGTGGGGCAGGCAGTGAGTGGGAATGCTCTGTGCTCCCTCTGAACCTCTTCTGTCCCCAGGGACCTGCCAGTGGCAGATCCACGAGGGGTCTGAAGGAGCACACTGGGACAGACTGGGCTCCACTTCCACTGCTAGTCCAGACTTTGTGGCACACTGATAAACACAATGTACTGGGGAAAGGACTTATTGTCTATACAGGGACATTGATGTGTCTCAGTTAGTGTCTGAAGGAAAACTGGATAAAGGTCATCGCTGACTACAGGATAACCTGGAGCAAAGAAATGCTTTCAGTGAGATCCCTCAAAAATGAACAAACCAAGCCCCAAAAATGTTCATCAGGAATGACCACATGAAGCCAAATATGGTGCAGCTGTGCACATGCAGGACCCCTTTGTCCAGGGACATGCATGGTAGGGGTGGGACAGGCAGGGCAAGGGAAGCACACCCCTCTCCTGCTCTCCTGGCTGCCCTGTGCCCATGGTGTCCCCTCAGCTGCCACGAGCTGACTCCAGCTGTCCCCCTGCCTGGACACCACCGCCAGCCCCTCGGGGTGAGAATGGGGAAGATGCTCACCCTGATAAATTATTAGCCTCAAAAGACAACAATCTGTTGGGAGACTAGGTGTGAAGCAAGCTGCTGCTTGCTCTGCTTCAGTTAAGCTGCTCAGCGTTGAAATCCTCGGAAAATATCAGAATCTGAGTATTTATTATAGTTCAGTATAGAAACTACACTTTCTAGGCAGTATTTACTGTCTCCCAGCTTCAGCAGATAACATACAAGCTGCAAATGGATATGAGAGTCAGCTCTTCCAGAGGGAAGAAAAACGCATTTCCCTCACTGTAAACTACATGTAAACATAAAATGGAACTACCCAGGCAGCAAATGGATTTCTCTTTCCTTTTCAACTTGCAAAGCATACCCTGATACAGTAAGCAATGCAGAAGGGTACAAATTGCATACTACTGCTATTTCTTAGACAGCCTTCCTAAGTATGAATGTTAAATAGATACTTGCACCAACTTCTAGACCTAAACCTGTCAGCTTTCCTTATAATCACCTTAACTTTTTTAAAAATTCAGGAAGTTTCCATAAGGGCTAAAGCATTAGTAGTTACAGCGTGAGCTGAAGATGGAATTCAGTGCTATTGTTCTGCATCTAATGTTTGCACAAGACTAATCGATCGAGACATTCCCAGGTGGTTTTAACATCTAACAGGATCTATACGATGACAGTCAGAATTTTTAATACTCACAGAGTCACAGAAGAGTGGCATCAATAAGAGAAACTGTATGAGTAATGGGCATTGGAATGCACTGGCAATGCACCCAAAAAGTTATTTTTGAGGACTGCGACAAGAAATATTCCAATTAGGCTACGTAAATTACCAGAATGTAGCCATCATTACTGAAGAGAATTTCCCTTGTTACCATAAAAAGAATTCATTGTACTGACTGGAGAAATATACACTCTTTTGACTTATTAATAAAATAAATGTAACAAGTCATAATTAAATGGATCTTAAATTGCAATAATTACTTAGAAACAATGAACAGACAGGCACAGGTGAGCACTACACACATCAAAGCCCGCAGCGAAGAAAATGAGAATAAATGCTCTTTCTCTCTCTTTCAAATGCTGTGTCTTCAAGTAAGCAACCTGATTTCAGCTCAGCCAACCAACGTAGTTGATGTAATTAAACAATGATACAGGTTTATTATATAACCAAATGGAAAGCTGTAGACAGGTCTGAACAGCACTAAAAGAAGATTTAATTAAGTTTAGAAGATCTAATTATGCAAGCTGGAACCAAAGTGTAGGAACTGGATCTGTTCAGCTCTGACACTTCTTCTCAGCTTTTTATTCTAGAATTTCAAAGATTATTTTTAAAATGATAAAGAAGGAAAAAAGGAACAGTTGGTCTGAAGTAATGAATTTTTCACTTCAAAAAAGAGAAAGGTACACTGCAACAGAATAATGGCAGCTGCACCAGAGACAAGCTTTTATATTTAAGCTCTCAAGAAGAAGAATATTCATTGCCTTTCATGAAATGGAAGTGTGAGAACCTAAGCAAATCTCATTGTTAAATCCCCCTTCCTGATGCATTTCAGGTTGACAAACACATGCCTAAAGCCCCTGACATCCGTGGGGTTCAGCTGGGAGCCCTGCGGCTCACCCAGGGACCAGCGACTCCTTCGTCCCCGCTTTGCCCCTCAGCTGTTGCGTGCTGGGGGCGGTGGCATGTCCCCACTGCCAGGGCACAGGGGGCCTGGTGGCCTTCTCCCTGCACAGCTGTCCCCTCACCCCATGACGTCTCCTCCTGGGGTGACACCGCCCCTTGTCTTGCTGCCCGAGCAGCCGGGGACCTGAAGTTCCCTGTTTGCCTCCATGGGCTCCTCCCTTTGCTCTGCTTCTCACCCTCCTGCAGGGACCCCTTGGGCCCTGCAATAGGCCAGGCCAGCCTGCATGTGCTCTATTGTGACCTGAACCATTAGCCCAGCAGGCTCTTTCTTGGAGCAAAACCTCCTTTCCCAATGGCAGAAGTTAAAAATCAAATATATGACAATGTTGGCCTTCTCCCTGAGAAAGGTTCCCTGTGCTCCAGACTGCGCACGCTGCAAGCATTGCCACCTCCCAAAAAAGGCACCGGGCAAGAAACGTGGAAAGGGAGATGCCAATGTGACTGAGCTCAGAGCTGCTTGGCTCCAGGGAGGCCAGACAGCAGGAGCGCCGTGTGGCAGGGTCCCACGGAGACACGGGCAGCCTCAGCCTCCTCTGCAAGCCACGCTCCCCTTGCCCCAGCTGCCAGAGTGTCTCAGCTGCAGCTTTATTAGCTATGATTTAAAAGTGTGATGATAAATGCTTTTAGTGAATACACTGGTGACATTTTAAGGCTGTCAGTGGAATAAATTGGTGTTAAGGTACATTCTCCATTATCTAGTTTTGTCCAGAATACTTAAATTAGTTTCTCCAGAGTTTTTTTTTTTTTCTGGTTTCTGTTTGGTAGTTGCCTCTGTGCTTGATCAGTGATTTCTTTTTGCTCCCTTAGCTCTTGTCTATACAATGACATGCTTAGACACATCTGAGAAATTCAAGTGTCTTGTTCTCCTCACTCATGTCTATCTCAATTCAATTCTCTTTCAGTTCTCTTTTCCTCTCAGACAATTCCTTGTTAGTATAAATCACCTGTCACTTATCTTGATAGATTTAGTTGGATCCAGACTGAGAAAGCTGAGATAATTCTCGGTTCTCAGCATAGCATTTTTATTTTGCCATTCTGATATTCCACATAGAAATACTATAGTTTCCAAACTCCATTTTAATATCATAGATTGTAAAATTACAGCTCTGTTAAGAAGAGTGGTCTAAGGGAGATTTCTGATTGTTCAGTAGGTGTTCTGAAGTACTCTTTGTAGCCATGATTTTCACTGCCTGCCAAAGAAATGTGTTTTCATGCACCACCATCACAGGGAGACATTCTACATGCTGAAAAATATGTGCCTGTGGAGTGTCATAATACTGTTCACCTTTATAGATTAAAATAAACAGCACGAAACTACAGTAAAACTCTAAAATCTGGGGGTTATCCTGAGATCTACACAGTATTTAGACTACGGCATTTTCAAGGCAGGGCTTGGGGAGGCCAGTCTGGACCCACTGCACAGTGAGGCCAGGGTGAGCCCTTCACCCATTTCAGCCCTCCAGCCCACACGGAGCTGCTTGTTCGTGCAAAATGAAGCACATAAACGTGTGAGCACAGAGCAGCACTTTAACACCTCTTTTTCTGGGTGGTGTTTTTTCTTTTCCCCGTGCCCTGCCTGAAGCGTTTGGAACAGGGGTGGTTTCGGACACCAGGAGCCACCTCCCTCCCACCTGACAGGGTGACAGATAACACAGAGAGTTTGCAGCCACTCTGGCCTCGATGGGTTCTAACTCTGAGCATCTCCCAGCTGCATTTGGTGTGCAGTGCCAGCCTGGCCTCTCGTCTTTTCCTTCTGGGGGATGACTTCAGTTCAGCCAACAGCTCTGTTGAAAGGACCAGCTGAATACCATGTAAAGGACGCAGTGCCCAGTAACAGCAGGGGGAACTTCCCTGGTGAATTCAAGAGCTTTGGCTCATGCCAAGACTGCCTTTGTCATCACAGGAGTAAAAACTTAGGAACAAGCTACAGATATTTAACAGTCAGACTATGAATAGCTCACTAATATCAACAAGTTGACACTGTGGAACAGATGAATGAAACCAAAGATAAATGTGGGGAGCACTGTAACCATTCCACGTATCAATTTAAAAATAGCACTTTTCTAAATACTGGTATGCATCCCTGAAGTTCAAAGAGGTTTCCCCTCCACAAAAAACATTATAAATAATTTATGGCTCATTATAACATGATTTGGGCAGACATTAATTCATTAGGCCTTCAGGGATCTGGGCAGAATCCTTTCGGATGAGTGAAATCAGACCTTTGGTTCTCACACATTCCTAAAATCATGCCACGGTTGTTGGTTCAATTATACTTTTTTAAATACTCCTCAAATACAAAATGATAAAAACTTCTTCAGCAATATCTTTACAATTGTGGTAATGTGTCATGAATTTAATTCCAGCGCACTCACGCTGAAGGTTCCCATTTTCACCCTCATTTAATACATTATCCCCAGGAGGATTCCTTTTGACAAAGAGAGTACGTGCTCTGAAAATAGCTTCAAAAATGATGATACACTGCCAGCAATGCCCTTAATTGTGAAAAAGTCCATCATTTTGGAAACAGGGACTTGATTATGTTTGTAATTTCTGAAATTCATTGCCCACTATTCTGTTCAAAATCTCCAAGCTACTGAGGAATAGCAATGCCCTTCTGGTAGGGCTGGCAGGACCTTCACCATATGGAGATTATCCCCAACGCAATAACATGATGAGCTCAAAGCCCATTAAAAGCACTGCTGAAAGAACACAGGAAATCCTGAGCTTAAGAAAAGCTAGAAGGGGAAGGATGTCATTTAATTTTATTGACATGTTAGGGACACTTACTTTTTTCTTAAATTTCATGCTATCGTTTTTAATCAGATGCCACTGCATTAATATGTGCAATTAGCGGTGCAGACTGGGAAGAAAAGAGGGGAAAGGAACACCAAGCCTCTGTTTTCAAGTGCAGGAGACAAGCAACAATTGACTGCAAAACAGAGTGTGCTGACAATGCAAGTCTATAAATGGTTGAACATCTTGTCTGTGGTTTTGCAAAGCTTGCTTTCACTCTCCGATGTGATTAAAAAAGTAAATATAACCTATATGTAAAAAAAAATTATACATTAAAAAAATTGCACTTTTGGCTCTACCTCTTCTTCCACGGTAGCGGTTAGATGAACTACAAATACACTTCTGCCATTTATTCTATTAAATGCTCTTCAAACAAATGACTTTCTATTCATAATACCTGCAGTTTAGAATGGAATTGCATTGCTAGGAGACTGAGAAAATAAAAAATTTCATGACATCTCTGTTGAAAACCCACTGACAACTTTCATAAAATGCAGATACATCACAACCTGTGTTAGATAAAAAATGACCCTTCTGATGAGGGTCTGTAGCTAATGAAGAATTATTCTGTAGCACACAAGAATTATTCTAAGGATGGGGTTTAATTCTCTCAGAATTACACTCCTAATTTTCCATAATTCTGCTATTTACAGCATCTGAATTTAGGAGTTAGTTCTGCTGTGGTCAGTTGGTAAGATGCTGAGCATTTTGGTCACGGCCTCAGAAAGGAAGAGACACATTTTAGAAGATACAACCTACTGGCATCTCTGATAAGTTACACGTAGTAGTGAGGAGTTACTTGTGCTTGCTATTAAGCATATGAATCTAATTCATTTGCTAGGGTAAGGTACTTAGCCCCTCAGAAGACAGGCATCAATTCTACACCATTTTACAGACGTGAAAACCATGCAGCAGGTCAGTGAAAAATTCTGGACCAGAAGAGTGGAATCCAGCCAATTTTCCATCCTGGTTGACCCAGACCATGTAATTCTCTTACTCTTTTTGCAGCAGAAATCTCACAGATTTGTTGTTGTTGGGGGTTTTTTTCCCAATTAGAACTGTATTAACCACTTTTTACAGAGATTGCTTCAGTTCTGTATTCTACTTACAAATTACAGCAATTCTTCTCTGTGCTTTCAGAGTATGTGGCTTGGGGACATTTCTGGATCCCAGTATCGCAAAAACGTAATTCATCTTTGTTATAAAATCCCTGCAAAACTCTTCATGCCAACATCCAGACGTGTTTTGTTGCCTCTAATAACGCTTGTGCTGTAACAGTCACCTTCTCCCTGTGCCACTTTCTCAGCTGTTTAAGGCATCAGTTAGTCAATCACTTTTTATATTGCTATAGGGCGTCTTCTAGACATGGTTTCCTTCATATTGTACGTGATTTGACACACCCTAAACACCTTACAAACCATTGCACTAGAGCAGAAAAGCAGGATCTGAACTAGATTACCCGGTCATCTCTGGCACTCCTTCTCAATTGAAATCTCAGCATAAAAGATCCACTAATTTCCTCTCCAGGGCAGAAATACTTCTGCTGCAGGGTAATGCACAGCTTACAGAAGTCACATGTCCAATGAAATGCAAGACTGACTGAAAATAAATAAACTGCTCTGCTACAAGCCTCTGGTCTCCACTGTGCTCCTTATATTACACTTTATTCACTCTTTGGATGGAACCACAATTGACTCACAGAATTATAGGTATTTTCATTTAAAACTCTTACCTTCTCCGTGGAACTCTAGCTTGTGTTTAGCTGCAGTGGTGAAAAGAAGAGAGGAAATGAAACACTGGAAGAAGCTTTTCTTCACAGAAGCAACCCAGTGGCATCCAAGCAGATCCCACGGACTCTTAGCAGCTGCACGACCCCTACATCCAGAGGTGAGCCCAGGAAATCAAGCCATCCTCTGCACAGACTGCACAGGCTCTGCAGGGAGCTCTCTGCCTCTGGTCCCACCCTGGGAGCACGGGATATGGACCTCAAAACCACAGGACCACCTGTAACAGATACAAGTTCAACTCAGAGTCATTCGTCTGTTTTTTAAACTCTGAACACAACAACAAAATTTCAACGCCTGAAAGCTTCCCTAACACTTTGGAAGGAAACAGAAAGCTGTGGTACACGGTGAGAAATTCTGCTAGAGAGAACAACATCATCTCAGAGTCAGCAAAGAGATCACGATTATTACTCCCTCAGGGTACCACAGAATAATAAGAGCTCATTTGAAAACAGATAAAACCATGTGGCTGAATGAAGTTGAGGCTCTACTGTGGACTTCGACCTGTAAAAGACATGGCTGCTTCTTTCAGCAATATCTGCACTACAGTTTTATGGTGCACACTCAGTCTTGCTGTAAAAAGAGATGTTACAGATGAAGTAAAAAAAGATTCATTCAAAATAATATTGATCAAATTGCAAGATCAGTGAACAGTGAAACAAGTATGTTTTCCTGTAGGTCTTTGTCACTGATTGACTGTAGAGCCATTAGTGTGAATGTGCTTTCCTAATGGGTGAGCAGAATTGACTCCTGAATGACAATGTTTTTCCTCCAGGCTTAGACAGCCCCAAAAGTGCAAGCTTTGATGGACTTTAAACAACAAAGTTTCTCACTGCCCCAGAGAGAATTCAATTTCTATTTGCAAAGGAAGTATATTTGACAGCAACTTATATTTTAATTGTGACAGTTAAGTAGAAAGGAACTATAAATCTCTAACAAAAAGCAAACCAACATCCATTCACAAGTCGGGTTCTGCACTTTGCTTCTGTTTTCTTATGTGTCTATTACATGGGCATCTCACTTCGTGTCTCATCAGCAGTAGCTCAGCAATGCTCTAGCAGGCAGGCTAGCTCTCCAAGAGCATCCAAAGGACCTTTAAATGTGGGGAAGCAGGTTCCAAGTTCAGCAAACAACGGGAGAACTGACAAGGACTCAAAATGCTTCAGCCCAATGACAGCGGTGCAACACTGACACGGCTTAAAGGGACTTCTCAAGTCTGCAGACACACCACCAGCCTGCAAAACCTCCCCCTTCACCTCTAGACCCACACACCACATGGAGCAGGAGTGAGACTGGGGCTGTATCTGGGACCAGAGGAATCTGTGAATGCTCAGGGGAATCTCCCCAGTGGGAACCACACCAGTCCAGCAGCAGGAGCCACTCCTTGCTCTCGGGGCACCCAGGTGGGCACGGCTTTCTTCACACGGGCAATCCAGCACAAGGAATTGTTCAGCCCCCTTCCCCACAATCACACAGAGTTAAGCCATTGATGGGGAATAAAAGAAAACTCAACTTTATGTCTGACCCGTGCAGCTGCCAAAGGTCCCACAGAATATTTAACGATTAGTTTTTAGAGAGCATTGTAGGCAGAAACCTTGAAGCCTGATGAGGTTTAAAGCCAGTATTTCACTGTCAGAGACAAGAAACTGCTCTGGTTATTGCTCATAGTGACTTCATGTCCAGTTAACGACCATACCAAACAAATTATCTGTCACTTCTAATATTCTTGTCATTTGCAGAGATACTGCAAATTTTCACGCATTTATATAGTGGATAATTTATCAGATATGCTTATAAGAACTCAGACAATCTAGAGAGCACTAAATCCTCCGTCGCTGCTGAGATGCACTACAGAAAACCTGAAAGCCTGGAGAGGAGCTCTATTGCCCAGCTGGTTTCCATGCTGCAGCTCGGCCCTGCTGCACAGTGCTGCACTCACATGAAGCTTCTGGGATATCACAGATTATTCTTTAGGACTTCATCTAGAAAGCGCAGTTCAATTTAAATAAACTGATAAATATTCCTGAACAAACATAACACATTGTTACAATACCTGGCACTAAAATTTAAGAGCAGATAGCTGCAAAGAAAATAAAAGGTGTTTTTCTCTACTAATCAGGAGGCAAAAAAAAAAAAAGTCCCTTTGGGTTCTATCAGAATTTCCCCATTTACTGCCTCAGCCAATGAAACACGATGTACTGGCAGTGGCATTTCTTTTACCTACAAACCTCATCAGAAAGAAGATGCATTTTGAGATTTATTTAGCAGTTACCACAGAATCTTATCCTTATTTCCCTCCTAAGATGCTTTGTTTATTTTTAATACAGCATACATCCTAGATTACACACAATTAAAACATAAAACAGATATAAAAATCACTGTTCCATTTTCAGCCTGTGATCAATAAAAATACATCGGCAAGCTTCCTTGTCAGAGACTACTAAAAGACATAAATACATAATTTTAAAAAATCAACCTAAATAGATTGATTTCATGAGGAAATAAATTATTCAACACTGATAGGGATCAAGGGGGACCCAACACAAATAGGAAATATTTAAATATAGATTGCAAATATACATGTATTTAATTGAAAAATTAAAAGAGGCAAGCGTGTGTTTTGTCTGTCATGTCAAAATATATATTTCATGGTGAGAACAGATATGTGATATATGTGTATGAATACATTCACACACACAGACACATCTGCTTCCAAGAGTGTTGCTTAATTGCCAACCTGAACAGCAAAAGCAAAGTGACACTAACTCCAAGTATGCATCTTTGGAAAAAAGCCTGTTATGCAGGAAATTGGGGTGATGACACCAGGAGGTGAACTATTAATAACAACATAACACCAAGGAGTACAGTCTTAGGAGAAGCCCTATAACCAGGAAGTTATTTTTGGTACTGATGGGCACAGATTTTACCAGATTCCTGGTCCCAGACCAGCTCCAGCAGGAGCAGGTTTGGTTAAACTTCCTCCTGTCTGTGCGTGGCAGAGGGAGCAGCCCCCCAAGCACAGGGGCAGCCAGGCCTTGCAGCTACAGCCCGAAGCCAAGGCGCAGAGTGGAGCCTCCTTTTCCCCAATTACAAATCAGAAATAAATTGTCTTCCTTAGTTACTTGTCTTCCTAACAACCTTCTTTGACTTTTCTAGGCTTGTCTATCACAACACATTCTTCTATTTAAAAAAAAAAAAAAAAATCACAAGCAGCAAGTTAATCTTGTTTTCACTGGCAGATGCTTGTCCTTTGTTTGAAGACTAAATTCTCAGGTGTCTACAAGAAGGACAAGTTTGTTTTTCCAGTCCTAAATCAAGGAGCCTTTCCTTTTCTGTTCAGTCCCTTTCCAACACCCTGTTCTGACCACTCACCTCTCACTGAGTTAAAGAGAGCAAACAGGTCAGATGCCTTACAATACCTTCCCTCCTCCAGAAAGGTTCCCAACAGACTTGGCATAATTTGGCTTCAAAGTCCTGAGTGGTCCCAGCTGGCGATAAAATTAATGGGAAGTGAATGCACTGCAACTTGCGGAATTAGGTCCATTCAATAACACTCAGGCAACCTCAAATCACTTTCTCGGTGCAGAAATGAAACCACCTCCAAGATGAAATATGGAAGAAAAACAGCATCTTTCACCCCTATTCCTCAAATGCAGCAGCACATCCCCAAGTGGAAGGGGAAAACATTCACCAGGTCTGAACATCTGTCTCTGAAATAGTTTTCTGCTTCCAAACCCCAACAAGTGTGACATTAAAGAGGAAAAAAAAAGCAAAAAATAAAACCCCAAAAAGCATCTAAGTTCAAAAATTAAGCTTCATTAGAGTTTGAAATAGCAGATACACTACATAGAGGACATTCTCTCCAAAGGCAAAATTCATCCCTGTACAAATAATAAAATGCAATCCTAGAATCACAAAAATCAAAGTAGGTGCAGCTGGTTCTTTTCATACATTTTGAAAGCATAAGAAAATGAGATCAAATACATTATGAAACAGATGTTCCATATGAAATAGATGTTCTGCTAATTTAAGAGGAAATTCAAAGCAGATATTAAAGGGCTATATGATGTAGAAAATTGTAGGAGACTCCTACTGATAATTGCTAATTACAAAGCATTCCCAATGCTTTGTCATGCAGGAGTTATAGATCAGTCCCTAATTCTAGACCTTATTCCATGTTCTTGCTATATATAATAGGGACACATTTGTACCACTGTGTAGGAGAGGTTTTGTCAGCCCTTCCACTATAAACCTCTTACTGGGACTTGAAACTTCGTCATAAAAATGCACTTCAGGATGCAAATTGGCATGGAAAGTCCCAGTCTATCAAAATCACAGTAAGCATGTGGCAAATATAAAATCAAGGAAAGGCTGAGGTGTGACAGGACCTGTGGAGATCTTCTAGTCCAACTACGGTAGGTTGCTCAGAGCTGTGTCCAGCTCAGAGCTGTGTCCATCCAAAAACTTTCCAGGGAACCTGTTCTAGTGTTTGAGTATCCTTACGGTAAAAAAAAAAATCTCATGTTTATGTACGTTGTATTTTATTACCATATCCATCATATATTGTATACCATATTTAAGCAAATGGATTTTGAGGCAGCAAGAATTACTGCTATTGCTAACTGACCATGATCTGATTATCTGAAAAGGATGCAGCTGAGGTGCTCCTGTGTTTGAGACAGGCTTCATGTGTTACTCTCATATGGACACCTGCCATTCTCAGTGTTAAATTTGACATGGCCTGAAATTCAATTGATTTGAATTTTCAAGCCAAAAGATATGACCCTAGTGTTTGAGAAAACACTGTGAAAACTTTTTGCCTAAAGGTGATGACTCCTCTCAGTAATCCAGCTGTGAGGGAAAAAATGAGCAATGGAATGTGGTTTTCTTTAATCCTCTTGATATAAACAATGGAATCATTTTACTGAAATTAAAAACTCAGAAATATGGCCAGGCACTTACTGTAAGACATTTCAAGCAAGCCGTCAAAAGGGTAAAATTACAATAAATAAACCAAGGAATGTATAAGTGAATCTTAGCATTTGAAGAACCTGTACTGGAAGGGAAAATACATCTTTTTATGTACAGTGCCTTAATACCACCTAGTAACGTGCACTGTTACTAGGATTACTCATAAAATCAGGTTTCTTTATAGAGTTTGGTTTAAGTACACTATCTGAAAATGTGCAAAAGACAGTTAACTCATTAATCTAAACTCCACGTTGTTATAACAGAGTTTTACAATGTTTCGATCACTTTCTCAAATTACATCAGTAAAGTTCTCAACTTGGTTTTTGTTAGTCCATTGTGGAAAAGTTATTATGGTGATAAACTTTTAACTCTTATAGGCAATTGTAGGATCATCCATGCATTAATTTTCACCTACTTGTTCTATCACTTCAATCTCCTTTCCAAATCTCCCATTATCTTGAGCAGATGCTTCTAAATCTTTTCTACAGTTTTGCTTTTATTTGTAGAAAGACAAACTTCTTTTGGTCCCTCTAGTTTGATCACCACTGGGGTTTTTTTTTTAGATTTTTAATGATAGAGATATGTTCACATTTCCTCTTTTATTCCCTTTTTTTGGTAATATCTGCACATCATCTCTTTACTGAGATAATCATTGCCTGCTTAAAAGACGACAATGTTGATTTTGACAATGGAGTGATATGCTCCTAGATATTTATTTGAACTAAAGATTTACTCAGAACCCATTTGAAAATGGGGCTGTTTATGGCATTCCTCAATTCTCTTATTACGCATACATTTCTCAGAGGCCACAAAGATGATACAAAAGCTTACATACAACATGTTTAATCCTACTGATATCCTGGGCTGATATCACCTCTGAAATCCATTCTCTCAATAGGTAGCTTGAAAAAACAATGTCAGCTTTCTCAGCTTCGTACAGGACTTAGAACACGGGCAAATCAGGTGTGAAACTGCTCTTTCTTCTTCTAGTCAACTCACCCACGGAAGAGACAGAGCCTTCTTTGCCAACGCAAAAAGCAACAGGTTTGTGTTCTGTGTCTGCAAATCCAGGGCTGCCACAGAGCACTTAATACAAACTTACTGGGTTGCTTTGTTAAAACACTGATTCCACTCACATACACAGAGAAAGAAAGAAAATCCATGCTGAGGGAAGGCTATAATTAACAGATCTCTCTTCAGCATAGATGAGTACCCAGAGATGAAAAGGCTTAGATTACCTACTTCACTCTGATAAAGTGCAAAATAAACCCTGATCAGCTTTGGAAAGGCATTCCACTGCATTTAGGTAGGCCATTAACAATTGTACAAATAAAATTTGGCTGAAGTTACTTAATAAGAAATGCAACAAGGAGGTGGGGAGTATTTCGTAGAGTTTTTTTGTTTATGTTTTTGGAGCTTTCTTAGTTCTGGTTTCATTTTTTGGTTTGCTTTGTTTGGCTTTTAAAAATAAACTACTCAGGCAAGATGCAAAGTTTATTTTCAAACTTCTTACAGCTCTGAGTTTTTCTTGCAGATGTGTGCTCATCTGTGCACAGTTCTGGGCTTCAGTGTGGGCTCTGCACGTCCCCAGGTTACCTCTGTAAATCTTCAAGGTGTATGTGGCTGGTTACCCCCAGCTTTGAATTCCGGCCATCTACAGAAGAATGCACCTCTCTGCCCAGCCCTGGGCTGTTCACTGTCCCCCACCCACGTGGGACTGTGAGTAACACACAGAGCCTGCAAAGGGACCCCTCAGCTGCAGAGCTGAGCTGTGCAAACCGTCTGGAGACCGTCTGGTCACTCTCCCCAGAATTCTCACCTCCAGCAGAACACAACCCCTACACTTCTGTATTTGTTTGGGAGCTCTGGGCTTCCCTGTGCTCATGCCTGTTTCCAGCACCCCCTTCAAATTCCTTCCAAACCAGAAGTGCAGAAATAGCAAAGCCTGCACCCGACTTCCCCACATCCTTACAGTCCTTTCAGCCCAGGAGGCTGACATTTGACAGAAGTATTAAACCCTACCAGCTAAAAGTTCAGTGAGAGTAAGTCCAAGTAGGGCAAATGCAGCACTCTCAGGCCTCAGAGTGACTCTCTGAACCGTGTGACAACTGGTGCTAATGCTTAACAAATGTCTCCCAAACACTGTGGAAAGAATATGCTTTCATTGATATGCTGCTCTGATGGATTTGTGGAATGAAAGGCACTGCATAGTTGCATTTCTGAGACAAGTTTTATACCTCATTAATGCAGTACATAAGCTGTACAATTATACATCCATATGTCACTGCCAAATTTATACACTTTTACATACTGTTGGATTAAGATGGTTTCATTTCATTGCTCTGCAAATGGACTTTTGAAAGGATATTTCACTCAACTTTTTGTGCAGTACTGACAGGCAAAGCACATGAAAGACATGGAGTTCCTTGTGTAAATGCAGCACATGCCCTGAAATAAAAAACATATGACACCAACAAACAACTTTTACACTCTTCCAATACAGTGCCCTTTTTAGAGTGTAGGCTGCAGCCCAGTGTCCCCTTCCCCCACCAAGAACCACCATTTCAGAACCAATTCCACTGGATTAGGCTATAATGCACTGTGATGTCTCTTGATCTGACCCACTTCTTCAAGTCTGATGGGTTTTTGTTTACACTAGAAGACATCTGATCCAAAGCAGCAGGAGGATTACAGCACTGTCTAATTAGAATAACTTTTCAATTTATAGTGAGTAATGAATGCATACTATTGGACACTGCTGTCCTAGTGGATGGGGCAAAGAACCAACAGAACTGAGCTCTGCCCCTTAAGGCAAAAATGACAAAGAATGAAAAAGAAAAAACCCCAGACTTTAGCTGATATTCCCTACCTAGCTCTCTGTCATACAGCCTGCTTTTACATCTTTGGTTGTCATTTCTTTTTCTCCTGAAAGACGCTGCTTTGCTGAGCACACTCTTACAGCAAGAGACTGGACTCTCAGGGGCAGCAAGGCAAGATTCACTTCGTGTTTGAGACACGGCTGGTGAAGGACCACCACAGCCATATTGCAGGGCCATGGTGCTATGAGCAAGGAAATTAAAATTACTCCCTCCACTCGGTTACTGGTGTGCTGGGTGACCTTGAACACAGCAGGTCACACCTCGTGTTTGAGTGCTAGAGAGTGTGCTGAGGTGATCCCTGAGAAGTCTGAGGTACTCGTAGGGTCCATCTTCCCAGCAGTGGCCAAGGAACAAGCTGCTGGTGCTCCTGCTGCTCCTACTGCCCTTAGTTCCATGCTATCCATCTACCATCCAGGCAAACCCAGAGGCACGGTGCTTTATCACTATCAGGGCAAGAGACAGAACTAGAAATTCCAAGTGCATCATTGCCTTCCCCTTGTCCCTCTTCCCCAGCAAGGCAATCATGGGAGCAACTTAAGTGGGCCCCTAAAATTGACACATTGCAAAATTTGTATGGTTCTGACAAAACCAAACCCACAGGTTTTAGTGTAGAACAGTTTCAGGAAACCATGCAGCATCCTACAATCCTGTAACAATAAACACAGCTACACAGAGCATGCAAGGGAAAAGAGTCAGGGATAGGAAACACACCGGATAATTAAAGGAGAGAGGGTAGCAAGTTGCAGTCATGAAACCTGAAAGGAATTATGAGTACCCTGGAGAGATTTTTTTCCAATAGGTGACTACGGAACGTCTCTGCAGCTGCTCTCCCTTGTTTTCAGAACAGAGGTGCAGTTACTGCGTGTAGCTCGTTCTTATGGCCAAGCCAGATGGAAAGTATGTAGGGCTGCTACTTAACACAACTGCTTCCAGGAAGCTGCATTATAGGAGAAAAGCTGTGTGGAAAGGATCAAAATGATGAAATGCATCTGGCTTAGCACACAGCAGTAAACACTGGCAAATATATTATGGTAGTTCAATTACTGATCGGATACTAGAGCCTATTCAAGACTTAATATTTAATTATCTTTAGACTACATCAGTTGCTAAGCTGTCAGCAGCATCTGTAGAGGGTACATAGGTGGACATCTGCCACAGACTAAGAACGCCATACACCAGCAGAGCTGTTTGCCACAAATACACAGAAGGAAATTCAGGAGCTCGCATTACAACCACATCTAGCACATAAGACACATTTACAGCAGGGATACCAGCTTGGATCACACTGTGGCTGGTGAGAGGCAGAAGGACAAACTGCTCTGACTGGGGGCTCACTGGAGGGAGCAGTGAATTCCGAGGCAGGGGAGATGAAAGAGCACTGTTTAAATAAATCATCTGCACTGAACCACCCAGAAATCCAGCTGAAACTAGGCGTACATATCTCTTTTGCATGCAAAACAGTGTTGTAAAAGATTATTCAGTTTGCAAAGTCAAGTCCAGTTAAGCTTAATTTGGCTTCTTCAAGCAGACATCACAGCACTGTGCATGCATAATTCTATGAATGCATCCTTTTTGGCTACCCTGGGAACCTCACGGGTTGGATAATTCTCAGAGACAGGAGTCCTAAGCACTCTGATCCCAGTTGCTGCTACCCCACGCACCCACCACCCACACCAGCGTTTATGGACCTTGCTCGATTAAACTCACAGGCATTCCCCTGCCCAGAGTCTTCCTCCAGCCACTCTAAGTCCCTCCTCACCTCAGTACTCCTTATTTCAGCTTCCAACATCCTCTGCCCAGCTCTGTCCCGAGCTCCAGACCATGCTGCATATTCAGTCTTTGGGAGTCACCCTACCTCAGTGCCCCAGCAGAAGCACTACAGAAGCGCAGCATTGCCCACTCTAAGAGCCACAGAGCAGCTCAGGAATGTATCCCTGAGCCAGGGCAGGTCCAGGAAAAGGGATGTCTTCTCACTTAAAAGCCCATTCAGCCTCTAATGAAGCACATGCAATTAAAATCAAATTCAGTAACATGACTAGATTTAGCTGGATTCTCAAGAGAATAACAACAAAGACTCATCCCCATGGACAGAACGAGCCTGTAGACAAAATGTCTGGTCTGAAACACAGAAGTGTGAGAGCTTTCCAGCCAACAATTAAGAGTGCAATCTCCTTGAGAAAAGAAGCTCAATTATTTCTGCTGACAAAGTCTCAAATTCATCCCATAGCAGCAGCCAAGCCTACTTCAGCTTGACAAAGCTCAGCTCAGCAGAAACAAACCTTAACTTAAGGAAGCACAACCAGCTACACCTTACATCACATCTTACAGGCTTGCACTTCCTCTGCTCTGCACAGCGACAGCAAAGCACAGCACAGTTAAGTGCATCGCTTTTTAATGAGCTGTGAGGAGTTAAAGGGGACTATAAGTTCCTTCCTATCTAAGCCACATGTCTAAAATGTTGAGGAATGTGAACACCTGCAGTGGATGGAAAACACCTTCCTGCACTCCAAGCGATGCTGCACCATTAACGTTCATTTGTGAGACTGATCAATTATCAGCAATCCCAAAAGCAGAGACGTCATTTTTCCATGAGAATACCTCATGATCCCAGAAAATGGAACATGCAGGGTTTGTGTTGGCATGTTGTTCACAGTTTGAGCATGGAATTGTCCAAATATCCTGTGACCAGTGCCCCTTTACCATCACAAGTCAGTGTATTTTAGTTATCTTTAGGTCACTAAGTGCACTGGGGAGATTTCTAGCAATTGATAATGGAAAAGGTGACTTTGCAATTTTGCAGAAAGAAACTGAAACTTTTCATTCCTTCTTCTCAAGTCTCTAGGGCCATTAGGATTTTGTACAGTAAATGAACCTTAAAGATTTGTTTAAACAACAACTGGATTTGCCTAAGTAAATTTCTTTTTCTTAATACAAACCGTTGCTTTGTATTTTTCTTCTGCAAGGTCATACAGCAGGGATTTAGGGCTGGGTTTTTTTCCCCCTTTGTTTATGTTTTGTATTTCTTTTTAACATAATTTCTTTTTTCATAATTTTTTTGGCTCTAACCTTCCAGTGTTGGTTAAAGATGCAAATATTAAAATGCAAAGTCAAATACAAGTTATTTTCACAAGCACTAATGTAAAAAAAGTCTATTTTCCCATTTTCTAGACTAATATTTACCATCTTTGACAGCCTTATTGCTGAGCAGATTGCTGCATATTTCAGCATTATCTTTTAACAACTTGACAGATCCACCTATTTTCCTGTGATTATTTTATCCCAAGTTGGAAGCCTAATAGTTGCTTTTTGACACACTGAATCAGAGGATTTGCAGCACAGCATACAGACCTGTGATTTATGGTTAGTGTTTTGACGATGCCTTGTAGAGCATATTTGGATTTCCAGCAGCGTTGCTTTGTTTGGCCTGATCTGGTCAGAAATCCAGGCAGCAGCCCCAGTAACCTCGGGATGATCTAGGAATTGAGGATCAGAAGGTCACTTGGGAATCACTGACCGCTGCGACAGCAGGGAGTTCACGCTTTCTTAGTGGAGAAGGAAATTTCGAGCAGCTTAATTCTGGATATTAAGTAAATGCCAGCAGTTTCTAGTGCCAATTATTTAAATATACAGCACAGAAGCATGGGATGGATAGCTAAAAATGCACAGAGACACAGCACAATAGAAGAGGGAACACACGGCTCCATAGGAGATGGGCTGCTGCAAACACAAGCAAAGGACATAAAGCAAATTGCTTTAATAGCAACTGCCCCTTCAAGGAAGTGCACCACAGACAATTTAGCCACCCAAATCCAGAGAGCCAAAGATTCTGCACATTGCTCCTTCAGTCACTTCAGCTTTACGTATCTTCAGATTATAACTGGCAATTCTACTAATTATTTCCACCTAGGTTCCTGGGGTTATTACAGAAAGGATTCTGCACCCAGTGAAGCACACAAGAAGCTTTATTTATTTTCATTGCATATGCAGAGGAAGTAAGACTGGAAGGGACCTCCTGGGCCATCAAACACAATTCCCTGCTATCACAGGCAACCACGTAATACAAACGCCTCATAAACGAGCAAGTTCCACCTTACAAGTAATTTGGTTTCTTGTCCCCAATACTCTAAATGAAAAGTTGCTCCAGAACCTCCCCACTCTAGTGTTCAGCAACCTTATCATTACCAAATTAAATTAATTTGTAGAAAGTTTATTTCAGTGCTGGTGCCAATGCAGCCCATTAACTCAAACAACATTTCTCTGCCTTCCATTTGGTCCATTTATAGAGAGAAACCACAACCACTCCCCAAAACCCTTCTTTAAGCCCTGGGTGACATTAGAGCACCCAACCTGAGGCTTTTTTAGGGTAAGACATCCTGATCTATTGGTGTTTTGTCAGCCATACCAATTTACATCAACTGAGAAGAAACTAGAAGAAAAAGATGAGTGATTCAAAAGGAATTTTTGGTCAATAAGATAGAAGTAAAAAGCATTACTAAATATGAGATCTGTCAGACAGAGAGAATAAAACACTTTAATAAACTTGTTTGTGTCAACTGATAACCAGGTAGATTTGAATCAAGATGATGGTAATTCAAAAAGCAGACAATTGGAAAAGGAAAGTAAGTTGGAATTACCAGAAGATAAACATTCACAGAGTGAGTTTTATGGAGAAGATTAGGAATTTGTTGTGAAATAGTAAGTTGTGAGCTCTATAGATTGCTTAATAGAAGTGCATTAACAATGACATCAGGAATGAAAGAAAAGCACCCCTAAAAACCTGGCAGGTTTGAACTGGGCACAGGCACTGCGGTAAGATGAGGAGTTCTCTTACTATAAAGATAAGACAATGCTATCAGAAAATGGATTCAAATAACAAAGTTAAAGAGAGAGAAAAGAGAATCGCTGATGGAGAGATTACCTCTGACTTTGGCAGATGGGGGGGGTTTTTTACATATAAATACATACTTGTCCATATGCATAAAAGGATATGGAGAACCAAGAAGAGGAAAAAATTTCTCCCCAGTTCCTCTCCTCAGTCCATAAGACATGGGAGCTGGAGAGGTAAACGCCTGGCAGTGCTTGGCAGCGGGGCTGGAAGCGGCACAGCTGCAGCTCTCACGCTGCTCCTCTGCTCTACAGCTCAGCTGCAAATTGCCTGGTAAGAGGCACCACGCTGGAAGCTGTCACACTCAAAACAGCCCCTGGGGAGGTCAGGCAGAGTTAAAGCACCAACCTATTGCCTCAGACAGCTCCTAATCAGTGCATCGACAGGGAATGGGGAGGTACTAACTTTGGAGATATCAATTTAGATTATGTGCTCCACAACAGAGTTATCAGGTAACTTCAGGCAAATCACTGAAGTTCAGGCTTTAAAGCTTGAGTAACCAGGCACAGGAGCCCAAATCAGGTAAATCTTCATAGAGGCATGCCCACAGCAAAGCCCCCCACACACTGCTTCATCTGCCAGGGTGTTTCAGTCACAGAGTTACTGAATTCAATTTGAATGGTTTCAAAGGGACAGAGAGTAGGTTTAGATTAGGTGTTGGGAAGAAATTCTTCCCTGTCAGTGTGATGAGGCCCTGGCACAGGGTGCCCAGAGAAGCTGTGGCTGCCCCATTCCTGGCAGTGCCCAAGGCCAGGTTGGACAGGGCTTGGAGCACCCTGGGCTAGTGGAAGGTGTCCCTGCCCATGGCAGGGAGGATGGAATGAGATGAGCTTTAGAGTCCCCTGCAATCAAAACTATTCTGTGATTCTATGGTTCCCTTAGGCTGAAATTATGGAAATTATCTGGGAGACCTTGTAGCACACTCGTTCTGCCTGTCCTCTAGGTGTGATCCAAAACAAAGGTATTCTCGTCAAAAGTTCAAACCTGTGACAACGTGGTCCTAGGAGATATGTGAACTTTAAAAATAAAGTACCTCTAAAGTTTCCCAAGAAGTTTATCTGCATAGGTGGAGAGAGATGGGAGGTTAAGCCTCCATTAAGAGCAGATGGTAAGAGCTCTCTTGCTCTCTGTCTTTCAATCTCCATTGACAAAAATGGATATTAATATCGCCTAATTCACAGAGAAGAGTGAAGTGATCCAGGATTATTACAGCTATGAGCTGCTATATAAGCATAACAAATGGCTATATATTCCCACTAATTCATCATCACATACTTACAGCTGGATAAAATATTCTTTGTGACATACTTTTAGATAAATTAGTGCTAACTATAGTTTTCAGGCAAAGTCACAAGTACTTTGGTTGGGTTCCTTCAAAAGAATAGTCACGGAGAAAAAAAATGTTCTTATTCCTGCAAATCAAAGGTATGTTGCTTTAGGTGAAATTGTACCTCTTCAACTAGTAGAACGTTAATATTTCCAGATTTTTTTGAGGTTTTTTTCATCTAGATGCTTATGTATTTGTGAGGAACAAATCTCATTCTTTTGTTCAAATGTTTGTAGTATATCCTAAATGTTCTAAATAAAAATCAGCTTTGCTTGAGAATAGCTTGCACATGTAAGGAGCAGTGTTCTATAGGTTGAATAACTACAGATAATAATTGAAAGCTTGTCTTTTTCTGGAACCGTAGTTGTCATCAGCAGACATCTCCAGCACTTAAAAAGATCACCCAGTTTTTCCTGAGGCACCTTCAGCAGCACAAAGGGATGATATTGCCTCTGAAATCTGTACATCAGTGTTTCTGCCACTCTTCTGTCTGTCTTGTGTGTAGCTGTACTACACACACAGTCTGGGCTGCTGGAGTGCTCTGCGTCCTTTTACACTGCTGGGAGAACGACACTCTGGGGAGTGACACCTGTGAGTTACTGTACAACCCAAAGTTGCAATCTCAGGAACACATTCTTCTGTAATTATGTTTAGACTGGTGTTTTAAAACTATTCATTTCATTAATTCTCCATTTGGAGCCTGAAGCAAGGAGTTGAACATCTTACTACGCACAGAATGTCTGAGAGAACAGATTAGAAGGCCCCAAATGGATTTCTTCAAATAACAAAAAAGAGCAAAACCCCCACCAGCAGCAAACTCTTCAGAAGGTGCTTTTCCCAAACATGAGGTGTCAGCCCCTAAAGATAAAGATGCAATTCATTTTTAAGGACTCCTCATTACATGTAAATGTCCTAAACCTTTAAGTGTTCGGTCCATTCTCTCCTTAAAGGCCTCTGAAGGGAGAGAGGGACAACATTTATTAACTTCATAATGTGAAGTTAATAAATCTAGATTCCAGCAAGAAAGATTTGATGCTTCACAAAAGATGTCCTTTTCACTCTTGATGAGATCAATTTATCTAGAATAGACAAAGTAATTTAGAGGGCACAGAAAGGAAAAGTTATAACATGAAGTTATTAAGGAAAATTTAAATCAGAGCTTTGATTATAAGTCTAGTCCACAGCAGCAAGTGCAGTTTTTAGAAACTTTACAACAAGTGCCATTTAGGCCTATCATTCTTACTGCTGAAATACTCCTTTGAAAGAACCTCCCTTTAATCCATGTTAATCCATAAATTGCTTTCATGACCACCACTTACCTAAAACGTGACCAGAATTCTTGGGACTATGGAGATATGTATAAAGCAATAAACCCATCAATTACACATGCTTTGAAGTTGCAAAGTTCAGTTTCACTCAGAACAGTTTAATTAAAAGCAATGACTTCATATTATATCCTCTGCACCAGAAGAGCTTGTTTTTCATTGCATGGATTACTCTCAACCTGGAAAGTTTCTCACTGATTGAGGCAGTGTGTGTTCTGAGTCAGTCCTCTTGCAAGATTTGGCAAATGGGCTGCCAAAACACTACTGTGCTGCTGCTGTGCAGCCCCATCCATCATTGTACAGGTAATTTCAACAATTCTGAACTTGCAAAGTCAAGTCTCAGAACCTTAACCTTGATATAATTTCTTTGCAGAGATGTCCTAGACTAAAAGGAATGGAGGAAAACAATAAATTAATCTGAATCTGTTCTTTCAGTTCTAACATTTGTTAATTCAGCCTTCTATTAATGTTCGTCTCAAAGTTTAATAAGCAGAGTTGGATACACAGCATTGTGTAAAGCAAGCAAAGGGATATAAACGTAGAAAATCCCTGTGAACTTCCTGGGAACCCATTAACACCGACAGCAGAGAAACCTGGGGTTTTGCCCCAGTTCTAGAGGGGCAGACACCACTAACACATGCTCTCGTTCACAGCCCTCCTCCATTCACCTCATCCTCCACAGGGTCTTGCAGCACTGTCTTCACTTCTGCTCTGTCACAGCTGTCAACTCTCGTCCACTCCAGCCTCACCAGATTGCAGCTCTCACATCACCTTCATCCTTCTCTCCTCTGTCTCCTGTCTTCCCCCATTCTCCCTCGTCTTATCTCAGCAAGGACAGGAAGAACGTCTCTGGTTTTGCTGTAAGGTCCAGTCTGATCCCACCCCTAGTCCCAGGGCAGATGTGCTGGGGGAGCTCAGCTCATTCCCTGCAGCCCTGGGGCAGAGCTCACCAGGCAGCCACAGAATCCTCAGAACATTTGTCAGCCAAGTCCAATAAGCCTCGTGCATCCTGTAGTTCTGCCAAAGCTGGGGAAACTTTCATGCAAATAGCAGCAAGAACATTTCCTGCATTCCCATCAAATTTAATCTCTTCTCATGGGAGGACACTACAGTTTATTAATGAAACATCTGCAAGTATTTTTAACCAAGACAAAAATGAGTGCCATTCATTCTTTGGAACAGCTGAATCTCTTTCATTGAAAACTTAACATACTTTTTTTTTGGTTGTCAAACACACAGGAAAGAAGCACAGTTGGAGTGAAGTTAATTCCTTCAAAAGCTCAGTTAATTTTTTTATATGAAGTCCAGAAGAAATATTGGCCAAGATCTATTGGAACCGTGGTATTAAACAGTTCAGACACCATTTGTCCCAAAAGTTTAAAAATAAAAAAAGGGGGGATGGGGGTGGTGGTGCAGGGAGAGGGAAGTTTTAACCTAATAGAATAAGAAGAAACTTTCTATGTCAAATTAGGACTATGTACTAGAGCAGGGCTTTATCACTACAGTAATGAGTAAAGAAAATGATATATATTTAACTCCACTATCATTTAAGATTTGAGATTATTGCAATAATTTTCTGCTTCTCTTTTGCTTTATTGAGCTTAGTCAGACTGATATATTGCTGTGTACTTCATTCATTCCTCCTGATGGATGATATGAAGTACATAGACAATGCTGATGTCCAACTAAAAAGAGGAATTACTGAAAAGAGAAGATAAGCAGTTGTAGATGATGAAGTGCTGATTAATAGATTACCCCCATCCCCATCAAGTCCAAACCCATATTTTAAACTGCCAACAGCATTGCAACTGAATGAACAAGTACTTGTGGAATCCAGAAAATGTTGAGGAGCTGACCTTTCTCAAAATTAATCCTTAACGGCTTCTTCCAAGATTTATTTCTTTCTCTTAGCTTCGGACAAAATCAGTGACGGCGTGACCTGAGCTTTATGATTTCTGGCTGTGAATGTATAAAGTGCTTTCTGGCCCACAGGTTTGATGCTCTTGCCTTAGCTTTCACATGAGCTCTTCAGGCAGTCCTGCTGACTTTGGTGCCATTCATCAGGCGTGGGGTCAGAGAGGAGGTGACATCACAGGGCAAAGCCTGGGCATTAACGCTGGTTTGTATCAGCAGTGACAGCAGACCCCAGGGGCAGGGGACATCACACAGCTCTCCTCAGCCCAGATCTAGGGCATCCCTAAGGGACCCTCCCTGACCCATGGGGACTCTGAAACACCAGACGTGTGACCAGGAGGGACCCAGAGCCACCCCCTGCAAGCCGAAGTTGCACCTGCTCCGGCCTGGTTTCAGATACCCACACAGGGTCTGACTGGGGACACTCTCACTCATCATTACGATGAGGCCGAGCAGGACTGGCATTTTAATCACAAGGGAGCTTAAACACTCACAAGTGCTAAACACCTGAGAATAAAAAGCCTGTGAGCATGAGCAGGGATAAATTAATATTCTAAATTTGCCAGCTCCAACATTTTCAAGTGAAAACTAATTTTCCCCATAGACACTAAATCACAAGAACATTTATTTGTGCTAATTTACCAGACATTTATTTTGGCATCATTAAAGCCACAATGTCAAGTTTCCACTCTAAGCTATATGCAAAGAGATTTTGTCATAAAAACAATGTGCTATTTAATCAACACACACACACAAAAGCTGCTAAGTGTAACAAATCCTAATTTTTCCTGAGAAATGTGTGACTTTCACAGGTCCCCACAGCCTCACTCAAGATCAACAGGTTGTTTTTGAGAACAAGGATGACACGGTGATGATCAGAGGGTGCACAAGCCCAGCTACACAAACATGCACACACTCCTTAGCAGGAGGAGCAGGTGCTCTCTGCTGCTGGAAATGTCCTCACTACAGCGAGGTGTTAAGGAAGAATCACTCCATTTCAAGATTTCTGGTGTTAAATACCACTGTTAGAATTACAGCACTGGAAACAGAACCTCAAGGATTAAGGAAGGTCTTAATTTTATCAAATACTTTGAAAACACAACTTCATTTCAAAGAGACAAAATTCCCTCCCAAAGCTCAGACTCCATGCTCAAACACTAAGAGTCCAGGGAATTTCAGCTAAATTCAGTTTTGAGAAGGCAAATTAAACCCATCTGGAAAATACTTCACTCAAATCGTATGCTCACATATACAATACGTTACAACCACGTCCAAAAGCATCTGAAAATCCCTTACATTAGAGCTAATGCAATGAGTTGAGGCCTTGGGTAGAGGATAAATTGCAGTAATGTAAAACCCCACGTGCCAGAGTCTGCTGGTCGGTGCCTGTGTGTTACACGAGGCACTTGGGGCACACTGACAGAGCGACCAGACTGACTCAGTAATTAATGCTACTGAGGAATGGTTTCTGTTCTCTTTGCATTTTAAACTGGACTTGAAATCAGCTCCATACTCTAACCAAGTAATGCACAGAGCTATCAACAGCTCACCTGGAGGCTGCTCTCAGCACACCACGGTCCTTTCTCAGACACGAGCGTACTGCATGAGCAATCACAAATTATGGCGTTAGGCTTCCCAGTGTGGAAATCCCCATCTGTACCCCGGTAGGACTCCCCCGCCCTTGAAGAAGTCCACAAAGCATCCCAAAAGCAATTCAGGAGGCAAATGGGATGCACTTCCACACAGCATGAATAGCCAAACATGGAACATGCCAGGGCATAACCCCGTAGCTTTCTGCAGACAGTCATATAATCATAGAATGGCTTTGATTGGAAGGGACCTTAAGGATCATTTATTTCCAATCCCTCTCTCATGGGCAGGGACACCTTCCATTAGACCAGGTGCTCAGAGCTCTCTCCAGCCTGGCCTTGAGCACTTCCAGGGATGGAGCAGCCACAGCTTCTCTGGGCAACCTGTGCCAGGGCCCCATCACCCTCATAGTCGAGAATTTTCTCCTTACCTCTAACCTAAACCTACTCTCTTTCAGTTTGAAGCCATTCCCCCACCTTGTCCTGTCACTACATCTTGTAAATACTGTCTCAGTAAATAGTCTCACAGGTACTGCCACTAAGGAACTATCCCTTGTACATGAGAATATTTACAGACACCTTCACCTAAACCATTCCCTCTCTACCCAGCCCGTTCTCATATAGCTGGCAAGGCACAGCCTGCAGCTCCTGAGTCCAGAGCAGAGGGATCTGTTTGGAGGAGGAGGAGGTGGTGGTACCTCAAACAATAAATATTTTGGTTTGACCCCCTCAGAAAACTTAATGAAGTCCATTACCTGATTTCCCAAGCGCCCAGCCTTTAGCTGGCAAACTTTTACATTGGTAAGCCTTTCATGACAGACATAAGTCTTCATTAGACTCAGAGTACTCCAGAGTAATTTTTGAATGCTTTACATGTAAGGAAATTCTGTTGTAAGATGATAAACTGTAGTTATACCACAGCATTCCTCAAGAAAGTGGAGCTGTTTTAACACAGTCTGAAGCCAGAAATTTAAAAAATTGTTTCACTTAAAGGAATTGGTGATAGAATTACGTATGTCCTCAGGCACACGGAAACCTTATTCCTTGGGCATTGTTGGGGGTCAAGGAAAAAGAGGCTGAGTCCTAATTCTCACCAATGGACTCTCCTTCCTTCCATGTTTCAATATTCTGAAGTCACCAGACTCACATGAAAATCAGTTGTCAGGGAAACTTTGCAAGAATTTTTCTCCTTTTTTTCTTCATTTACTGTCAAATCAGGATTATTTTCCTTATTCATTCTAGTACATGGTATTGCCTGATAAAAGAGATTAACACAAAGTCAATATATTCTTCATTCATAGGAATAAGACTGATAATTAGCAAAGCTAAGATTAAGTTTAATGTCATTTTAGTAGCTCCTGGAGTATTTTAGCACTTTAATCATGGTGATGATATTGAAAATAGTTTACTGAGAATTTTGAGATAGTAGAGAAATGATTAAACAGATGCCCATGATATTACAACTGACTCTCTCTACAAGGAAGTGTTCCAACCCAACGCTGTGGATTTACTTGGGCAAGTTCAGTGACAACTCTCCTGGAGAGTCAGAGGCTAACACTGACTGCAGTGAATCTTAGATAAGCAAGGAACCATCAGCTCTTCCCGTGGAAGCCCAGCAGATACCACCACGGTGCACCTCACAGATTGTGTTTTAACGGGAGGCAAACGAGTGCCCACAGCAGCTCCTTTGCTTTGCACACTGAGCAATCTCCAAAGGGCAGGAGTTGAGCTTTCTCCTCTGCCCCCAGCCTCTGAACATAGAAGGAAGAGAGTCAGGGTTTGCATTGGCATCTGACTGTCTCGTACATGAGGCTTGAGAGGATTGGCAGTCACAGCACAGAAACAGCTGAAAAGCTGCAAGAGCCTTCTGTCCTTACTGCTTTGGTTTTCCTCACTCCTTTATTTCACAAAGCAGCCTGGAAGTTGGTACCTGCAAATCAGCTGCCCAAGTCCCCGTCAAGTGGTTCTGAAATGGGGTCTATCAATCTTTTCATAAACATTTCTTACAATAAATCTTTCAGCAGTGAAAGGAAAATAAATGGTATCTATAACAGCAAACATTCACAGAGGTCTGAAGCAGCTCCACATTTATTTCTGGAGATGCACTTTAAATGAAAGGAACAAATGAAAAACTTTTGCCTGACATTAATTGCCATTTTATGCCAATAAAAGTTTTCACAGTACATTTCTCTAGAAAAACAGTAAATATTGTTGGAAATTGCTGTAATCACACAAAGTCCACCATTATATCCGCTCTCCCAAGAGAGGCTGGAACTGAATTAAGACCTGAGAACAAACTTTAGTCTGTGTCTGTAGTGGCATTGCTGCCTGCAGAGCACCGGCTCCTGTCCCACCACTTCAGCTGGGAGGAGGAGGGAGGTGAGGGCAGGGATGGACTGACAGCATGGCCCAGGATTGTTTGTCTGCAGTTGAAAAGCAGGGCTGTTCCAGGTGTGGAAACAGTGGTTCTCTCTGCTGTGCTGTTATATTAACCTGTTCTAGTCCTATGCAGAAAGCAATCTTACTGTGCAGTCCTGATTCTGACCTGTAGATTAACCAAAAATGTGTGGGATGGCGGGAAAATTGGCCACATGTCCACAAATCTTCTTTCTTTCTCCTAAAGCAAGGCTTTATACTCTGTTCTCACTTCCTTTACATCTACCATCAACACTCCCCTTTAACAGTCAGTGCAGTTCTTGTCTCTCACATCTGTACAGGTTATCTCAGTAACAGGTATCACTGAGCAGGAAAGGTACAGAAGGACGTGCAGAAAGAGATTAATTAGTGGCATTTCTCAGGCTGGAAAAGACTGAGGAAAAGGCGCAAATGTCATGGAGAAGAGGGCCATCAAAACAAGGCAATAGGTTCAAATATATATGCATAATAAAGAATGACAATACATGCATCCACAGTGTAGAACTTACTACTACAACAAACAGAATTGCCCAGGATTATTCTTGCCTTTTTACATTGTTTTGTTTTAAATTGGAAAACAGTGAGCAAAGTTCTGTAAAAATAAGTACAGCCCTGAAAAGCAATATTATAGATACACTACAGCTTCATTATACTGCAATAGTACAATTTTAACAGCTTCTAAATGAAAAAAAAAGGAATAATTATTTATTTCACAGCAACCATATACTGCTGAAACTTTGAAGGCATTCTTTATGAAGAATCAAATCAGGTAGATTTGAACAAGTAATTTGCACGTTAATAAATATATTTACAAAAAGTAAAAATTGACTGCTCTTTTTGCTTTAATGAACAAGCATTTTCAGAATAGATCTAAGTTTGTAATCAGCTTTAGAAAAAAATTATGTAACTAGCGGCTAACAATCTAGGGGAGAACACTACAACTGAGCTTCTCATCTCCTGGGGGAATTGCATGCTGGTCCCATCCTCAGCAGAAACAAATCAAGGTCCCAGAATGACTGTCTTGCCTGGCAGCCGAAAACAAACTGCTGCTGGAAAAGAGCAGTAATAATCCAATAGTGACTCTTTTGTTCAGAAATCCCAATAACCAGAAAAACTCTCTGAAATGATCAATTCCATTAAAAGCTTTAATGAGATTACCAAATTTAATTACTCTTCTGTGCTGCATTAATTTATAAAGGGTGGGTCCTCGATCTGAACATTTAATAGTTTCCAGAAATAGCAAATCCCATTTGAAAAGAAGCAGAATGATTTCTTTTTTTTTTTTTTTTTTTTTTTTAAATTGAAATAATCTAGCACCACTATAAGCCCTTTGGGCAAGATTTCTAGGAGTACTATAGTGCCTAGGAGGTTGATATTTCTTAGGTGTCTATTTTCATTGTCATATGCTCAAAGGCCTTTTAAATGTTCACCCTCTGTACGTTAACACATAAAAAGATTGAACAAGGTTACATTTATGCTGTTTCAGTTTTTTAAATGTGATTTTACAAATTATACCACTAGAAAAGATAAGTGGAAGTAATTTTTAATACACAGCAAGATGCATTTCTAACCAGATTAAGCAGCTGTTAACATTATTTTTCTGCGCAGCAAGAGCAAATGTCTACAATAACTAGACCTTAAAGGAAGAGGCAATCCCATTTGGTGCACATTGTATACATTTGATTTTATTTCCCAACAGCATTCAGAAGGAAATAAAAAAGAATTAGATAAGGAAATTAATTTGCAGCAGTACTTCAGACAAGCATATTTGCAAAAGCATAAGAACGTTACAGAACGTTAGGAAGGCATCTTTGAGACGCAAGAACAAAAGGATTACACTCAACTCCAACATTCAACTCCAGTGCCAACTTCTCCCCACCTAAAAGTGTCAAGTTGGTACTCAAAAAAAATAAACTTCAACAACCCCCCCAGATACATGGGATAGGGAATAGGAAGGTAGGCATTTACACAAGTTGGAAGTCTGCTGCTGAAACAGAGAACTGCGTATTGCTTGGGATTTTCCCCACATTCCCTGTGCTTAATTTTCCAACAAAAGCATCATTTTGCTGAAATGCTGAGCGTTAAAGCAAAAGGCAGCTGTTCCAGGAGATGCACAACAATGACAGCAATGAAACAACTGCCAGAGTAAGGCTGAGATATAACAACCAAAGACGTGAAAGAGACATCGAGGAAGCTACTAAAGAGCAGCTACATCCTGTAGGGCTCAATCCCAACTAGGATGAGTCTACCAAGTTAAAAGCAATAAGTAACCCACAATGTAAAAATTCAGGCGACAAGATTTGATAGTAATGAAATACATTCTATTAGCCAACACATGAAACCCCCAAAAGAATAAGGAATAAGCCTCTTTCTATAAATTTTTTGAATATTTGCTCTCTGTAACACTACCAGGTTTATAGTTCTCTTTGTGGCTAAACTAATTTATAGACGGGAATTCTGCAAAGTGTAATCACCACTCTTTACCAGACTTTCTTGACTGGCACGTCCTGCAGGACAAGGCAGGGACGTGGGCATCCCCCAGGCCTGCCCTGAGGGGCACACAGAGCCTTCCAGGCAGAGTTTCTCCACTACAGGACCTCGGGCAACTGAAACTGCCTTAACGCCTTCCAAAAACCACCTCTAGCCAGCAGATGGCTTGTTCATAAAACTGTGTATGGAAATCATGGATTGGAGCTTTCACCTTGCCAAAATGATTTTTCTCCACGATGTGCACTGGAAAGCCACTTGCACAGTGGTAATTTCAGAAACTTAACTATAAACAACTGCTAAGAGTTTCAAATACAACACCTAATTAGAACAATACTGAAGTTATGCTCCTGCACAATAGGATGCAGCCAGCCTGCTGGAAATCTGTTATTTCTGAGGTACAGCATAGGCTAGAGTTTGAGCATAACAGTTAATTATAGAGTGGAACTAAATTAAATTCTTTTGTTTGTAGTACAAGGATCTCTGCGTCTGTATAGGTCCAAGTTTCCTTGCCACAAGCACTGCTCCTTTAACCTGAGAATTTGCCACATTCCAACCATGAACACGATAATCCAGAATCAGTCTTATAAAACAGTAAATCCTGCTGCAAGACATTAAGGTACATCTGTCCAGCTGAAATCCTCTTACAGCAAGACACTCATTATTGGAAGGAGACAGTGCTTAGCAGAAACAAGATCAAGGCCTGGTGACCTTACAAAAGTACAAATGCACAGATGAAACTTGTGGTAAGAAGGTAATGTATACTGTGGTCTCTGACTTACAGATTTAAAAACAGGTTCTATATGGTGGTTAGAAGGAATGATTCTTTTAAAACTGTACAAGGAAAAGTCTGTTCAAACCAGAAAATTCTTAAGCATCCCCAAAAATCCCTGAGTGGATGATTACTTTAATTAGTTTTAAAAAATAATTACTACAAACAGAAATGTAGTAATCTTTCTGCAACCAAGATCTGTCTAAAGTTATTTTAGTTTTAGCAACAAAACCAATTTCTTAAAGGAACCCCCACACAGTCTCTTGCCATCCACACCCTGCACCCTGCACGGACCAAGGCCACCCTCCCCTCCCCAGCCCTCACCACGGCGTGAGCAGCCAAATGCTGAGGTCTCATTATTTTGAAGTCTTCATTACTTTTAAAACCTATGCCATCAAACCCAGGCTCCAAAACATTACAAAACATACATAACCAAAGCCAAATGTCAGCTATCAACATTACAACCATGGCGTGAGGCTCATTTACGGGAGAATGGAAAAGCTGAGCCATGAGCCACCTTTGCACCTCCGTGACCACGAACCAGCACACTGCAACGAGGACCATGCTGGACCTTGGCCCGAGAGGGAGAGCAGGAAACAAGGGCAGTAGTGGGCTGCTCGTGCCAGTCTGGCAGCCCCTCTCCCCGGTAGCATTACTGGAACCAGCACCTGGCAGACTTTCCAACAAAATCTGTCAAGACCTGCAATTTCCCCCAAGTCTTCCCCCACCTCTGGGCTCAGAGCAGCCCTCCCAGCTGCTGGCATGAACCAGCAGTACTGCTGCGTGTCACTTCACAGTTTGGCACTAAGGGAAAGATAATACAGTTTACAAGAAGCTTTGTAGTCTCTTTTTCAAGATAAGATGAAAACAAACAAGACAAATGGAAACAAAAGGGTAGGAAACCCCTGAAAATAATGAAGAAATCTGTGTTTCTTTCCTTATCTCAGTATCACACTCCCATCCAAAATCAGAAGTGGTTTCCTTTGCTCCCAAAAACATTTGTAGATTTACTTTCACTCCACAGCCCTCTACTCCATCTGGCAACAGCTTGGGTCAGTGTATGGAAATGATATCCTCTGTGCTGCTAAATATTCCTGCCTACAGAGCTCCCACTGGAGAGCTGCCAGCATGCTTAATTGCAAATGGAGAGAGCGTTGGCCAAATGATTCCTTTATTTCCAAAAGCACAGATGAGGGTCAGCTTAGGAAATTTCTTTGGGTTGTAAGAGATTAACCCTCAGCACGATTTGGAGTATCTCCTCTTTCAGCTGACTGTCCACATTCATCTCAAGCGAAACCGAGGCCACGGAGACCCAACAGTGCTTCAGTTCAGCTGGGTGAAATCAGCAACCACGGATTGGACACGTTTATTTCCTTAAAATTTTCCATTCATCTGTGCATGTAACAATGATTTGGGTAAAACAATTCTCTACAGAGAAATTACGGGAAGCAGCACCAGGAATATCGCTGTCCTGACCCGATTCCTTCCAGGCTGGCAAAGGGCTGCCTTCCCAGCAGAGTTGCTCATGAGCCAGGGGTTGAGGCAGCAGCCCTCTCTTTCCATCCTTTGACATTGAAATTAGAGAACTCACTTTTTCCACAGTAGATTTTTTTAATCCTCATTTATATATTCTGCCTTTCTCCCCAGCCCAGATATGAAAAACCAAAGATTATGCGAGTGTTTGCTTTTAGCTTCCTAGAAATAACATCTGGCCAGATTTAAAGAAATAAAAATAATTTATAATAAATGACACCACCACCAAATCCTGCCTGGGGAGCAGGCTGGGGCCCTTGCACACAACCCTGCAAATCAAGTCCAAATTTAGACCCACTGCTTCAAGAAAGAAGGTTTGAGATGTGCCTTCCAAAACCATCCTGATGACCAGGGCAGCACCAATGACAAATGAAATTATGTTGCTCAGCACAAATATAGCAAACCATACTTTTGGCATCCCAATAATTTTTGCTATAGAGGAAACAGTGCAAACATTAAGGGAAATGTGTATTTCATTAATTATTCAGAACTGACACTCATCAGCAATTTTATCTTTGAACAGGATACATAAAGTGATAATGAAAAAGGCTCTCATTTCTTCACTCCTTCCAGCAGCCCTAGGTAAGAGTATTTTATTGCCTAGGATGAGAGAGATTTTAGGAGGTCTGTTTTTCTGTGTATACATGCTCTTTTGTTTTCTTAATCCTTAATTTTTTCACATTATTTTAAAACTAAAACTATGCATTCACATTTATCTGCATGAAAGATCATAGACAAATTTCATGAGAATTCTTGACCAGAATCCACAGAGAACAAAGGCCTCAAATTACACAGGTAACACAGGACAGAAAGCCATCAGTAAAATACTTGAAAGCCTCACATGACAACTTCTTTGAAAGCTGAGACTCTTTCAGGTCTCCAGCTTCCTACTTGGACTAATTGCTGAAAGACTTCTGATTGTTTGTGGGTTTTTTTTTCTTAAAAGATTTCCCTGTGTTCACATCAGAGCTGATGCAATTAAATACTTTTTCCTCAATTACAAAACGCTATTAGCAAAACCAGAACTTTATTACAGCAACTTCTCATCCTCAGGAAGAAGCTGTTTTCAGAAATCAATTGCAAGCTCAGGAAGGGAATTGCTAGTCAAGAAATATGAAGGATACCAGCTCAGATGTTCCAGATCCTGGGTAGGTGTCCAGCCACTAAATCCACGTCATCCCATCAGTCTGTGGTCCCACAGTATGCAAATCATCCAACATTCATTAGCTCTCCCTCACAGTCACTAACTCTTTTGCAATATTCCTCACTTTTCGTGAAATATTTTCAAATGCCCGACTTGTTGCAGCTCAAAGATCCCAAATCTTATTACTTACTACAAACCCTGTTACTTGACAGAATTCTTGCTTTTTGGATAACCACAATTCAATTACTCTCCACGGGAGAATTTTCACAAAGAAATTCGCTTCCCGACCATCACACTAAATATTTCTGAACCCAGCTGAATTATGAGAGACACACAGAAAGCCTATTAAGTTATAAACATCAGCCATCAAATAAGGAATAAAATGCCAGCTTTTTAAACTAAGCTGGGTGTGTGCAAAGGGCAGAAATCTGGACTGCACGTGGAGCCCACCACAGACCGGGGCTGTGCACAGCCAGCAGCAGGAATGCTGCTTCTGGCAGCAGCACTGGGGATTTCTGCCCCTGGATGTGATGGGAGCATCCAACACAGCTCTGTGCTGTGCCACGTGCACATCTCTCATGAAAATTTCCAACAGCTCAAGGACCAAATGTGAATGTTGTTTCAGAAAAATGACTGGAAGACGGTGCTGGGTTTGTTTCCATAAAAACTATTCATAACATTTGCACCTTGCTAATCTATTTTCTTCTGAAATCTAAGATCTTTGGGGATTTGAAGCTCTCTCAATAGCCCAAAGAAAGTCAGAGATTCAGAGACTGAAACGATTTGCATGTTTGTTTACCCATAATATTTTTACTCATATTTCATTTCTACTTATTTCCTGCAACTTCAGCTGAGTAAATGTATCAGAACTCAGCCCTCTCGGGAATTTCTGTTCCTCTGTTTCACCATCACTAAATAAATTTTATTGTTTGCTGTTACTAAACATCCAGAAGTGAACTGTGGAGCCACAGATACTCCTCCAAGGTATTCTGTGCCATAAAAAGATATAGAGTGCACAGAAAATCCTTCAAGTTTAAAAAGCAGACTATAAATTCAGACTTTCATGTGTCCCACCATCAGATGCAGAGCATCACCAAGCTGGCCAGGCCCCTCTGAGACACACACAACCCACAGTAATTTCATACAGAATGAATTTTTTTCATAGATTTAGCTTCTAGCACATCAAGCAGTCATTTTTTATCCCAGGAAAAAAAGAGCATTAAAATACCTCCAAGGCTGCACAATAATAATAAAGAAATCTATCACCTTAATTTTTCTATAGATTTTCCTTTATAATTATACTGCAACATCCGTACGTTTGCACTATATCTGTACTATTTTGTCAATTTCTGTATCTTTAGATATTGTCTTATCTGTGTAAATAAACCAACTTTTAAATTCATTTTATAAAAACCTATTTTGCGGTGTATTAATGAAACAATTTATATAAAGAATAAAATTCACCTTATGAAGACAAATTCTACCTTGCAAAATTTACTTTTGAATCGCTTCCCCTTCGCGTGATCACAGATAAGTGAATTTTAGCAGCGTTTTAACAGTCTCCTGAGGTCACCAAACACAGAGAAATTCAGTGGAGGAAATAGGACTTCAACTATAAACCAGCAGGCATATGGCAACTGAACCTAGTTTGAAGGGGTAAATGTATATTTATGAATCATATGCATTCTGTGCAATTAACTTTAAAACATTTTTAATCACAGCCATCTTTAGGCTAATCTAAAATAAGAATGGAAAAAAATACAGCTCAGAGGGAGTCAGCAAGAAAGGAACTTCAAGTTCCTTTATTACTTTATCAGCATGGTTTCTTTTTTACACAAGCAGTTAACATCACAGTAGTTTTGTCCCTCTCTGAAGCCATCATGTTGACCATTTTTTTCTTTTATTTGATGACTTGTCCAACTACAAAGGCAACAAGAAGAGGGGAAAAAAAATCAACCCTGAATTGCACTACAGATAATCATTAAAACATTTTTCAGTGCACAAGATAGGAGCAGCAATTTTGCTTAGATGTAGTGCACCACGGGTCTACCAGACATTATAATCTCTTAATGGTCCATGTTTGTTGTATTTAACTCATGTGATTTCTTTTATGGCTACCAATAAAGCTACACACTGTATTAATTTTCATGGAGTCAAAATGAGACATAATATATATCAGAAAGCACCAGAAAGAAAAGTTTTCAACTCCTTTTATCAATCTTACTGCTATTTCAAGTTCCTGAGGTAGGAGCTGAGGAAAAATGAGGAAGATGGCATAGAAGGGTGTCATTTCTGAAATTATTTTAGAGCCAACTCAAAAGGAAGAGAGAATTTGACACCTGCAGAGATGGAGGCACTGGTATATCTTGAACATAAGCACATAAAAGGTGCACACGGGTCTCAAAAATTTCACATTCTTCATCTTTTAGAGAGGAGAAAGAGGTGGAATTGTGTCCTATTTTAGTCCCTTTCTCTGAAATGCCAGTGGCCTTAAAATGGCCTTTATGTTGCTGTTGGTAAGATTTTTGCCCCGAGCTGGAAGAGAGATGGTCATTGAGAAATTAACTCCCTATTGAATGGTCAATCACATCCACAGCGCTGATTAAGGACTGCTGGCAAACACGAGGCATTTTGGGCTTGTAACTGGGCATCCTTTCATCTGTGTGTGTTGGAAATACACTTGCACTGTTCCCTGTGCCTGGAGCAGGGATAATGGATCCTGTTTTACTGCTGTCATCTGTGAGGTTCATTAGGAGATGTTTATGCACTGTATGGATTCTTTCTTTCCCTTACACCAAACCTGATCCTACCTCTCCTCCTCACGCAAGGGATCCTCACTGGTGTGGGAAATGCAGGCTACTAAATCATGCTTCCCTTTTCAGGGGATCAAACCTGGTTCATCCTGGGTACACCTGACAAAAATTCAAATTTTCATTTTGGAATTGAACCATTTTTCAGGGTTACATAAGAAGCATTTGATATTTATTAACAAAGACGTGACATTTATTGCACTGGTGGACTCTGGCCCTGGAAAATCTCAGCCCCAATGGCCACCTTAAGTGATTTGCAGCCATTGGCCTTCCCACGATGGCTGGAATAAAAATGGAAGCGTGGTCCTTGTGCCACTGTCATTTTCATTGGGAAGCCCATTACCCCTCAATAACTGAGTTTGACAGCACTCTGGATGAACACCTGTATTCTATTTACAAAAGTCTACTTAATTTTCACAACACATTAGCAGAGTCATGGATCTCTGAGCACTCTGTTGGAGGTCCTTATTGATGCAGATTTGTTTATTAAAAGGAAAAAGCTGGACTTTTGGAAGCTGGGCCCCTTAAGTCTTGAGACCTGTGGCAAAGCTCAGGCTCTATGATTTGGAAGGAAGCCTTACTGGAGCAGGTTCTGCTGTTTGAACACATCAAAAGAATTATTTTCTTGATCTATTTTTATCTACAACCAGGATTCACTGGCTGTGCTATTTTACTTCCATAATTATGCATTGTTAATGGAATTAAAAGGGCTCTGTACACTAAAAGAAATATTCAACAGCTACATCTTTTATTTTTTGAGCAACTGGAAAAGATATGGGCTTTCATGTAGCCCCTCAGTTACTTCATTGTGTCAAAATTAAATAGAATAAATAACACATCAATGCAAAAAAGGTGATACAGTATTTGGATCTGAGAGTATTGTAATGAATGCAGAAAAACCAGTACATTCCCCCCAAACAGAAGAAGCCTCCTCTGAGAGCACATGGACTATTGTATTTGTTCACCCTACAGGAAACCACCACTAAAAATCTCTGGGATATGTTTACTCACTGAAAGAAACTGAAAAATAGAAATTAATTTTTCCTCAAATTTCAGTGCAAGCATGGAACTTGTTTTCCCTCACACACAAACCCCTTTCTGAATCCCATCCCATGACCTGATTTTAGTGTATTTTCCCTACTTCTCCTTAACTCCACACACCTGAGCTGTTAAACTGCTCATCACTGTTCCTCTTCTCTCTGTCAGACTGACTGCAGCCCAGCAGTGCCAGCAGAGCCCAGCAGTGCCAGCTCATCACTCCACCCCGTACAGCTCCCAGGGTACAGCACAGACGGCAGGTGAGAGGGGCTCGGGGGCAGAACCAGACCAGGGGCCCACGTGCAAGCAGCAGGGCATTGCTGAAGCATCCCTGTAAGTAATTCTTTAGGTTACAGAAACAGTTCATAACATTACCCAGCACATATTACAGTGAACATTAAAAATTAATATCAATAATAAATTGACCGAGAATGTTTTCCTAATACGTAGCAGAAAAAGGAATTGCCAGATGCAGATAAAACTGAGATAGGTTTAATAACATCATTAAAATAAAGCTATCCAGTGCCAAACTCCTAAAGCACAGATATTTCTTTGTGACAACAAGGAATTACTGATAATGAGTAACAAACTAAATGCAAAGGCTGACACTAGACCCTGTGTGACTGCAAAATGTAAAGCACAGCCTCCTTGTAGCTAAACGGCATCAGCAGGGTCACTTACCCGACCTGTTCTGGTTAATCACATTTCCTGGGGCAGGAATAAGTTCTAAAGAGAATTTGATGAGCACAACTTACCGTTGGGATCATGGTTTATATGCAAGTACCAAAAGAAGCTCAACAGTGATTCAGAGAATCTCAAGGAACACACAGAATTTTGAAAAGGAAACCGGCTGAAACTTGGTGGATCCCCAAAGGATATCATTATGGAATATACATTTAAATCATGGACTAATGAGTAACCACACACCAGGTATATACCTCTTTTGTATGCAATGTTAAGATGAAATAAAACTATTGTTGTAAAGATGACTTCTCCCCCATTACAAAGATGCTCACGTAGACCAATATTTTGTTGAAGCAGTAAACCAAAAAGTTTTGCTCTTTCTTCTTGTATTTATTGGACTTAGAGGCACAAGAGAGGTCAAGTACATGGCTTATGTAAGAACAGACCTTCTTCAAAAAGCCCCAGTATGACCATATGATTTGTTTCACTTTTTTACTTTAACCATTTTCATTTCAATGAATATGCATGTAGGTGTACAAGTGCTGAAGAGGAAAGCAATACTGTATTTGTATATGAAGTATTTTTCCTGACATGTACAGTTTTTTTCTGGACTGCCTAAACAATGGCTAATCCTGCCTAAAATATGAAAGGAAAAATATGGTGTTGATGAACTTTTAAAAGTAATAAGCAGGGAAAAAATAGGGAAAAAAAAGAGTACAGTACTATTCACCACTGCTAGTATTAAAGATCTCCTTGCAAATCTTGCACGAGAGTAGGGTCATTAGGAAACATTAATCATTTTCTATGACACAATTCTTGAAACACATCACTATTCCCTGGAACGATCACCTCTGCTGGGGCTGCTGCTCACATGGCTGAGCAGTTCATTATATGCTGCTAGAACACTGCCCAGCCTCCAGGAGCTGAACGTGTGCCCGACGCACAGAGGGCCCCCCTCACTTTGCACTGAAGCTGTGTGTCACCAGACAGGTGAGATGGGCAGAACATTTAAACTGCGTTTGGTTTTCCCACAGGACATTTGAGACAACTTTGTGCAGCAAACCCCGGCACTCAGTCACTCCTGGAAGCAAACTGCAGCTGCCTCAGGGTTTGGGTCAGCGGAACAGAGGGCCCTTGAGGCCTCCCTGAAGCTCTCTCTGCAGGGCCAGAAAACAAAAGGCTGAGAACACTCCCCCGCACCCCTGGATCCTGCAGCTTTTTTCTGCAGCAGGGCACGAAGTATCCCAGCTGTTTATTCTCAGTGTTTTATTCCAGTTTCCAGTT